>CM045731.1:50555000-50772500 GCA_024760905.1 Plotosus lineatus
AAAATAAAGAAAGGGTTTTTCATTCATTTGTTGTAGAAATAACGACCTGTACTGTCACTCTTGAACTTTGTTTACATCAAGTTCTATAGATTTTGTAAGTAGCAATTTTGGTGCTCTCTGTGTCTCCTTATACAAGACTCCGGACGTTGCATTAGACCCGGTGTCCCTTAGTTCAATATGGCCCAATTCGAATACCTCCACCCAAGTTTTGGAATGCCCTTGAGTGGGAAGTACCCCTTCAGTGTTCAAATGAGAAGGGTCTGAAATTGCTACCTAGGAAACAGGACTCTACTCAATACATTATCGATCGCCGAGGATGATATGTACATCAATCTCCAGTAACAAACATGCAGTCTCATTTTCAAACTTCATACATGGGTTGTGGAAATAAATAAATGTCCCAACGCTCGAACCTTTTTTAGACCAAGTTCTACAGCTGCTATAAGCTGCTATTTTTTTTAAAGGTTTGGTATTGAATGGTCCAATATAAATATTTCAATGGATTGTAAAAAATTCAGGATGATTATTTGAAAAGATATACTACATTTATGGGATTCAGTCCGATAGCCATGTTCTTTCTTACACTACCTCATTTCACAAAGCATTCTGGAAATTTTCGTTTACCCCTATGCTAGAGCCTGCAACTCAAAGCACTCCATTTAGGGGAACCACTTGGAGGGCTAAATAACCACTACCCCCTAGATACCTTAATTCCACACTACATGGCCTAATCTGAATTCCTCTCCCTCTGCCTTCCCGTACTTCTGGAGTGCCCTCAACTGGATAGTAACCCTTCAAGACAGGTCTACATTGAAATCTTTATCTGGGAAGCAGAACCTCACTCAGTACTTCATCAGTAGCCAACAATGGTGGTGCATAAATAAATAAATTCCTGTCCCAAAATGCTACACTACCTTAATTTACAGAGCATTCTGGGAATGTTCTTTCCCAAAAGCCAGGAACTAAAATTCTTGGTTAGTGGGCCCATTTAGAGAAACTGGTGTGGAAGGGCATAATTAGAAGAAACATATCCATGTGCACTAAAGAAAGGTCTCCATGAAAACATTGTATTCGTTACAATCTAAATTCAGCTGTCTAAAAAACACCTAAAATGAAAAAAAAATATTTAGAACTGTAAAGGAGCCATTGAAGTGATGACGGAAATATCGAAATGTTGGTCGCGATGCCACACTGGAGGCTTGAATGATAATAGTTTTGACACATTGTTATTCAGCACAGTTGTATACTGGGTGCTGTTATTACATAACCAAAAGGTTCTAATAAGAAGAGGAATATTTCATTTGTGGCATCAAAGGTGAGCCAAGCTTCGCTGACACCTCATTACACAGATCAGGGCAACGCTTAAAAGAGAGAACCTTAAACCATCTGAAGAAAAAGCAATTGCCAAAGATTAGACACCTGGGCATCGTCCCCCCCCCCACTCCCTCATTTCTGCCATCCTTCTTTTTTTATCAGCTGATGAGACGGAGGGAGATTACTGCCATGCTATAAAGGATATTAATGCCTCCGGGAGAGCGAAGACGGCTGAAGCAGTGAGGATTACTTGCCAAATGGAAAAGCGTCAGGCACTTGATCTCTTCTCTTGCTTTTTTTCCTGGGAGTTTAATTACTTCACTGACCTGGTGTCTGCGTTGGGGGGGAGGGGGGTATGTGTAACACTTTTGCTGCCAAGGCATGATGGAGAGGTGAGTGAGGGAGAACAGTTGAACTAGATCAGCCTTGGGCAGGAGGGGCCTCATGAGGGGTTGTTAGTGTGGTCACTCCAGGTTGTTCTGGAAAATTCATGACGAGTGAACAACACAGATTACATCTAGTGGAACCTTAATTCTGCAGATAGAGATATCTGCACTGAATATTATGGCTTGCTTATTATTGATAAGCAATGTAAACTAAATAAAGCAATACCATTGTCTGTATCAAACTACAAACATCAGAATTTAAGATCCAAATATCAGAATTTAAGGCCAAAATGGATGTGGCCTAAAAGTGATTTTTAATTAAATATGAACCCTATCATGATACCCATGGAAACACGAGAAAACATACCATCAGAGTCCGCATGCTGTTAGTATTCTGGCTCTGACCATTTCATCTGTGTACATAAATGCTCGTTACAATAAAAAAAAAGCTTAATGCCGTTTTATTGGTTTACCTACCAACAAATACAGTATGTCGGGGATTATGAAGTAGTTTTTCAAACGTAATTAATAATATTTTAGGTCCTGGGCTTGTGCTTGGGGGCTCAGTGAGGGCGTTTTTGTTCTCCTTGTGCTTGCATGGGTGTCCTCCAGGTAATCCGGGTTTTCTCCGACAGTGCAAATGCATGTACTTTAATCTCATTGGCTGCTCCAAAGTGTACTAAGGTGCGAGTATGAACACTTGTGTGTGTTTACCCTGTGATGGACTTGTGAGCTGTTCAAAGTGTTCCCTACCTTTGCCTAGAGTCAGCCAAGATAAGCTCCAGCCTCCCCATGACCCCAATATGATTAAGCGGTATGGCGAATAAATGAAATTTTGTTAACTGTACCCAATCATTTTAAAGTAGGCTTATTTTAAACCAGTGAAACCGTTACCAGTTACTAAAGATGAACAAATGAACACTCGTATCCTCGATCTTAGTGAAATGTATCCATCCATGGCAAGCAAGCAGAAAAAGAAGCCAAAAGATCACAATTCTGTCCAGCAGTCAAGCAGCTCCCCCACATTCACCACAATAGTGAAAAGATCTTACAATGATAAATAATCCTTTTATTTTAGTTATCCTCCAAATCCTTGTGGAGTCTTCCTTGTCCAAAGCCGTGCCTCGGCAGAAATTTCAAGTTAAATTTGTATATACACCTTTTTTTACATAAACCTTCTGACAATCACACAATCCGAATTAAAAACATCACCTCCTTCACAAAGGTTTAAAAACAAAACTACACAAAATACAGCTCTGCTGCATCAGACTCCAGAACCATCTTCAGGGCAATCATGATTCTGTACATGTTCAAGTCACCTGCTGTCAGTTTGTCATAATCAACAGCAAAGTTACCAGGCCACTAACTGAGACCTCAAAATTGGTGTAAAAAAGTGACCCACAGGAAACAGTTCATAAAACTAATGATAAAACCTCAGTAGTATGATGTGATGTCAATTAGATGTGCTTCACCATAGGAAGACATACAGACTTGAAAAACTGACCCATTTAAGAATCAAAACTAAGCAATGTGAGCATGCATTGGAAATTTGTGCACAGTCCAGGGAATCCAGGGAACAATTAACACTCGATTCAGTTTGGTAGATGTTGTCAAAAAACAAAGAAGAGAAAGAAGAAGAATAAAAACCTTTACAGAAACACAGATATAGATTTTGGGGGACTTGTAAGTGGTACTGCAAGTCAGGCTACCAGGCTATGATTATTATATTGAGGTCACACATCACGACCCTGTATTTCGTTACCCTGTAGCTACATATGTAATGACAAAGTTGAATTTAATCTAATCAATGATCACCGATTTCAAAGAGTACAATGTCATAGAAATGACTGCACCCAAACATTAACCAAATGATGGTATTGCCTGCTGACATAACAAATAAAATATTCTTACAAATTCAATTCATCATCGTTTATCAGTGATTTTAATTTAGATTTCTTGCTTAGAGAGAGAGAGCGAGAGAGAGAGAGATATTCATTTTCTCCTAGTGCAAAGATACACCCAAAATGGAAAAGTTCCTGGAAATGAAAAATGAAAGAAAGTCCATCTTGGTGAGACAGTCAGACTGAGAGAACGACAAAGTGAGCGAACGAGAGTGAAAAAGGAGGTGAAGTGTAGCGACGATAGCATCAATCTCCTTCCTCAGGAGCTGGTTTTGGACAGGCAGCAAGGCTGCGGATGAAAGATGCCTAGCAGTATGCGAGAGACGCCGCAAAGATTTACGCTTATGTACTGCAGCATGATGATCCGCTCATCTGCCGGGGAGTGAAATGGCTTCAGAGGGGCGATGCTTTAAAACATATGGTTATAATAAAATATTTCTGATGTGCGAGCCGGTTCAATTGCTACAGTGAAAAGAATTAAACACACTTGAAATTAATAGAAGGGAAAAAATTTAAACTTCCAAAAATTAGAGATAAAAATCTATCTGGTTTCATTGTTGGTTCCTTAAAACAAAGATTTAATTTTTCACTGTATTCATGAGAAATCCAAAGCAACCCTGGATTCAAGGTTCCAAAATACAAGGTATTGCAGTTGGGCTGAATTACAACAGAGCCTCCATTCAGTCATTTAGCACCGTAAAAATTTTATTGCGACTGAAGACGTCATTAGCATAAATGTTGCTAGAATGTTAGAAGTGTAGACAAGACAAGATGATGGAGCTGGACAGCACTGTTGCACCACTCTATGTACCGAAGGCGACATTCCATCAGTATAAGCATGTACTCTCACTCACTCACTCCCTCTCGCACTATAAATGCCTGCCAAGTATTGCTAGCAGTATCTTCACCAAGAATCTGCTGCTTGAATGACAAACCAGAGAACCCACTATGTACAGTACTATTTTTTTGTTTTGTTTTATTTTATAAATAATAACAACAAGAATTAGAATATCAAGAATCTGTATTTAAATTTGTATTTACCAGTATTATACTATATCTATTGACTTAAATAGGCTCTTTTTCAATGTAACTTTTTTGTGTAATTGTAAGGACCCCGTTGGAAATAAGTTTTACCAACCTTTATGGGCTATCCTTGATTTCAACTACACTTATCCAGGGTATTTTCATTTATTTATTTGCTTATTTTATTGTATTTGTTATTCTACATTCGTATAACTAGTTGTTACCAATTTTTTATTTTATATGTTATCTATACTTGTTCTTATCTAGTCTTGTTATTTTATTTTATGTACTTTATATTTTATTTGATTTTCTATACATGAATACCTCATTTTATATCAATAATGCAAATAAATTATCAGTTTACTTTATTTATTAGTAATATATTGGTGTAAGCATTGTACAAAGAATTTATGCTTTTTATGCCATCTCAGAAACCCAAATTTATAAACTATTGTATGGTATAAATAATTATTGAATGATATATTGCACTATATGTATGAGTATCATTTGCGAATGTTGAAATCAAATAAAATCAACCAATCAAAAAAGTGACAAATTTCTCTCTGTTGCTAGGTAAGCATTGTCCTGATGAAGACTACGAATCAGAAAGCAGAACTTTTAGGCCAAACTCGGAGACATGAGTCACCTGAGATGGAAAGTCAGTGTACATATGGACTTGTACTCACAGGGGATGGTACGGAGGTACAGGTTGTCTCGTATCACTTGCTGGAGTTTGTGGTCCAAGGAACCTTTCTGGAACTGGAGGCTGAGGTAGTGGCGCAGGTCCGTGTTTAACACTTTACCTGCAAAGACACAATTGATAGCAAACATGTAACTGTTATGCTACACCCGTTATATCATATTTCGAGCAAACTGTTGAACTGACCATCACAGGCATCCAACACGTCTATGTAGGTGTGAATAAATCATAGTGAGTTTCAGTGTTCAGAGGCTCAGCTGCTGTTGCTATTAGAAACCAGGCAGAAATTATCCCAACTCTCCATCTGATTGGAGGAAGACTCCATTGCCCTAAAGGAAGGACATATGTCCCACTGATCACAACTCTCTTGTCTATAGCAGGCATCCAGCTGAACAGCCTGAAACAATGTAGATCTTATCACACAATGCTAGAGATTTAGCTGCTGATGAGGAGGCTGCGTGAAGCATTCTGGGAAAGATGCCTGAGACAAGGGGAGGTGAGCATTTTTTCCTCTCTACACGTAGAAAGGAAGATTGTACAGGTCCTGATGAATTATGAACTTTTCTCAGGTGCCGGGGTCAAACTGTAAGATAATAAATAATTAAACTATAGTTAAACACCCTATGCATTATAACTTAGAGATTGTTCACAAATTCCGACCAACAATTTTCTCTCTCATTACTCGATCCTTTATCGAGCTTTTTAATCCCTCTCAGGTTGGGGAGGCTGATACCCATCTCAGCCGACACTGAATGAGGGCATGGTTCACCCTAAACAGCTCATGAGACTATCGCATGGCAACATACATAGGGGTGAAAATTAACACTTGTCTGGTGGCCAATGGCGAGTAAAAAGTCTGTAGGACAAGTGAAATTAGCTAGCAAGTCATTGTGCTGACGACCTGACAACAAGACACTGTATAGTGTTGCTGACCAGTAAATATGAAGAAGGACTAGTAGATTAAAAATTTCACTAGTCCTGTTGGCTGGTAGTGTATTTTTGACAAATTCCACCACTATATACATATAACCATTTACATCAAAGGTCAATTTCAAACAGCCAGTTTGTCTAATGTGCAGGTCTTGGGACCCATGTAAGTACAGGGAGAACATGCAACCAACCTCCACATAGAAAGACCATGCCTGGGATCAAACCCAGAACCTTTTGCTGTAAGATCAATATGTTAATCACTACGCTACTATGACACCCAGTGTTTGAGAGATCGTTCTGAATTTTTTATGATTGGGTGAGCAGCCAATACACACACACAGACACACACACACACACAGATACCGTATTTTCCAGAATACAAGTCGCACTTTTTTTCATACTTTGGCTGAAGGTGCGACTTATACTCCAGAGCAACTTATGTGTGAAAATATTGCAAATAATTTTGTTCATCATCATAAACATAATTTCACATGTTTGTTATTGTTACACAAGAGAGCACTCTAGGCTTGGGCACCAGTACCTGCTCATCCACCACTGAAGAAATGTCACCAAAAAAAAAAAAAAATCTTATTTTGCGGCTTACAAGCTGCAAGTAGTGAAATGCAGCAGAAAATGGTAATCCAGCAGCAGAAAAAACGTTTGGAGTGAACAAGAAACTTGTGAGGAACTGAAGTGGAGTTTATTATTACCGCAATAAAGAAAACAAAAAGCCCATCGCGGGCTAAAAGCTAGGCGGCCACAGCTAGAAACAAAAAAGCTCATCGCAGGCTAAAAGCTAGATGGCCACAGCTAGTGGAACGAGCTCACACATGTGCTTGCGCAACGTGCTGCAGGGTGAGGCTTGTCCAGGTAGTTATCTAGGAGATGAATATAATTGACTTTGCGTGAGGACTTTCTTGGTGTTCCCGCTTCATGCAATGCAACCGCCTTTATATCACAGTAGAGGACCACAACGTCACAAACTGCCAGCAGATTTCCAAGCCAATGTAGACAGTTTCTGACTTATAGTCCAGTGCGACTAATATATATTTTTTCTTCTTTATTATGCATTTTTTGGCCAATAATCCGGAGTGACGGATAGTCCCAAAAATATGGTGCGCACGCGCACACACACACACATATATATATATATATATATATATATATACATATACATATATATATATATATATATATATATATATACATATACATATATATACATACACACACAGTGATACCTCAGCTCACGAACATAATTGGTTCCCAGAAAGTGTGTGTAAGGCGAAAAGTTCGTCTTCCGAACATTTATTTCCCATAAGAAACCATTAAAATGAGAATAATCCGTTCCCAGGTCCCCATAAAACATAATTTTCTACTAAATAAGCCTTAAAACTACAGAAAAATATACCTTATTTTATGTATAATAAATGTGTTATTGTATTGTAATTAAAGAAATAAACTGTACTGTATAATAAAGTCGTTTTATTTACCTTTGTGATGGGAGTTGATGGCTTGATGGAATGGAGTGGGAGGAGGAGGTAGGGAGGGACTTACTGTTTGGAAGGAGTGTTTGGAAACGCCTACTGTTTGGAAACACCCTTAGCCACACACGCACCCTTAATAGCTTCCTTGTTCTTAAGGATGGGAGCAATGGTAGACTTAGCGTACTGGTACTGGGACGCTAAGTCACACAAACGCACACCTCGTTCGTGTTTTTCAATGATCTCCGCCTGTGGTGGGGTCTTTTTCGGTCCCATAATAGCAAAAGTACACTCAATATGGTCCAAAATGTCTAGCAAACACAAACCACTTCTGCACTCAAAGAAAGGGGGTGACGAACTGTGACGCCGTGAGCGTCGTCAGCTTCTCGTGGCCGCCACCGTGGCGCGCTGTTCGACCGCGTGGTTCGATTCGTCCACTAAAACTAGTTCGTCAGCAGAGACTATATGCTCGCAAATTTAATGTTCTTGAGGCGAAAAGTTCGTGAGCTTAAGCGTTCGTCAGCGGAGGTTTTACTGTATATATATATATATATATATACACACACACACACACACACACACACACACACACACACACACACACACACACATTATATATGTCAAAACTCTTGCAAGTTGAATAAAATTTGTTCTGTATATTTAAGATTAAAAGCTTTGATGTCATACCAAGTTTCATCCAGGTTGGATCCGGATTTACTGCATTCAACTGCAATCTAAATTTACAGTGTTGTATCACACTTTTCATAGGTGTGGTAGTACAGCAAGTCCAGCAAGGGGTGTTGTATACCTAATTTTTACAGCTTAGTACAGGTTTGTGCCTACTGAGTGCTTCTGTTTTGACACTGTACCATAGGAAATGGAGGCCAAATGTAGTCATTTCAAAACAAAAATCACCGTCATCGTATCATCCACCTCACTTTAAAAGCAATGCAAAAACTGTACAAATAGGGTGGTCCGTGAGAAAGTGATCATTTTCAAACTTAGTCACAACTGATACCCACGAGCCTAAATTTGTTCTACCTGATGCAAGTAAAATCTGGTGCAAATTTAAGGCACATTGAAGCAAGTTCAGAAGTTACTCAAGGTCCTGCAATTCAGCACCATGGCAGCACGGCTATTGCACACGGACGCCTACATAATGCAGCTTGTTTCTTCTTGGAACAGGAGCTTTTGCTATGTATTTTATAATGGCTGGTGAACCTTCTCGTCCATAAACATGAAATACGCTTCATACTTCTAAATGCCAACATCTGAAGCTTTACTTTTGTCAGACACCTACATGTCATTCATTAACTGACTATTAACACGAGTTTGGTGTCTGGCACATTTATGATATCTTGATCACAGGTCAAATTGTATTTATACCAATAAAATTATTATCAGTCATCATATGAGCCTGCTTCTGATGACATGATTTACACACTAATGTTCTTCGAGCAGAAATGGTGCAGTTTTGTAAGGCAGTGCTGAGAGAATCACATCCAAGAGAAGATTATGAAGAATTCATTAAATTGTGTATGATCTTCCTGGATTGTTCAGAAGCAGCAGATATTTCCTTTCAAGCACCTGGAGCTTTCCACCAAGCTTGATGGATGGCAAAAGCCATCTACAGCCTCAAGATGCTCTTGTCTCAGCAGCAGTTCACTCGAACAGCAAAAGAAAAGGACAATGTGAAAGAATGGGCACCTTTTGTAAGCCTAACATATGTACAGTTTTGGCACGAAGCTCATCTTGCTATAAAGGCAAATGTGAAAGATGTGCAGCTTCTTGAAACACTTGAGAACTACCCAAACAGAACAGTTGCCAGGGCTGCGACCACTGCATTTAGAAGGTATCTCTGGTATTTTTTTGTAAATTCTTGTTGGTCTCTCATCCTTTCATACCAGCCTTGACATTAATGTGTGAAAAATGATGGTGGCAAACCTTAAACTTCCCCCTTTCAACGAATCCAAGAAATGTCTTGATAGGTCTCTATAGCCATTGTCGCCCACTGGCCTTGCTAGCTGCATTAGAGAGCGAACTGCTGTAACCTTTGATGTTTTGTGCATGGATGGCAAGACGAGTACACAAAGGTTCTTGGCAAAGGACTCCATGGAATGGTATGATGATGAATGCTACCAGGAACTTTACAAAGCAGCATCATCCATGAAGGTTGTAAATGATAGTGTAGAGCCAGCCATTGAACTAATTCAGCAGTACAATGACTCATTGACAAAGAATGAAGAGCAAAAGCTGTGTCTGCTCCAAGTTGTGGAATGAAACAGAAAGACTCACCCATCCTGTGACAAGAAAACACTGACGAAGCTCTGACATTAGTTTATTACATTCTAAATTTCATATTAAGTTTTAAATATATGTAATGAACTAACTATAATGTTGTTTTCATCTTTAATTATAGTGTGTAATGATAAACCAAAATGTTTGTCAAATGGCACTTTTACATATTTTTGAAACATACACAAAATAGGGTTTGCTTGAGAGACCTGCAATTAGGCATCAAAAGACCTAAAAAAAATTCACAAATGTTAGTAGGCACAAATAGAATTACATGAAAGTTGTGGAGGGCAAGTTTCTTAAAGTTCATTTTTTTTTTATGGACCACCCTACTCTACAAAACACGTTGCTCCCCCTCCTCCCTCAGAAATGGAGTAAAAGGATGACCTACTGGGCCACTGATTAGTCTTGTTTCCTCAGACGCATACTAATTCGCTGGTATGATAAGGCAGACTTAAGAGGCACAAGTGTTCTGATTTAATTTTTATGCATTAATTACTCCTCTATTAATGTTTAACATGGCTACGCAGGCTCGGCCTTAACCCGTGCTTCTTTCCATGCTCTCTGCAGGACTCGGGTCTAATAAATTGAAACATGATTTATTCCATGCTTCAGCGTGGAGTAGGCAAGTGATGTGAGCCTCTGTTATGATGTCCCACCAGTGTGACATCACCTACTGATTGACATGCACCATCTATAGACATAGAGGGGTTCTAGCACCCTGAGACACGCCACCCAAAGATCTATACACACTGCTTCACGTTCAGGGACTGTTCAGGTTGCCACTCTTGGACTCTTAACTTCATATTCCTATATGCATAAATGAGACAAAACTGTAAGTCACTCTGCATAAGGGCGTGCACCAAATGCTGTTCTTTTCCTTTCGGCTGTTCCTTTTTTTCAGGGTTCACCACAGCGAATCATCGCATGTTTGATTTGGCATAAATTTTACGTCGGATGCCCTTCCTGACACATCCCTTAGCAAGAGGCAGAAACACGCTGACGGCTATTCAGCCTACTCTGGATGAAAGTCAGCAATGGCTCTTTTATATGCCTCTCACCATAGACAGTGAGAGACATAGCCCGCCTTTGATAACCCAGTTAGATGCACTAGGAGGACAGTGACAACCCTGTGGTGAGTGGGCCTCGAACCCCCAATGCTAGGATCAGCGATCCAGTGCCCTTAACCACCAGACTACCACTGCCCTTAAGGGCGTGCATCAAATGCTATAGATGTAATTATTATGCATTCTCATTTCTGATTGGTGGAAAGTGATCAAGTAATTCTTGAGATTCTTTTACAAGTCAGATTACTGCATCATTGCTATTGGATAAGTTGAATGATTATTGCATGGTTGATATGTGCAACACAGTAGTGTAACCATCGACTTTGAAAATATTTTAAATGAATTAAAAAAAATAAAATAAAATAACTGAATTTGCCTTTCGACATGAAGAATTATTCAGATTTCGCAAGGTGTTATAGATAAGAACCCCTGGACTGAATGACTCCCTAAAAAAAAAAAAAAAAAAAAAAAAAATCATACAGTCATTCAATATTTATTTAATACCCCACTATGAGCCTGGAAACCAATAAAAACAAGCAGTAGAAATGCCAAGTGTTGTCCCAGTTCTGATCTCTGAGCCATTATGTCAAGTTTTCAATTAAAAAAAAAAAAAAACAGAAATCCAGGGATCCCTCGCTACTTCGCGCTTCAATTCATTCAGCTTCAGTGCATCGCTTTTTTCTTTTTGAAATATTCATTGACTTAAAAAAATAAGGAAATTAAAGAAGAATGGGGGAGGAAAAGTTAAGGAAAATGCTGCAAAAACAAGGCCAATTATGAAAAAAAAAAAAAAAATCCGTTAAGCAAACACAAAACAAGAAACAACCCAAAATCTCCCATCAAAACTGCTTACATTTTGGTGAGGTGAGCATCTGAGTGCCTGTATGTGTGTGTATTTATATTTTATTTACATCTGATGCATTATTTTGCATGTTTAATTTTTCTTATAAGAATTTATAGCATTGAATATGTAATTATTAATATTATATACACATATGCATGTACGTATACATCAGTCGGGGTGGGGTGGGGTGTTGATCCTACTTCGCGGAACTCAGGGGTCACGGAGGGTCTCGGTCCCCATTAACCGCGGTAAGTGAGGGATCCCTGTATATAAAGGGCGTCCTACTGATAAATGGATTTGTATTGATTTTTGACCTAATTTTTGTTAATTCTGAATAACATTTTTTGCATCTGGTTGCAGCCATAGCACATACTGTTATGTAGGACTCTTCTTTTCCTTTCGACTGCTCACTTCAGAGGGCGCCACAGCGAATCATCTGCCTCCATCTCACTCTATCCTCTGCATCTTCTTCTCTTACACCAACTACCTTCATGTCTTCCTTCACCACATCTATAAATCTCCTCTTTGGTCTTCTTCTAGACCTTGTTGGAGGTACCGAACCCCACCAGTTTCATATGCACATTCACCGAACCCTTCATCAGTGAAAAATAAAAATATGATTTTTTTACAAATTCAAGACATAGATACTGTTGTGTTCTTGTATTCCCCATCTCCATGCAGTTTCAGGAAGTGTTCCTTTAGTTTTGCCGGTGCAAGACTAGAGTTGCTCAACTTGGCATTGCAAATCATTCAGATTGGACGCTGAGTCCCATCACATTCCGTGATGCATGTGAAGCCAGGTTGTACATATTCGTCCGACCACTTTCTTTTTTTGCTTGACATAGTATGGATTAAAATATTCCGAAAAAAACTCACGACTTCACACATTGACCACTGAGCGTGCTAAATTCCCCACGGCACTGATTGGCCAAGCAATGTAATGTGATCATCTGCAGCCAGTGATGGCCAATCGGGGTGTGTCATCACTAATTGACACGATGAGTCGGGTGTGTCTTGACCTCCGTGGCAGAGGCTCCGCCGAACCCCTGAGACCGACTCACCGAACCCCTAGGGTTCGATCGAACCCAGGTTAGGAACCACTGCTCTAGACCTTCTGTCTGGCAGGCCCAACCTCAGCATCATACTAGCGATATCTGAAATCTGCTTAAAAATATATACATTTTTTTTTTTTTTGCAAACAACTCGACTGCAATGTCATTTTTAAAGGCTGCATAGTGAAAATATCTGAAATCACCAGAGTGCGCTGCTCTATTCTGCAGTCTATGTGCCTTTCTTTCTTTCTGGAGATCTCGAGGGAACAGGAAGGAAGAGTGAAGCTAATATCCTCCCATCTCCTATTACAATTACATCACTCTGTTTGGCCACCACACACCTGCAAAGAATTATTTGCTCAGTCGCAATTCATTCTAATGTGAAGAATCAATAATGACTGAGAAATCGCTCAATGCACCGTGGCTTAGCTGTGAATTCACGCTTTCAGGTTGATCTTGGCTGGTCTCAATAAGAAAGTCAGGTCTGTATGTGGCTCATCATAAACATAATGCAAACTCAACCTGTTGTTTGATTCATGGATAGTTTTCCAACGTATCCTAGAGTTTTCCTACCTGTCAAGGGAAGAGAAAAAAACAACAAGAAATACATGAGCAGGTCCAAGAGGATCACTGAAAACATTTTGGACATTGTAAAGGCGTAGTGAATGAACGGAATTTAGGTCAGGGCACAATAGAAGCTCGTGTAATTGAAACACTGAGGAACACAATCCATGCAGTCCAAGTTCCCATGAAAAACCAGCCATGCTTTTTATTCATATGAAGTACCGTACAGCATACAGCATACCACATACCCCCATGGCATGTTACTGATCTTGCATGCCAACATGTTTCTCACTGTAAACCTGGAGCTATGGTGGAGACCCTCCTTTTATTATGATTTTAAAATGATCTACATCATGGATTCATTTCAGGGCTCAGAATCTACTTGCCAAGCTGTAATAGCTTCAAATACGTTTGATATTCTATGTAATAAGACATTTACAACAAAGAGAAAGAACGATGCTTGAGAAATTAAACTCATCCAAGATCATGTGCAGCATATCTATGAATCCAATTTATTATCCACCGACTTGTATAAAAAAATACAATTGAAAAAGTGCTTTTCAGACATTTTCTTTAATGCTTTACATTTTCCTTCTATTCCTTCTTATAATGTTTATGTACAAACTAGTATTTAAAAAAAAAAACCCTCCATAACACAAAACACAACATGGCCATGTCCCCTCCCAACAGTGTCAAATTCTTCAGCTGTAGTTGCACGGCAAAGGTCAATTTTGACTGTAATTTGACCTTGAAAATATTGGGCCATGGTCATGGTCCTCTGAACACATACGAGAAGGAGTTCAGATAGAGTTGTGGTTCAAACACGAAGGCACTATGATGCATGGCGAAGACAAATTTTGACAAAGTGACCACAAGTTCTCTTCCACTCACTCATTTGCCAAACTGCTTAATCTTATTGGGGTAATGGGGATTCTGGAGCCTCTCTCAGCTGTCCCTGGTTAAAAGCTCGCAAAAGACAGGCCTGAACTCTCAGTAAATGACAGCTCGCCAGACCACAACACTAATAAACTCAACTATTCACATTCACAGGCAATGTGAAGCAGCCAATTAGCTTAATTTACAAGTCTTTGGACTGTGAGAAGAAACCAGAGTATCTGGAGGAAACCCACACAAACAGAGAGAAACACCCACTCCCAGAACTCGAGCCCAGGCCCTTCTCGCTGTGAGGCAAACATGCTAACCACTATGCTTCCATGCCACAACCGAGCCCAATCTGACCTTGAAATATTAAATCAAAGTCATGACCTGCAAAATTTGTACAAAAAAATGAGGTGCAGTTGAGGTTAAAAGTATGGAGGTCCGGCCTTAAACCTATCAGTAATTGCACAATAAAGGTTCTTGACTTATGGGTGGGAGCATTACCAAAAAGTGACAAAGCAGGATTTGGGAATCAAGAATACTGCGTCCACCTCAACTATGATCACTCATGTAGTACACAGGCATCTCATGTAATATGAGAATGATGATCCTGAGATTTTTTTTTTAATTTATATTCTTGACTTTACACACAGTGTAGTAAAACATAAGTAGGTTCCAAATAAGCTAAAAAAAGAATGTATGTATGGACCATGGTGATGGTTACAACATTTGCACACAGCCTACATTCCCCGCTTCTCTGTAGGATGGCGCAGCCTTCGTGATTTGGTTCGCAGGTAGTGCTAATGTGCTACATCATATTTCAAGGGAGCCTCCTCAATCTCTGCGCCATGACTCTGGCAGACTGTCTGTGGGGGGCAGCTTACACAAAATCTCCCTTTGTGCATCATCTGAGCTTTGGAGCCATCTTTACCAGGGTAAGAAAACAGACTGAAGCTCCATAGCTTTAGCATTATTCTTTTATCCCAACCTGATCTTTAATTTTGTCTTCGTGTAAAATGCTTGCAGACTTTTTCTTTTCATCTGCTTAATTGAGTAAGAATTGCTTTCTTACATATTTAAAGTTGGACCATGAGTGGATTTTGGGTTGCATATAAAAGATCAAGTTCAAGTATTTAGAGCTATTGAATCACCAAACGTGTTTTGAGGGGAAGATTAGAAATAATAATAAAATTATAAGTCGTCACAAGAATTAAAATTAAAAAATGGGAGCCACATCATATCCTTTTATCTCATTAGAAAAGACAAAACATAACACAAACGGATGGGTTAACTGTGTAGGCTGAAGCAAGCTGTATTTCACTCTACAGCCTTGGTGGAGGCCAGTGCACACAATACACACCCACCTTGAGCAGGTTATGAAGCTGAAACATGTCATGCTTTTGGCGGCATCATTCATCTTCACATTCTCACGTGTGATTTATGCTTCCAGTGGTTTATCTGCTTCTGAAACAACGGAAATGAATCCCCCATAAGAGTACACTGTCATTTCTATCAACTCAAAAATGAGTGGGGTCGTAGGCATAACTGATGGTTCCAAGCATGTCCTGTGTTGTTGCTTCAAAAAAAAAATGTCTGTACCCCAATGAAAAGGACAGTTAGTGTCTCAATGAATTATATCGTGCTTTAGTTATGCATATACTGAAATCAAAAACTGAATATCATAAGTATTGTGCCTTGTCAGAACTGTCGACTTTCCTGTGAAATTTAGTGTCTGCATGCTTACAATATGTAGGTACTGTCATGTTTTTGTGCCTGTTCATTATTTTTATATTGTAACACAGGGATCCCTCACTTTCCGCAGTTAATTGGGACCGAGATCCCCCCCGTGACCACCGAATTCCGGGAAATAGGATCGACCCCCCCCTTGACTGACGTATACGTACATGGATACATGTACATTTTATCAATAAAAACATATTCAACACTATAAATGCTTATAATAACAATTAAACATTCAAAAATAATGCATAAGATGTAAATCAAATATAAATACAGATGCTCCCCAACTTATGTTTTTAATTGGTTCCGGATGGTTATACACACATAAATACCCTTACCGTATCTCATAAAACACACATAAAAAAAATGTATTATTATAAACGGAACATAATATAAAATAATATCAAACATATCAAATAATAACATTAATTTCAAATAAGTCACTTATTTATACCGAGTCACTTTACATGAAGCTTAAAACAGCCAATCAACACTTACAATATGTGAGGTGCTCAATACCGAAAGTAGTGTACTTGCTGTGGGTTATATGAACTTCCGGTCTTTCAAGTGCGCAAGGGTACCGTTGAACTCGTTTAGAGCACAGCCTGCAGTGATGTGAATCACAGAGCGGAGAGTTCTCTTTCTTGGATTCAAGTTTTCATTCATTTTACAACTCTCTTTGCTTAACTGAGTATGCATTAGATTGTGCCGATCCGAGCAAATAGTTAATTCACCTCTGTGTATGAGACTTGCACCGATGCTAGTAGGCTTACGCTTCTGACCCACCATATTTGCTTAGGTTTACAAAAGTCCACAAAACAGTGTAAACACAAAGATCACAGAGAAGACGTCTTAACATGCTATATAACTGATATGTATAACGATATATATAAATAAATCTATACGTATATATATATATATGTGTTTGTGTATATATGTGTATATATATATATATATATATATATATAAACTGAACTGGGAAGAAAGAGGGGCACGTTCAGTCTGTTGTTTGTAAACAATGGACGCAGCGTCATTACGTCATTGTGTCCGTGTACTACCTAGGTACATCTAAACTCAAAATTTGACTTTTTTTTTTTTTTTTAAACCGCAAAATCGAAAAAACTTAAAACGGATGAACGCAAGTCGGGGAGCGTCTGTACACACATACAGATGCGCACGCACACAGATGCGTACCTCACATAAAAATGTAATTGGTTTTGGTGTGGGGTTTTGCGTTGTTCTTTTGTTTGAGCTTTTGGGTTTTTTGCATAATTGGCCTTGTTTTGCAGTATTTTCCTTAACTTTTCCCCCTATTCTTCCTTAATTTCCTTATTTTCTAATTCAATGAATATTTTTTAAAGGCACGATGCACTGAAGCCGCATGAATTGAAGCGCGAAGTAGAGTGGGATCCCTGTATGTGTGTGTATGTGTATGTGTATATATACACATACACATATATATATACACATAATATATATATATATATATATATATATATATATATATATATATATATATACACACACACACACACACACACACACACACACACATTTTATATATTATACAGTGTGATATTGCAATATTATTTTTAGGTCATATCACTAAGCCTTTACAACACAAGCTATATTTTCAACAAACATAATTGAATAATTTCAACTACATGCAACTACAGTGTCCTATTCAAGACAGGTTGGATTAAGATTGGATTCTATAGACATCATGAACTATTTCTGCGCTCAGGCCAGAAACACAAAGTAGGACAGCGAGTGCAGTGATCGAAAGCAGCACCATCGCAACAATGAGCCTGGAAATCTGTTTCATGACCTTTGAAATGTAAATTGTCATAACTGTTACTCACAATGGACACATGAACTGTGTTATCCACAGAGAATTGAAGAGAAATTGTAGTCACAGCACTGTAATGCAAGATAAATTCTGAACTCTTAAACTAGTATTACACAGAGCATCGGATGCTAATCAACATAGCAAATTTTGGATTTCATCAGGGTTCGTAAAAAGGTCAATTAACAGTTTGCTAACAGTTTTCAACAAGGATCACTAAAGTTCTTTTTGGTTCACCCGGTGGTGAACACAGTGCTAGGAAGAACTTAAACACCTTTTTTTAATAGGGTTGGGTCCAATAATCATTTTTTTGTTCTTTTTCTTCCTCTTTCCTTTTCTCATGCTGGAAGATATCTCCAGCAGCAGCAGCCACACAAAGCAATTCTTCCTCAAAGTGCAGCACCATGTTATGCTTCTTCCTGACAGAAATGCTTTCCATATTCTGGAAGTCCATCTCCTATATCTATGAAGGGGTTGCCCATAACTTTTATAGGGGTAAGGGTGGTTCAATTTCAAAATCCGCCCAAAATTCACCTCGTGTTTTACCAAGAGTTTGAAAAGTTCCCAAATGTGTCCAGTGGCGAAAGTATTTGAAATACCTGTTCATGGTCTCAAACATGAACACGAATGAGTTGCGAACAGTTGCTAATGTTCGTCAAGTGTCTTTCGCAACCATTCACACAAATGTTGATTACTGTCAATACAGGGGTGAACACAGATTTTTGTCAACAATTATCAGAAAAGCCTGTAAATCCAAAATTTACTACATTTGTCAGCATTGGCCGCACCATATGATACAGACTTGAGGCTTTTTCATCCTTTCAGAGATGCTAGTTATCTTTTTCACATAAAAGAACACCTTGACTCTTTGTGTCCGGATGAACTGAATCAATCCTTCTTGAAAAAGACAGACTTGTTTTTACAAACAAGTATTAAGTCTCTTTTCTTTAGTTTATCCACTTTTGAGAAAATGTAACTTTTAGAGTTCACATCAGAAGCTACATCTTTAAGAAATTAAAATTTTCAAGGACCTGTTAGGAATACTGGGAAGTATACGAAAAAGTAAAAAGCATTCTCCATTGATCTGTGCTTCAGAGAATGCATTCAGGGATGACTTACATGACTACGCACTACATACAACTTCACTTTCATCATTTAAACAACAACACTTCTCTTTACAGACCTGTCTTGATTATATCCTATTTATTTTGAGCTAGGAACTAAGACAGGCCTGAACTCTCAGTGACACTTCTGGCCAATCACTTAGCCTTCTTCTTCAATTAGAGGGGCGGCTTAAATGTCATCGAAAAGCCAGTGCATGAATCTAATGAGACTATCTCCTAATAGTGGTGCATGAGCTAGTCGAAGGAAAACTCTACCATGAGCTTATTAACTCTTCTGTTACTGACGTAGGCCAATGTAGTGTCACCTAGATTCTCATCTACTCATTAGAATCACTGGCACCTACCTTCCCATTGTACTGCATTCATATCCTGTAGGAGTAGGTTGATTAGTTCAGTGTCAGTGACACTGTGTTCACTGCCCCAGAAATCAAAAACAGTGCTTCACTGGTGTTCTTTGTAGAGGTTCTCCCTCATATTATTTTTTTTTTACTCTGCCACTTATGGGAAAACTTTAAATTACCTCCACTAGTTGTGCATTTCGATAGTTAAACTTTCTAGAACGTCACAGGGAGATCCTGCTTTCTTGTTAACAGCAAACATACATTTTTGGCTGTGAATCTTCCCCACACACTCTTCCAAGTTCTAAATATTCTCTTCCAAATACAGAAGAATAAATGCTGAGTTGATGCATTAGGAAGAAATATCAATTTGTGTAACTTCATTAGCTTTTGGAAGATTGGTTTCCAAACTTGAAAAGCTTATCCTTTCTAGAATGCCGCTACCCCAGTGAATGTGACTCCAGCTTTACACATTCCATTTATACATTTATACATCTCTGTCAGTGAGCCAAAGTTATATTTATTTCTACCATTCCGAAGCATCAGATGGCTCTCAGTCAGAGGTTGGCAAACTACAGCCCACGGGCCACATCCGGCAAGTTGGTCTTTTTAATCCGGCCCATCGAAGACTGATTGGTACAGAATTCATGTTTGATATGAATGATTGATTGATTGCATTCACTTGACTTTGACTTGAAATGCTTTTCAAAACCAGTGGCGCATTAGGCGTAGTCAGTTGATTTTAAGCTTGAGCAACTTCCTGTTATCACTTTTCTACTGCACAGAACCCATCTGCAGCAATGTCAGAGAAAAGAAAAGTAGACAGTGAGTGTCGGGTGGTTCATAAGGAATGGACACCTAAATATTTTTTAATCAAGTCCGGTCAAAGGCTGTATCTCTCATTTGCCAAGAAACCATTTCGGTTTTAAAAGAATACAACATCAGCCGCCACTTTCCCACCAAGCATGCTAATTACACCAACAACCTGTCACCGCTAGAACATCCAGCTACTGCTGATAGGTTGGTCGCGAGCTTGGAGGCTTAGCAAAACACCTTCACCTGAGAAACTTCCATCTAAGAATCAAACACGAGGATATATGCATAATTCAACAGGAAGCACTGTGTAAATCCGTGGTGCAGCTCGAACACGTAGTGAAGCCAGTTGTGAAACTCGTTAACTTTACTCGAGTGACAGGACTTCATCATCGTCAGTTTATTCATTTTCCTGAAGAAACTGACACTGATCACTTGGACTCTGTTTACCTTCTCACGTCCGCTGGTTCAGTTTGGGGAAAGTATGCCAGCGAGTGTTTAGCTCCAACAGGAGATTATTTCATTTTTGGAGCTACTAGAGAACACTGACAATGTTCCTGAGCTGAAAGACACAAATTGACTTTGTGATTTCACTTTTACTGTGGACAGACTGACCCACATAAGCTGAATGTGAAGCTACTAGGAAAAAAACAGTTTGTGCATCGAATGCAAGGAAACATCAGAGCCTTCAAAACCAGGCTAGTTTTATTTTCAAAGCAAATGTCAGACAAGTCATTCACTCATTTCCCCCACACTGGCCACGTTAAAAGACACCCTGCAAGATTGCAGTTGGAACTGATTGATCTTCAATGTGACATGACGTTACAGGAGAAGTTCAACTCCCTTAAACAACTTCTTCTTTTCCTTTCGGATGTTCCCTTCAGGGGTCGCCACAGCAAATGATCTACCTCCATCTCTTCCTATCCTCTGCATCTTCTACTCTTACTCACTCCTACTACCAATATACTCACTATCCCTCCTGTGTACATGTCCAAACCATCTCAATCTATTCAACTCCCTTAAACTGGACGAGTTTTATGCTTCAGTAAGTGACAGCCAAATTTCCAAACATCCAGAAGATGGTCCAGAGGATTCTGGTGTTGTTTGTCTGTACATATGTGTGTGTGAACAGACTTTTAGTCTGAGGAACACCAACAAAGCACCCCACAGATCGCAACTGAGTGATGAACACTTCAAATCTGTTCTGAGAACCATAACAGAATTACTTACCCAGCATTGTTGCGCTGGCAAAAATGGGTGATCAACAACACTGTTCCCACTAAAAGGTATGTTAATATTTTAATGGGTTTTTTCTGTTTATGTTTGATATGTACTGTCAAAAAAATTTCATTTTTTTATTGTATCTTGCTGACCCGGTCCGTTCGTCAAAAAGTCAATGTGGCCCCCGAGCCAAAATAATTGCCCACCCCTGCTCTCGGTGGTGACCCAACAGCACCACATCGGGTCAACTTTAGCTTCAATGATGGCACAGAGGAATAAAGAACAGTATAATCCCAGCTATAGATGACAAGTCTTGGTTAAAGTGAGATTCAGACTGTTTCAAACTATATCTGAGACCAAGACAATTCTTCTGATATCACCGAACAAACGCGCTAATCAAGATTAACATTGTTTGATGCACAACCTTACAAAAAGGTAGGGTGGAGAAAGGGAAAATTACTAATGGTACCCCCTAAAGCTCTACTCAGAAATTGATTCCAACCTGTTTCTACAAGTACTAAGCAATCAAGTCTGCTCTCAGATCGATTTCCTCTGGCTAGTGAACACTGCAGGACACAAAGGGCAAAATGTTTCTGTTCTGAGGACATGCACAATACCAAAAGAGTATTTTTAGGAATTTTGTCTTATTTAAAGAGCCCTACTCAGAGTCTACATTTGGTAGAGCAATTGTAAGAAAATAGGAAAAAAAAAACAAAAAACAAACAAAACACCAAACAAACAAATAAGTATATATGGTCATATATATGGTCATGAGTTCTTTAAGGCAATGTTTCACCAACTCTTGGCTAATGCTTGGAAAGACTGTGAATTCAACACCGTTAGAAATTTATTTTCTAGATTTTAAGCATATACACTATAGACACCCAACAGGGCAGTGGTGCCCTGGTGGTATAGGGCACTGGATCGCTGATCCTAAGGTTGGGGGCTCGAGTCCCACTCTCCTCAAGGTTGTCACTGTCTCCCTGGTGCAACTAACTGGGTTATCAAAGGCCGGCCATGTCGCTCACTGTCTATGGTGTGAGGTTCTTGTAAAAGAACCATTGCTGACTTTCGTAAAGAATAGGCTGCATAGCTGTCAGTGTGTTTCTGTCCCTTGCTAAAGGGTTGTGTTAGGAAGGGCATCCGACGTAAAAACCTATACCAAATCAAACGTGCGAATTATTCGCTGTGGCGACCCCTGATAAAGGGAAAAACCCGAAAGGAAATCTCACACTACAGACACCCAACCATCACACCCATACGCGAAACTTATTCCGTAATGGCATGGTTTATTAAGGCTGAACTTTAGTTTCTTGCCCAGAGCATAAACCTTAACCTAACTGGAGCAATCCTCCGAAAATCTAAGGAAGGCCTGTTCAGAAAAGTGATGGACAACATACACACCAGCTTAAGGACTTCCTCGACTATGGCTATTGGCACACGAACCATCTGATACCTAGCAAGACTACATCATATGTGATGCAATGTGGTGTATTGATGTGATTGTTCAAATTCATAGATGCTCCTTTTCGAGCATGATACTACAAGGGATGGTAGAGTCACACATTCATTTTCTGTAACTGTTTAATCCTAATTAGGGTCACGGGGAGGCTGGTGCCCATCCCAGCCGACTCCGGGTGAGGGCAGAGCACACCCTGGACGGCTCGCCAGGCCATTGCAGAGCGGAAACATGCTGACAGCTTTGCAGCCTACTCTTGTCCAAAGTCAGCAATGTTTTTTTTTACATGCCTCACACCATAAACAGTGAGAGACGTGGACAGCCTTTGATAACAGCAGTTAGCTGCACTGGGGAGACAGTGAGGTTTGAACCCCCAACCTTAGGATTAGTGATCCATCACCTTTACCATCAGGCCAGCACTACCCTGGTACAGTCATGTTGAACACATTTTGCAGCAATCGACAGTATAAATTAAGAAAATATTTAGGATTCTGTCCAATTTGAAAACTTACTTTAGAAAAAAATTAAGGTGATAATCGGTATACTACTACTGGAGCTTCATATTCTGCAGTTCTTATCAGAGACATAATCAGGACAATCCTGTTTTGATTGCATTTGACCCAACAGTGGTTTGCAATAACCAAATAACCATCGGTCCTTAGCCATGGCATGGCTCACTTCACTGCGCAGAGAAAATAACAATATTTGGGCAATTGTTCATGTGCAGAGCCAAACTACACCACAACTCTCCTATGTTTGAAGAGCGATTGAGCACACCATCGTAAAAGACTGCAAAGATCTGAAAATCCCATTCTTTCTATCATTTGGAAACACCAGTCGCAGACAAGGCGTCCTAATCTTTCTCTTTGCAATGACACATGCCTACAGCTCCCATAATGCAGTGTGAAGTCAGGGATGAAAGAGAAACATAAAAACGGGTATAAAAATAGAAGATCAAGCTCGTCGGTAGTAATCCCCATTCAGTCATCCTTCCAGCAGTTCTTACCATGGCCTGATTGGAGCCAATCTGATATTACACAATAGCAGGGACTTTCTACTCACATAGCATCTTGGTACTCATCAGGAGAAGAGACTGAAAGAAGTGCAAAGAAGTTAGGTGAGGCACATCAAAGCCAAACTGCTTGTGATCCATGAGCTGTGATGGGAGACTTGTCCTTTAGGCAGCGGTTCCCGCTGAGAGCTTTTAACAAGCTCAGACAAGTGACAGAATGGTGTAGAACAAATAGAATTCAACTTAACAGCATGGTGAGTGAACAAGCATAGATCAAGTCACTATGCAAGTGCACCATTATGGCAAATATTCATATGCTTTTGACACAGTCTGGGTTTTAGAGTGCAGCACTACAACTGCACACCTTGTTTACCACTGAAATCAGACCAATTACTGTAAACGAAAAAAAAAACTATAACTTCAGACTCGAAATTATTTCACATGGTAGTCTTTAATCAACACACTACCATACAGTGCATAAGGGAATCCATGTACAACACAATTTAAAAACTAGTTTCATGTTATTCAAAATGTAAATAAAGTTCATTGATACCAAATCACAGATGATTTCTGGAAGTGTTCCTGAGCTCATGCAGTGATTTACATAGCAGAATCATGCCTGGTTTTAATGCAATACAGCCTGAAGTCTGAAGATCTATTGACCGAATTAGTGATTTTCTGTCTTGTCCCTTGTACACAGAGATATCTTATCCATACACTGTAGATATATAAAGATATATTCTTGGATCATTTGATGATAATATGTACTGTGCTTTATATGAGCTGCTCAAAGTCTTTACAAATTTCAGAATTATGTTTAGCATAGAATTGCAAACACAGGTATACAGATTGCACCCAATATGTCACTGATCTGTAGCCAATTAACCAAAATGTTCATCCAGCTTTCGTTTCTTTGTTTTAAGCGGGGTTGGAAAGTAACACGAGTGCACTGGACTGTGGCAAGTAAAAAGTCTGTAGGACGGGAGAAATTAACGAGCAAGTTGTCATGCTGGCCACCAGATAAATTCAATGGGCAAACAAAATAGTGTTGCTGACCAGTAAATATGAAGGACTGGTCATTTTGCTAAATTCCACCCC
This sequence comes from Plotosus lineatus, assembly GCA_024760905.1. Classification (NCBI taxonomy): domain Eukaryota; kingdom Metazoa; phylum Chordata; class Actinopteri; order Siluriformes; family Plotosidae; genus Plotosus; species Plotosus lineatus. The sequence continues at coordinate 50,580,091 of CM045731.1, forward strand.
TATTGAAATACCACTTACTTTTTCAGCCTTTTGCTGAACTTGTCCCAACTTTCTTGAGCATTGATGCTGCCATCAAATTCAAAATAAGCTGTATCATGAAATTGTACAACATTGATTTCAACATGTGATACTGCTATCTTCTACGGTAAATAAAATGTTTATTTAGGATATTTGCGAATCATTGTTTCCTGTTTTTATTTTAAACTTTACACAACATTTTGCACATTGTACACAAAATTTTGTAATGAGGGTTGGGATAGAACATAGATGCTGTACACTTATTTTTGATACATTACAACTTTGTCTTCTTAAACAATAACTCAAAATGTTGCCGTTCCTGTATTCTTCAGTTTGAAATTAATGTATTAAAAGGTAATAAACTGGGGGGGCAGTAGTAGTAGTAGTAGTAGGCCTCTGTCAGTCCCGAAGGACTATGGAGCTGCGCTCTGGCTGGTATCCCGGCTAGTGATACTCTCCAGTGCACAGAGCCAGGGTAGGGAGTAACGGAGGACAGGCTGTTACAGCAGCAAGTCCCACCTCTCAACACCACTGGAAGGATCCAATGCAAGGGCAAGTGCCGATATGATTGGGTTCCAGTGCCGCTGCAGGAGTTAACAGAACGTTGCTGTGAATGAACTGCCTCAGAGGACTTCAACTCTTGATTAGAAACACGCTGACGGCTTTGCAGCTACTCTTGTCGAAAGTCAGCAATGGTTCTTTTACATGCCTCACACCATAGACAGTGAGAGACATGGCCGGCCTTTAATAACCCCGTTAGCTGCACTGGGGTGCAGTAAGGCACATCTAAATACACACATCACTGATTTATTGACTGCATGGAAACTTTAAATTTATGACACAATTAGCACAATTTGTTAGTTAGTATATCTCCGTCTCCATGCCAAAGAAGAAAAATAGGTTTTCTGAGGGAATAGCAGGCACAAGGTAAGTGGACACATGAATCCCTAAATGCTAGTTTGCTTTCCAACAACCCTCTTGTTATTCTGGCCTCGTGCTGTCTGCCTGCAGGAGAGCCATGTGTGTGATGGCCTCGTGCCTCTTGACTGCTGAGTGAGCACACAGATGCCTGCAGATGCCTGCGTGACTCAGCGTATCTGCTTTGGAGTAATTACCAGCCCAGCAAATATGCATCCACATCCGACAGAATGCGCCTGGCGTTTGCTACGGCCCAGGGATAAGCACATATGTGTTTAAATGTGTTTAGAATTCAGAAGATGTTCTCGCTGTATGAATGTAAATTAAGAATTAACTTCCCGTCAGAGAAAAAACAATGTTTTTAATGCCTGCCTGGCTCAACTGCACACCCTCTCCTCAGTCTCTGGTTGGGTCCCACTTGGTTTTCAGGAAGCAATCCCTCATATCACAGTCATCCATCTTGGCCTGAGCACAGCTAACCACATGGCTGGCGTCCATAAACGCGATTGACTGGCTGGCCCCTGCGTGCTGATAGGGCCTTTTAAGTGATGCTCCTTATGCCCCAAGCCCATTCATCTTTTGGTTAAGGTAGCTGAATAGTTCATAGGTCCTACTCAAGACTGGACAAACCAGGCACTCTGAAATGCCTCAGCTGAAGAACACTGGCTGGATGACATACTTTAAGCAGACCAAATTAATCACTCCAATTACTTTTTTCTTTCTTTAAATATATATCTCAAATCACTCATGTCCTTAATTACTTTAAGAGCTCTGGGCAAAGGTTGCATACACCCTGGACAGCTCGCCAGACAATTGCAAGGCAAACACACACGATCATTCACTCAAATATAGGGGCATATCCCAGACATACAACATGCACACTCCACGTAGAAACACCTGAGCTTGGAGCTTGAACCCAGGACCTTTTTGGTGTGAGGAAGCATATTACGATAGAGATTTTTAGGTTACCCGATGCTTGCAGAATTCTTTTTTGTTGTTGTTGTTGTTACGACAGTCCTATGTTTGCGGCATGTTAAACTTACAGGACAACCTTATATACCCACCTGTAATGTGCAACATTTTTGAGACAGTGTGTGAATAAATTCTGTAATATACATACAACACTCAATCAACCGAGTATCACAGGGACAAAGGACATTATAATTTCGTGACAATCGTATTACTTTTCTATAAACATCGACTTGCAGACCCGATCGGTTTTCCCCACAACAAATTTTATAGCAGAACTCCATACTTATGCAAATACAGACGCTCCCCGACTTACGTTCATCCGTTTTACAGGTTTTTTTTTTTTTTTTTAAAGTCAAATTTTGAGTTTAGACGTACCTACGTAGTACGCTGACGTAATGACGCTGCATTCATTGTTTACAAACTACAGACTGAGTGTATATATTATAATATATTACACAGATGCTCCCCGACTTAAGTTTATCCGTTTTACGTTTTTTTTAATTGGGGAAAAAAAAAAAAAAAGTCAAATTTTGAGTTTAGACGTACCCACATAGTACGCTGACGTAATGACGCAATAACGCTGCAGTCATTGTTTACAAACTACAGACTAAGTGTGTGTGTGTGTATGTATATATATATATATATATATATATATATATATATATATATATATATATATATATATATATATATATATATCTTCTTCTTTTCGGCTTTTCCCTTCAGGGGTCGCCACAGCGAATCATCTGCCTCCATCTCACCCTATCCTTTGCATCTTCTTCTCTTACACCAGCGACCTTCATGTCCTCCTTCACCACATCCATGAATCGTCTCTTTGGTCTTCCTCTAGGCCTTTTGCCTGGTAGTTCCAGCCTCAGCATCCTATTACCAATATACTCACTATCCCTCCTCTGTACATGTCCAAACCATCTCAATCTAGCCTCTCTGACTTTGTCTCCAAAACGTCTTACATGTGCTGTCCCTCTGATGTGCTCATTCCTAATCCTATCTATCCTCGTTACTCCCAAAGAGAACCTCAACATTTTCATCTCTGCTACCTCCAACTCTGCCTCCTGTCTTTTCCCCAGGGCCACTGTTTCTAACCCATACAACATCGTTGGCCTCAACACCGTCTTGTACACTTTTCCTTTCATTCTTGCCGATACCCTCCTATCACACATCACACGGACACTTTTCTCCAACCATTCCAACCTGCCTGCACACGCTTCTTGACCTCTTTTCCACACTCTCCATTGCTCTGGATTGTTGAGCCTAAGTACTTAAAATCCTCCACCTTCCTTATCTCTGCTCCCTGTAATCTCACCGTTCCTCTTTGGTCCTTGTCATTCATGCACATGTATTCTGTCTTACTGAGGCTAATCTTCATTCCCCTCCTTTCCAGGGCATACCTCCACCTCTCTAGATTTTCCTGCACTTGTTCTCTGCTCTCACTACAGATCACAATGTCATCTGCAAACATCATAGTCCATGGGGAATCTTGTCTAACCTCGTCTGTCAGCCTGTCCATCACCATAGCAAACAAGAAGGGGCTGAGAGCTGACCCTTGATGCAGTCCCACCTCCACCTTGAACTCTTGTGTCACACCGACAGCACACCTCACCACTGTCTTACATCTCTCATACATGTCCTGCACCACTCTAACATACTTCTCTGCCACTCCAGACTTCCTCATGCAATACCACAGTTCTTCTCTCGGCACCCTGTCATATGCTTTCTCCAGATCCACAAAGGCACAATGCAGCTCCCTCTGACCTTCTCTGTACTTCTCTATTAACATCCTCAAGGCAAACACTGCATCTGTGGTGCTCTTTCTTGGCATGAAACCAAACTGTTGTTCACAAATGCTGACGTCTGCCCTTAGTCTAGCTTCCACTATTCTTTCCCATAACTTCATCGTATGGCTCATCAACTTTATCCCTCTGTAGTTGCCACAACTCTGCACGTCTCCCTTGTTCTTAAAAATGGGCACCAGCACACTTCTCCTCCATTCCTCTGGCATCCTCTCACTCTCTAAGACCTTGTTAAATGTTCTTGTCAGAAAATCTACTGCTACCTCTCCTAGACACTTCCATACCTCCACTGGTATATCATCAGGACCAACTGCCTTTCCATTCTTCTATATATATATATATATATATATATATATATATATATGTGTGGGGGGGGCACGGTGGTGTAGTGGTTAGGGTGCTGGGCTCATGATCAGGCAGTTGTGGGTTTGGATCCCAGTTAGACCCCCACTGTGCTAAGACCCCTGGGCATGGTCTTAACCACAAGTGTGCCTCTGTTCACCCAGCAGTATAAATGGGTACCAGTAAAAGATATACTGCGATGGACTAGCGTCCCATGCAGGAGGAGTTGAACTCCTGGTCGCTTCACGCTATGGAAACTGTGGATCAGCACCGGCCTGATGAGCCACTAGGCTCGGGTGTAAAAGCCCAACAGACTTTACCTATATATATATATATATATATATATATATATATATATATATATATATATATATATATATATATAAAACAAAAATAAAAGGACAGGACAAAGACTTTCTATTGAAACTCCATTTATCACTACAGATCTGTTTCGAGGGGTGGTGAAACCATCCTCTCTCTTCAGGTGATTATAGAAGAAGATTCTTCTATATATAGAAGATTCTTCTATAATCACCTGAAGAGAGAGGATGGTTTCACCACCCCTCGAAACAGATCTGTAGTGATAAATGGAGTTTCAAAAGAAAGTCTTTGTCCTGTCCTTTTATTTTTGTTATTTGCTCTACCAAAAAGTATTGAGCACTCTCCTACGGAAGGATCTACTCAGAAAATCCTCTCTCTCTCTCTCTCTCTCTATATATATATATATATATATATATATATATAGTGTGTTACCCTTGTGTTAAGATGTCGTCTCTGTGATCTTTGTGTTTACACCGTTTTGCGGACTTTTGTAACCCTAAGCAAATATGGTTGGTCAGAAGTGTAAGCCTACTAGCATGGATGCAAGTCTCATACACAGAGATGAATTAACTATTTGCTCAGATCGGCACAATCTAATGCATACTCAGTTAAGCAAAGAGAGTTGTAATATGAATGAAAACCTGAATGCACAAATTACAGAACAATTACGGATATTTTTATCTTTTAGCAGAATCCTAAGAGTGTATAGTTATTTTTATATTAATATTCATTAGGATTTGTATTTGTTCTTTGTATGCGTCTAGTGGTTAAAGTTTACTTACTTACATACACAAAAGAAAACTCTCCGCTTTGCTGGGAGACTGCAACAGTGCAGGCTGTGTTCTAAATGAGTTCAATGGCAGGCACCCTTGTGCACTTGAAAGACTGGAAGTCTGTATAACCCTCAGCAAGTACACTACTTTCGGTATTGAGCGCCTCGCATATTTTAAGCGTTTATTGTCTGTTTTAAGCTTCATGTAAAGTGACTCGGTATAAATAAATGACTTATTTGAAATTAATGTTGATATTACTTGATATATTTCATATTATTTTACAATGTTATGTTTATAATGATTACTTTAGGGGTGTTTTATGAGATACGGTAATGGTATTTATGGATGTATAGTACAGTATGAGTGTCATACGTCACACGTCACTGTAACAACTTACGTTCACCATCAACTTACATTCGGCCGTCCGGAACCAATTAAAAACGTAATTCGGGGAGCGTCTGTATCTTAAAGCCATGAGTTTGATTTTGTTGTCGCATCTGCGTTCACATGCCCACACGGGCAACCTAAAAAATGAAAATATATTGATTGCACCGGAACTGTCTGCGCTCACTTTGCAGCTAATTCTCTTACGTATGCATGTTCCTGTAAACTTGTACATGATATTTTCAGAGTTCCACTTTTAGGCAGTGTGTAAATATTTATATGATGTGCATTCAATTACACAACCTTCAAATCCACCTCATCCAAACGTACATCAGTCCAACTCCGCCATATTCACACATCTCCTTCTATACCTATTTTCATCTGTGATTTAAAAAAAAATTCAATATTTCACAATTGAGACTGAAGGTATGAATATTTCCTCAATAACAGGACAGTAAGAGAACAAGCTGAAGAAACCAAAGCTGAAATCAGAGAACACATCTCGCTTCACTACAAGTCAAACTCCATATGTCACTACATTTCAACTCAAAAGACTTGGGGGTCAGACGCTGCTCTTCTTAGATGCACAACAAAGACCCAAACTTTTTATTTCACATGGTTGATTCCAGATGTTCAATGGGACCGGGCATACCGACATGACTATCCATATGATCAAATGCAGCTGTGCCTTTGCCAAGAGGAACATTCCATGATTGATAAATCCCTGACAAGCCATCAATGTTGATTCCATCTAAGTCCGGGCCCCTGCTATTGTCTTATGTGATTAGACAATGTCCCAGGTCTGACCAAGCAATAACTTGCTGCTCCCAAAAACAGCTGCACACATCAATTATGGAGTGGGTCACCGCCAGGCCAACAACAAACCCTGTGTGTTTCTGGAGCCTTCTGGCAAGTAATAGATATATTTTTGTAGTTCAGTGTATTATTAGTAGGTATTTAAGATATTGATGTATGCTTGGATACATACTATCAACCTGCCCTCTCGAAAAGATAATTTTTTCAGTCCCACACCAATAACGGTGTTGCAAGTGTCCCATGAAGCCTTGATGTAAAACAAATGTGGAAGGAAGTGCAGTTTTACATCTAAGCCTTGTTTCACTAAGAGCTCTGCGATGTCCAGCATTGGGATCCTCCCACTATCACACAACGTCCTCAGAATTTGCAGTGAAGCATGACCGAATCTGGCAGTAACATGAGCTGAAGTGATTAGACACACATGTGAGTGAAACAGAGCCCTCTTGAAAAGAGAGTGCCGACAGATGAGTGAGAAAAGAAAGAGAAAACACCACTTGAGAATCATATAAACAGGACAGCATGTCCAACTTATCACTGAAAAAAACAGTAGTCTAAGACTATAGCATATTATGGCACACATTAATTTCAGAAACATGACATCAAAAACATCAGAGCATCAATTTAAAAACAAAGAACATATTCTCACATGTTCATTGTCGACTGGATATTTTCTTTTGCTTTTTAGTTAATACTCACTGCTGATTGGCTATAGTAAGCATCAGTCATGTCAACTCATTAATATGTGATGGTTGAACACAAGTAACTGCAGAGTGAAAGGTTTCTGCATGCTCATCTACTTTATGTATCCAATCAGCACCAAGTATGTAGTGTTCAATATGGGCCATCCCATTTCTTGTAGATTTACAATTGATCTGTTTTTTTCCATTATGTTTTCGGGTGTGGTTTTCATGAACTACTCACAGCAAGATGAGCTCATGGTCAAAGCTCATAGCTGACTGTGGCTTTTTTTTGTGTGAAGTTTACATGTGCACAGGTTTCATCTGGGTGCTTCAGTTTCCTCCTAAATAGCAAAGACATGCTTCACAGACATGCACATCCGTTCATGGTCACATCTGCGTGTTCAGTGTGTACAGCACACCTCATGGCTGAAGTCGAATGGAATTGGCTCCAGTTTACTCTGCAAACCTGGTGGATAAGTGGAACAGATGGAGAGATGGATGTTGTCTTTTTGGTCTTATTTCCAAATTCACTGCTGTGGTCTTGCTTCTGGTTTTGCTGCATTTGTTATGTTAACGTGCTCTTCCAGACAATTATAAAATAAAGAATACCAGAGCCAAAGGGATCCCTTGATAATTATCGAAGCTGCGGGAGCTTGAACTCAATTCTAAGCCAGAGATTATTGTGCATTTTTCCTCTAATACTACTCACATGACTCAGGGGGGGGAAATAAAAAGGGCTGATTTGTGCATAAAGTGTGGGTTAACAGTGTTCTCAGGAATAACAGTGTGTTTCCCATACTGATCCCTGCTAAAAGGCCATGCAGGCATCCATCAGCCTGTACCAGAGAGTAGACTTATCTCAGTCCTGTACAAAGCAACCTCTGTCCGTCTGAACTATCTGTCCTGAACAAAGAACCCATCTGACTGGCAGAGAAAAACAAAAACTCCAGCTGGCGACACAGGATCGACAAGAGCATTGTTCTCAGAAGGTGGAGAGCAATTTGCACAATTAGATACCAGGCTGGTTCTGTGTGTAGTATTCTGTCTAATGTCATGAATGGATTAAAAAAAAAAAAAAAAAAAGGGCAGAACAAAACAAACAAACAAAAAAAAGGCAAAATAGCTATCAGAGGTAGAAAAGCTCCTCTGTTATTCAGCAATTCTTGAGAAATAGCCAGAAAAAAAAAAATTATGAGGCCATGGTCATTTTTGACAAGGTCAAAAGTTAAACATAGAAACTGATACATCTACACATGCTAAGAAAGCTGCATGTAAAATTTCAAAATGATCCACTCAGTAGCTGTTGTGAAATAGCACAGACTAATATTTACAAAAGGTCACGGTAGGTGTAACAAGGTCGAAGGTCAATTACAGAAACTGACAAACGAAAGCATGCCAACACACCATAGGAAATCTCCTAGTAAACGATAAGAACGATATACACAACACTTTGAGAGAAATTGGAAGGGCAAGATTAAAATGTGGATGCAGATGCAAATCCAGACGCAGATGTAGGCCATAACGATACCTCAGCTGAAGAGTAAAAATCTCAATAAAGTAAAAAGTTTTTAAGCAAACTTAAGTGACCTTCCATTGCACTTTACGATTATTTAATCTATTCTGGCTCATAAATTGTTCTTATCTTCAGTCATTGTTGTGCTTTTTGTAGCACACTTCATTACACTAATCATATGCATCACCAAGCCACATATGTATAATAAAAAATTTTAAAAAAGGCACTAGCATCACATGACTGGATAGGCACAGCTGTCCAAATACCATACAGCCTTGTCTCGTCCTTTAGTGTTCTAAACACTGAACAATAATATAAAGTTCAGAACAAAATGGACACATCTTAGTCATCAGAAACAGCATGATTGGAGGGGTTTCTTCGCCATGGGATCTTGAAGCAAGATGAAAAGCCTAAATCCCCAGGTGAGGAGAATCCATTAGGCTTAATTACATCGACATTACCCCTACTTACTGAACCAAATATCCAAGGGGGAAAAGAATGAGGAGTGTCGTGAAGGCAAGGATACATTTAATTAAAACCTGAGCTAAATGCACTGGCATCTGCGTCACTTTATGCGATAAACCACTTTTCCCTGAAAATATTTCCAAATGGGATTAGACGTAGAAGCAGGAGTAGCCTGCTACCCTGAGGGAAGCTGTGTGTGTGTGTGTGTGTGTGTGTGTGTTGGGGGGCGAGAGAGAGCGAGAGAGACCATGAAAGAAATCTCGTTTTCCCTTGTCTCATTCATCAAGTACCCAGCACTCACCATAACCCCTCAAAGACTGCAGTAAGAATAGAAATGTGCATCGGTGCGTTGGGAAAACTCATTCAGTCACACAAGTCCAAGTTACAGTTCCCCGCTTAACACTGCTAGGACACTTGATTTGCTTTCACAAAGTCTGTTTGCTGTTTATACTGAGCACCTGAAAATAGAACCCCGGAACGGTTTATTAGTAACCGACATCTCCACAGCATTAGAATCATCAGAAGCTCCTCTTATGCTTCCCTCTTCAAACACATTCACTCTGTTTGTTTTTTGTTTTGTTTTTTTGTTTGTTGACTGGAACTTGATGGCAAAAAATATAGACACATAGCGGCTGGTGAGAAAACAACATTCTGCACTGTAGTAACCCGTGATTTCCGATGTTTAATCACTAGACAGGTGGCCCTTCTGATTAGCCACAATTACATATGTGTGCTTAAAAACCATCTGTTGATCAGAACACATGGTGCAACGTTTACACTCAAGAGCGGAGCTTTCAATTTGCCCATATCAGATGGTGTTTATCAGAGGACGTGTATTCGCTGCCTCTGCACCACATTTGGGAGCACATGAACGAGTTCGGTGAAGTAAACTCGTTCGGACAACCCTAAAAGAGGCATCAGCCGTTGGCCTGTTGAGAAAATAGCGCAGTCGGACTTCTTGTAGTGTAAAAAAGATTACATCAGACACTGGGACAGAGGAGGAGGAAGAACAAAATGAAACCACACTACCCAAGAATGAAGTTTAATTCCAATGTGGAACCATTCAGACAGGAAGAGATAAATGTCCGGCTATCTCTTAAGAAATGTCAGTATTAATTATAACTGGTTAGCATTCTGAGGGTTGACCATCTAGACCAGGGGTCCCCAACCATCGGGCCACGGACCGGTACGTGGTTCAATTGGTACCGGGCCACAGCAGAAATAATTAATTATTTACGTTTTATTTATTATCGGCGTTTGAATGATCTTTAATTTTGAAAAAACTTTTATTTTGAAAAATGACCGGATTCTTGCGGCTACATGTCGGTCATTTGAGCGCTAAAATGTAACCCACAAGGAGACGGCACATGAACAGAAGCAAGTTGGACATGTTTCAAACAATACCGGGGATTTTGGGTGAGACTGAGCCTGAGCCTTCATTCTCCAAGCTGGTGCACCATCACCTGTCTTTTTTCTTTTTTTAGAAACTTTCAAGCTCTACTTCCCAACCAACTTTATTTTAGCTATTGAAAAATAATTTTCATGGAGTGCTTATTATTATTATTATTAATACTGGTCCGCGGTGATAAAAGGGTTAGGAACCCCTGATCTAGACCTTTATGACAACCAATGGTTTTCAGGCTTGTGGACACACAATAGAAGATCACATGACCATTCATTCTTTTGAAACCGCCTAACGTGCACGCCTTTGAACTGTGGGAGGACACTGGAGTACCCAGAAGAAACCCATGTAAGCACGGTGAGAACGTGCAAACTCCACACAGCATTGCCCAAGCCGTGTCCGGAATTCAAACCCAGGACGTTCTTGCTCACTGTGAGGGGGAATATATTAACCACTTCGCCACCGTGCTGCCCAGTCACATGACCATACTAGCTGAATTGAAGCGGGTATAATAGATTTTTCAGAAACAGATTAATTTGGATGTGATATATAGTTCCTGGAGTTATTTTTTGCCATCATATTAGTCATTAAAAAGATCTCCGGTACTCGTCGTTATTATTCCAATCGTTCCAGTTGGTTAAAAAAATAAAAAAGACAAAAATATGAAATAACACGCTAGATGTCTTAAAATGTCAGAGGTACTGAAAGCCATAATTACAACACCCTACCACTCCATATAAATGTAATCCAGTCCAAATAGAGCTCAAGTGCAGGAATGACAGTTGAGGAAAAGGTAAAACAAAACATGTGCACGTGCACACACGAGCTTGCACAGAAAATGTGACTTTTACAATTGGTGATTTCTTTTTTTTTTTTTTCCTGCCCTAAAATCCAGGACAACATCACTGTTTAATTTCAGATCCAGTAAATTAAAACTGCAGCATGTTGGCATTAAAACACTCGGCGCAATAGGAGCCATGCTGGATGGATGCATCTATGAGTTAGGTAGTGTGTACTGTGTAGCTTTCTGGTGTCATCAACCAAAAAGGAAAAGCCACGATCTACTGAGCATTTATTTTTCTCTGTTGTTCAAGGTCCTACTTTGATTAAAAATAGAAACATCCAAAAATAATATTTCTCAGTTTTCCAGATGAGCTGCAGCCACTCAAAGCTTAATTCATGTGTGGCTAAGAATCTCCAGGGACTGAGTTGACAAATTTTCTCTCATTCTGAAACTTACCCCGAGCAGCCGACTCAGACTATCCCTCTGAGCATATTTGCATTTTTTTTTTAATCAATGGCTTCCATAGTACAACAGGAAATGTACTGTAACGGTGTGCACTAGCAGTACTTCATGATCAATGCTCAACTCATTAAAAATATAATTACCTTCTTGTACAGCAACAAGTGTTCCTTGAACAAATCCTCACGAAGCACCTGAAGAGGAAACCTATTTTCATATTCATTGCATTTTTGATGCAGAGAAATAATGAAACGCATAAAACTAGGTCACATCAGCATAAGAAGAAAATATACTGTAGGTTACCAAAAATATCTCGTAGGCGAGCGACAAAACACACTGGTGGAAGTATAAAAGCATTGCTTATTATACCTGCATTTCATTTGTGCTCTTTGAAGACTGAACACCGTCAGGTTTCTGCCTTAAGTACTCCGGTGCCCTCACCTTCAATTCCCTGAAGTTCTTGCCTTCAATTCCCCTCATGTTCCCAGCTTTAATTCTCCTGTTGCTCCAGCCTCCAATTTCCCCATGTGGTCCTGCCTTCCATTCCTCTCACGTTTCCCGCTTTTGATTCCCCTCGAATTCCCATCTTCAAATAACTTTAAGATCCTATAGGAAACTGCTCTTTACCCTCTTCCACATACATGAGCTCACAGTCTCTTATGTCTGGTTACTGGGTCTATTTTTGGATAAAACTTTGTTGATTTTCAGAATATAATTTTACATCAAAAGTAAATTATCCCGCACACTGTTGTAGAATAAAACAAATTTTATTAATCTAATTTTATGCAGCGAGAAAAGTAATAATAAAATACAGAATTTAGAGGATTGACTTTGATAAAAACAAAGGGCTAAAAAAAATTAAAATAAAATAAAAACAGCCCTTTCAGCATTTGACGGATTCCTCTGGTTTCTTCTGTTAATACTCTTGGTTCATAAGACGGAGTGGGAGGAAAAGAAATCCACATCAAATCCCAGCAGCAGTGCATCCATATAACTGGAATAAAGGGGGGAAAAAAGTAGAAGAAAAGAAGCGAGGCCACCTGCCATGCTGATGGAGTGAGTTCATCTGTATTCGTCACGCAGTACTGAAGACACTTCTCAGAGTCAGCATGCAGTAGTGGTGCGGTTTGGAGTGTACATCATCGTGGTAATCGACATCACCATCATTGCTCAGAAAGACTGGGTCGTGTTACAACTTTCTCTAAAGGGCCTGTTACAAATGAGTCTACTCCTTTCTCAGAGCTGCATGCATCACTTGACCAGCAGAGACAAGACTGCTTACGGCAACGCGGTCAGAAATGCCATTGTTTGTGTGTGTCTTCAGTCAAGATTCCCTACAAAGATAAATATTTCATAAACGGAAAGAAAAGCTAACTGTAAATAAAGGTCACAATGTCAAATTCACTAACAAAATAAACAGCTGAAGAATGGGAATTTGACTACAAAGACAATAAAAGACACAAAATGGTTCATAGCAGGATGTGTGTAAAAGTTTAAAATATACAGTGAACCTCAGCATGGGGAGCTCATTACTAATATCAAACTAGACTGCAGCAAACACTAGTTTAATAACAGTTCTTACCCAGCCTGCCGTTCCTGATAATTCACCACTAGCGGTTAGGAACAAGGAATTCCAACACAATGACGACAATAAAAACTTTTTATTCCTTTTTTTTCTTTTTAACTTGCAGTTGTAGATAGGAAACAAAACCCTTCCCAAAAACACTACTCGATTCAGTGTAATTCAATGTATGTAGCTAATGCAGCTCATTTAAAATCAACATGCTAAGTCTAAGTGCCTGAACCTTTCTAGGTAGTAAGAGTATTAATTATAGAATGTACGTATGAATAGTATCGATATGAACATTGCTATCGAGGATATGGCATTTAAACTTTATACATTTTTTAAAGCCACAGTGGAGGATTTGGTATCATTTAGGTTTGTTGACCCAATACTGGGATTATTACCCCCCCAATTTTCTCCCAAGTTTAGTTGTATCCAATTCCCACCCATCAGCATGCACACACACCCTTTTTTTTCAAACTGTGGCGCATGTGTACTTGGGGATAGCAGAACACACTCAAAGGGAAAGCACTAGTCACAACCTCAGACAAATTAGCTCAAAGATGCCCATAATTGGCTGGTGAACCCTCCCATGAGAGTTCAGCCAAGTACAGTGGTACCTTGACTTACGAGTGTCTTTTATAACAAATTTTCCATTATACGAGCTTCGATCCCACCATAAAACTACCCCATCCAATGAGCAAAATTTTGATTTATTAGCTCTTCTGGGGAAATGGCTTTTTCGGGCCGATTAGCCTTATATTCTTCCGCGGGTATTCCTCTGCGCTCCCAGAACGCCTTGTGCACAATGCTTCTCAATTCTTTTCATTCATGCCTCCTATAGGAAAAAAAAAACATTTCATGAAATATTAACGCAGAGATCACAACACTACAGGAAACACAGTAAGAGCGCCACTGCCAGCTACTGTGGCGGATGCGCAATTACACTTAATTTAATTGTAATTGTACTCTAGTACAGTATGGAAAAACGCATGTTCCCCAGGGTCATATGCATCCCCACCATCACACCGCACCCCCCTTGAGAAGCACTGGCCTTATGGGAGCTCACCATGAGCCTTTCCTTGCTGGTATTTGTAGTGTGCACATGCACAAAATTCTCCTCATCCTCCTCCTTCTCTATTACGCACCACCTCGTGCCTGCCCACATGACATTTTCACCGCAGTCGATGATTGGAAAGGTTAGTTGACTTTTTGTTTATTCATGTTTTATTATTATTTATTATTAATGTTGAATGTATTATTATTATTATTATTATTATTATTATTATTATTATGAAATGTTTATTGTTTTTACATACTTATCTTTAAAATATTTGGTCAAATATACGTGTTTGTCTCCGGTTATATGAGTTTGGGAGGGGGTTGGAACGGATTAGCTGGTTTTCTATTATTTCCGATGTGAATTTTTGTTTTATCTATCGAACATTTTGACTTATGAGCTTGCGCTCAGAACGGATTAATTTAATAAGTCAAGGTACCACTGTAGCTCCAATGAACTTCCGGCCATGGATGGCTACAGCATTAACCCAGATTCAAACTTACGATCTCGTAGTTAATCGGAATGCACCTTGTTGATGAGCCACTCAGGAGCCATACTTTTAGTTTTAAAACAGTGCCCCCTGTATAGTTTGCTAGGTCACCGCAGGGCAGAAACATACTGATTTTCATTCTTGATGAAAGTGTTCGATTGCCCATTCTTTGTGCCCCAGATGTTGACAGAGAGGTTTTTGAAACTGAATTTAAGACACTAAATGTGGCCTGTTAAATTTTTAACACTCATGTTTTTAGTCCTAAATTTGTGAACATAAAAAAAGTGAAAGACTGATTAAAATATGCGGTTCTGAATTCATTCACAAAAAAACTCAATGCTAGTAATTCAGAAGCTTTCAAATTTAAAAATCTGATGCGACTGATTTGCTCCATAGTTTCTGTAAAGCTCATAATTTTGGGACCTATGAATGTGGAAAAGATTTGTTCAATCTGCTTGAAGTATTCTGCAGCATTTTCAAAACCCTGAACCCATTTCCAAAGTGATAGATTTATATGGTGTTTTTGTATAGACACCGAAACTCACAAAAAAAAAAAAAAAGTGTTCCATTAGCAAAGACAAACTCATAAACTAAACACAAACAGGAATGATTAAAAAGTCGAGGTCCAGTCGAACTCCAAAACCATCAAGGGTATTAAAATTAAGTATCAGAATACAATAAGCAGTGATCTATTAAATGCCCAAAAGTGTTCATTGTTCCAACTGCCAAGTGATTTTCAAAAAATTAAACAGCAGTCCATGCCGATATGAAAACCTGTCCCGAGGTACCACACCCCTCTGACATAAATTGGTCTAGAGGTAATTTCAGTAGAGTAGTTGGCTTTGCAGCAGTGTGTCAAAGACAAACTTCTATTGTTTAATAAACACTAATAAACATTATAAAATGACAACTGTTTGATCACCAGTGCAGACACTTTAGTCTAAGGCGGTATAACAAAAGTTAAACATAGCTACTAACCAATACTGTATTATACATCTGCTGATATCTAGGTAGCACATGAGATGCATTGATGCCTGCACTGTCCATTCACTGAGGACCAGAAGGCAGATATTTTAGTTAACAATAACAAATCTGGCACTTAAGTGGCAACAAAAACGATACAGCAGATTAAAAACTTGAACCCCTACTAATGTCACATGCTTGTAAGCTGTAATCACTTCAGCTTCAAAAACCCCAGTAAGAGTAAAAAAAAATTATATGAAAAGTAATTGATGTGCCGGTCAGAGAAAATTATTCATCTAAAAACAAACCTGGGATGACGGCGCCGCCTTCAACAAGCCTGGAATTAATCCAAGTTAAGCCCTAAGACAAACTGCAGGTCTTGTGTTTGCTGAGTGAACTAGCAAAAAAGAAGAAAAAGAAGAACAAGAGGAAGAAGAAGAGTGCCTTAATCACTGCTGTGCATCTATAGGAGCAAAAAAATCTATCCCTCTGGATTAGTCATATCTATCGCGACTGGCTGTCACAGATGCAACCATTTGTGGACACCACAGAATTTAGGAAACAACAGTGAGAACAAAATGAAGACAGCACTTAACAAAACAAAACAAAATTTATTCACGATACTTTGACCTGGAACAGTTTGCAACTAGTACTGTTTCACATAGAGCACCTCTGTCTATTAATAACAAGGACAGAAAAAAAATTAATACCAGGAGACAGGAAAAAAGTAAAAACAAATCAATAAAACACTGATCAATTTTGGTCTTAAAGAGTTGCATCTCAAGGCCATACAGTCGGCCTTTGACCATTCGCGGTTCAGCGCTCACGCCCTTGCATGCTCGTGGATTGGCGACAAACCCAGAAGTAACTGGCACGTGATTCAAATTTAGCCAATGGCTGAGAGCTTTTGTTTCTCCCTCCTGCTGATTGGTTGCAGATGATGTGTACACCTCTTTTTTTCTCCGTCGCACACAAGTTATCAATGTGATTGCCTGAATTGCGAAGTAAATTTTTTTAGTGTGTTTTTAATTATTAATTAAGCCCTATGATGCCACTCAAACGCCCTGAATCTTCTCTAGCTTCTGGTAAGGAGCTTAAGGCGTTTTATTTATTCATAAATATCCTAGCACAAACTTAAATTTTTTTTACTTAATGATTACTACATTTTACTGCATTATTACTGTATGAATGAGTAAGGCTGTCTAGAGAATGTGTTTAAGAAGCATATTTTAGCGCAAGTAATATACATAGGGTTTTAAAACCAAATCAATAACTCGTGGACTTTCATGATCCACGGGAAGGGCCAGAACCAAACCATCGCAAAAAAAACGGGCCTACTGTATATGGAAATGTAACGGATAGCACTATTACAGTTTAATTTTAGAAAATAGCAAATCCCAGGGTTCTATTTAACTGTTTTGTCATCATTTCTATGGTAGCAAACTATAGTTTGCATTTCAAGTAGTAGTCTCCAGTGCCAAACCTTTGTAACACATGTACATCTGCAGCTATAGATGTGTCCAAAGTACACTTCTGAGGTGACTCTCACACTGGTCCTGCACTGAAGTTCATACAGCATAGAGTGAAGCATTTATACTTGAGTTTAAGATGCATGTTTCATTCTAGCAAGTTACTGCTTTTATACAAACACGAAGAGATAGTTCAGTCTTTTAATGGTGGAATATTTTATGAAAAAGAAGATAGACAAAAAGATGTTTCGAAACAAATTTACTGGGGAAACCATGCTGATATTCAACTAAAGCATTTCTGAGGTGTGGTCACTTGTCTGCATTCTATGGCTTGAAGCACTTTAGTGTACATAGTGTTTACACTGGCTATTACTATAGCGCTTTATATAATGTTGAAAGCTGCTTTAAATATTATATCATTCTTTTTACAAGGAAGAGGACTCACCAGAGACCGCCCAATATGATATGCTCATGATACACAAGTTTCAATTTGATTTGCATTGCAATTCTGTATAGTAATTCATAAAAACAATACTGTTGTATATTACAATTAATTCCTCATTTTTTATACAATTTTTAAACCTTGGACCATTAAAAAAAATTAGACTTTTCAACAAAAAACATACAATTCGCTCTGACAGCTGAATAATTTACAATGTGCCACCTGTAGGACTATAGAGGACCAGCAATGTTTCACCACTGAATTTAAACATGCACAAGTGTTCTTTAATGCTATTATTTTTCTATTTAAAATCCAATAAAACATTCTCATCATTATTTTTTAACTATCTTGTACATTTTGGACTTTATGAGTTGTATCTACCAATATATGCTGCTTTATCAAGATAAATAAAAGCAATTAAGGTAAATTTAAGGTTATATGGTAATAAACAGAAAAATTCTGTAGTATCTCTTAGTGTTTAAGGTTTTAAAATGGGTGGGGGATTTTTTGGAGCCAGTATGGCGATAAATGAATCACTTCACATACACACGCACACACACTATCATACTGGATATTCTTTAAAGGGAAGTGGTAGCCTGGTGGTAAAAGGTGCTGGTCCAAAGGTTGGGGGTTTGAGTCCCACTCTCCACAAGGTTGTCATTGTCCCACCAGTGCAGCTAACTGGGTTATCAAAGGCCGGCCATGTCTCTCACGGTCTATGGTGAGAGACATGTAAAAGAACCATTGCTGACTTTAGGCTGCAAAGAGTAGCTTCATAGCTGTCAATGTGTTTCTGCCCCTTGCTAAAGGGTTGAGTCAGGAAGGGCATCTGACATAAAAACTTCTGCCAAATCAAACATGCGAATCCGATGATTCGCTGTGGCGACCCCTGAAAAAGGGAACAGCCGAAAGGAAAAGAAGAGAATACTAGATAGTCTTTAAGATGGAGAAGTTTTTGACGATAAGGCAAAAGGAGACTAAAAAGCTTAATAACACAAACCATAACAGGAATTATGATGTTAGTTCTTCAAATAGATAAGATAAGAACCAGAATATATTTGACAAACAATTCTCATCTTCTTCTGTAACCTGTTCTGGAGTGGAAAGCTCTCGGTACCCACAGATTAGCATCTCAATGCCTTCTTTAGATTGTTTTCACTTGAAGACATCAGGGCCATTCAGGGATCAGGCACAACAATACGACCACATGCTAGATTGAGATGGAAGGAGAAAAGGACCCAGAAGAGGGAAGAAAATCAGCCTGAATGCATTTTTTGCATGCTTTATTGTGTGAAGTCTTGCTATTCCAGTCTCTCAATGACAGGTTTCTGGATAAGTACTTATTTGAAATGAACTACTTTGAATAGCTTCCCTTTGTTTTTGTACACTATATGGTATCTTGGTCTCTTCGTAAAGAATAAAAATTTTCAAACCATCTTTTCTCATTCTCATGAGTCTCATGACATGTTTCTGTGAGCCTGTCATGTATATCAAAGTACTAACTGCCACAATTACAGATATATGCTGATTGGTTCCAGTCACTGGAGCAATAACCTGCTAACAAGAGCAGAATGACAATGGCAAAGTGGGAGACCAGAGAGTCATGAGTGCCTAAGGGAGCAGCTTCGCTCCAGGCAGATGGAGGATTCATCCTCTACACGTCCTTCAGATTAGCAAGGAGCATGGAGAAGCAAGCTGATCAGAAGCTGGGCTCAACATGCTCTGTCCCTGACTGGGAATGGTGCCATGCTGTTTGCTTGCCTGCTCTGTGGTCTCATGGAGGCATGGCCAGCTCAGAAAACGATGAAGGGATGCAGTTGATCGTCAGGGTTCTGCTACACCCTGGAGAGGCAACTCGTCCAGTCGGTAAAAACCGGCAATCAAATCACACCATGGGGCCATGACAGGACTGGGTGCTTCATTAACACCATTTTCAAGAGCAAAATTTTGGGGTTTTTTGAGGTCATATCAACTTTTAATGTGGTAGGGGCCATTAGATTTGTCCAACCTGCTGATCACATGTATATTAGAGTGAATATAGTAAACTGTTCATTCGTCTCACTCATATGAGCAAGCAACTGTTGCTTTAAGAGAACTTTGGGTATTGTCACCTCAGTCTAGACAATTCCATAAACATTACTATTAAATTGGGGAGGGGGGGCACAACTGGTTTCAATTCTCCAAAATATTATTGCTACACATCTGAAAACATACAAAAAGGCAAGGCAGGTAATCTCTAGACTGCACCTATAGTGTGCTGTCAAATACAATAACTGACATGTTTTCTTGCCGCGTGATCAGATTAGTCAACAAAACCTGTTTTAGGCAGTAGGTCCTTAAAAAAATTTAGTTCTGAAGTTGGTCTTGCATTAGAAAGATAATACTGTACTTAATGACAAAATAATTTATGTTCATGTGTAACTCAGGATTCTCATGTAAACACCTAACTGTCTCTTTCCAACGGCTGATAAATGGATAGTACAAGTCAGGACTTGCTTTTAAAAGATAAAATTACACAAAACAGACTTTGGTAGGACAAACAACTTAAGAACTCTTTAGGGTTCTCGCAACTACAGCCATTTTTCACCACTTAGTAAGAATCAGTGAAATTATTTTTTTTGTTGTTTGTTTTTTGTTGTTTGTTTTTTTGTTAGTTTGATTCAGGTTTACACATCACAGAAGATGGGGCTGAAAACTTACAAGGACGGCGCTATGTTCCAACAGCCCATTATTCTCATGCCTGCGTGGGTTTTTCTCCAGGCACACTGATTTCCTACCCCATTTCAAAAAAATGCATAACAGACCAATTGAATGTTCCAAATCACTCCTCGGTGCAAGTATGAATGGTCTAGCAAGCTGTTCAGAGTGTACCTTATCCCAGAGTCAGCTGGGATAGGCCCCAACCTCCAATAAGAATTAAGCCGCTTAGAAAATGAATGAATATATATTTTTTAAATTTTGTAAAATTCCACCACTTCTGTCTTCACCTTTAACTGTTTCATGCATTCGTTCATTTTCTGAATCGCTTAATCCTAATTAGGGTCACAGGGAGGCTGGCGCCCATCTCAGCTGACTCCGGACGAGGGCGGGGTACACCCTGGACAGTTCACCAGGCTATCGCAGGGCTAACACTCACACAACCATTCATATTCACACTCATACCTAGGGGTGATTTGGAACACCTTAAACCCACACAACCACGGGGAAAACATGCAAACTAGACACAGAAACACCCAGGCTGGGAATCCTTTACAAACTCGCTATTCTACATTTTTCACTCTAACTAAGATATTCCCATTGTTGTAAAATAGATGCTAAATATCCTCACATAATTAATTACAAAACACTACGTGATAATTAAATCATAGCAAATCGGAGCACGTCCTTGTGCCTTTCCCGGAGCTCTTTCTGTAGGAGAAAATTTTAGTGTACGGTACGTGCATCAACACAGCATTACAAAGCACAACCTACAAAAACTACTGCAGTGCTCACACCATTTTGAAGTGCTGCCTCATCTTTATAACTGATGTCAAACTGACAGCAATATTTAATCTACAGCAATTCAGTGCAGTCTGGAAATGCTCACAGAGAACTATACAGTACAAAGTAAAAACAAAAAAAACTTTACAATGTGAAGAAGAATTTAGGGACTACAGTATATAGAAATATATATACAAAAATCCTTAAGTGCCTCAGGACATAACTAATATATGTAAAACACAGAACATAAAATGATAACACAAACATAAAAACACACACAAAAAAATGTAAGTAAACTTAATTGTGTACATCATAACACAATGACGTAATTACGCAGGTAAATGCATAAATCTCAAAGTAATTACAGAATTATTGACCAAAACATGCAAGCACATTTCTACTTTGCATTTACACAATTACATAAGAAATTACCCACCAATGTCAGAACAATTATAAATATTTAACAAATATGTAAGTATGAATCTACTAATTTAACTGCACAAGTATGCAGCTTTCTAAAAATGTACTGTACACAAGTATGTGCATAAGTACTGAAGTACAAAAAAGTTATAACTCAAGTACAGTCCAACAACACAGGTCTCTAACTACTTTAATAGGTCACCAAGTAAAGAGTAATTACACATAGAAGTAGATAACGATACGCACAAACCGACATTTACGACACTTGACAGACACCCTTATTCAGAGTGAGTTACATTCATGTTATTTTTCTTTGCAAGTAGAGGCAAGGTGAATAAAATTAGAAAATAACCAAGTATGTAGTAATAGAAGTATGTAAATCCATAACTATTTTCGTAAGTTCAAGTATGGAACCGTTTAAGTAGTCAAGTATAATTATGTAGCTGATTGTGCAGCCTTTTATGTAAACACAACTCAAGTATAGAAATGTGTAAAGTATGAGTGGAAGTAATTAATTATAAAAATATGTAGGAATTTAAGTGTGTAAGAAGAATACTCAGAGCAAAAGGCTCCACCAAGCAAGAAAATTCAGAAAGTATACCGCACCCCCTGATGGGTCTAATGTAATACCACACATCCCAAAAAACTTGCAATGTCACAAAACATTTTTCATGGCTCCAAAATTTGATCTGGATCATCTCAAAAATATAATGGAATCTTCCCTATTGAGAGCATCACCTCGGGTAGGAATTTCATGAAAATCTGCACTGAATGTTTTGCAAAATCCTGGTACCACACAAAACTAACCAAAAACCAAAGCTCTTTATTAGAAGTAATTACTGCACTTAAGTAAATGCCTTTGCTATGTTTGGAGAAGAGGTTTGAAGTTGCCAGAGTACACACTGGAGATTTACCCCTTCAGCTGGTTTCTGCATGTTTTCTCCATTTTAGTAGCTGTTCTGTTGCTAGAAACAGGAAAAGAGTCGTGGAAAGCTTATGTCATGTCAAATAATAGCTACTGCCACTTTAAGAGCAATGTTTCACTCTTCTCAGGATTTACAAACTCAAGTCACATCTGATAGAGGGTATTGTAGGGCAGCAGTCAAGTCTTGCCTCAATGAAGTGAAGAGAAAGGGGAAAAGTAGTGGTCCACTTTAGATGCCATTCACATTGACCTTCACTGCCTAGTTGACTTTTGTCAGGATATACGAACTGGGGGTGGGGGTGGGGGAATCAATCAATTTATTAAAAAAAAAAAAAAAAAAAAAAAAAATCAATTTATTAAAAAAAAAAAAAAAAAAAAATCACTTGATAATCTTTACTCAATATTAAGAAAAATAAATAAAGGTATTCGTAATAACAATATGTATTAGTAATACTGTGTATTGTGCATTCGGTTAGATTCTCTCACATATGCTTCTCTGATTAAATATGTTCATGTAGCAGGCAGCCAACATGAGGGTGAAATTATTTTCTGCAGTTGCAGGCAGTACAAAAGCAGCTGTACACATGCTGTTGCTGATGGTGTGAGCACTCATTATTTGAAAGGAAGGGCAGAAGGACACTGACAATGTTGTTGCCATTTCTGAACCAGACCCTACGGACAGTCGAGCTCATTGGAGGGAGACAGCAGCGACCGGCACTAAAATCAGATTTAACACGGGGATTAAACCCAAGGCTAATATGCTGTTTATAGCAAGGGTAAGAGGCACATCTAAGGTAGCATGTTCTCATTAAGGGTTTTGGAGAACTACTGGACGGCACTCAGAAATGTTTCAAGGTTAGAATTACTGCTGAATTTAACATACACAGAGGCATCATTCCGTCTTATGCTGTACAAGAGTCTGACATACAGCCTATTCATCAGCTAATCTGATGACCAATAGTAAAGGTGGAACAAAAGTCATTCACATGTACGCTTCAATAGAAAGAGCGATTGTGGCCAATCATAGTGATTGCTCAAAGTGGGTAAACTTTTTAAAAGGTGGGAGAAGGGGAAGGGCTGGTATAGATTGTGCACTCATTTTCTAGACAGTGGTTTTTAAAATGTTCCTAGTCTCTTTAGATGATCAATAGAAGCATTATACAAATGGATGAAGCTTGCATATATGTCCTTGTTTGTGACTGCGGTGCAGATGTAATATACTGTAATTTTCCTGTGATTACACCTGAATCATATTTTGTTGTGACGGAAATATCTTAAATCCCAAGCGGCACCTGTAAAAGCCTGAGCACACCAAGTATGTCCATCAGTCCATTCCATGATGTATTGCATTGCTGACTTTAATTGCAGTGCAGGATGTCTGTTATGCATTGCAATGCAAAGGGTCATGGGAAGGCTAGAGCAAATCTTATTTGACACTGGGAAAAGACGGTGTACACCCTGAACATATATAACAGTTCACCAGATCAACGGGCCAACAGCATTGCTATGCTGATTGGCTGTTATGCATCATAATGCCGATTGGCTGTTCAAGCTTTAGCAAGAATTTGAGGTGTGCTGACATCTGAGAATATATACTAAGATGGTTTTTGAAAGCAGTGACTGGGACCATCACTGGCCTCCTGAAAGAAATTATAAGTTCATTGTGTGGTTGAATCTGGAGTCCTCAGTGTATATGAAGAGTACTGCATCAATTCTTTTTGCCTATGAAAGCACACTTGCAAAGCTCTCTGCCTGCCATCATACATCACACCCAGGTGGCCGTCCTGCACTACAGGCTAAAACTAAGCGAATCAGCAGGAAACAGAGCCCAAGCGAGAGCAGAATTAAAGTGAAAAGGAAATGAAACTGGGTTTATAAAAACGCAATGCACGTGCCTTACTTAATTTGATTTGCTCATCCTGTGTGCAACCGCAGCCTGCGACATGAAGTAAACAGTCCTGACCCCGCTGCTAATCAAATTCATATTCCTCCATAAAACAATGCATGAACCTTTCCCTCTAAAACAAATACTTTCTTCTCTATGATCTTTTTGCAGGAGGAACTCAGTGACAGCACTGACAGCTAGCATGTCCCTATAGGTTTGAGTCTCTCTCATTCAGATGGTGTCTATTCAACTGTTACCTGAGAGACACGATATCAGGGAGCTGTCTATGAGCTGCCACCAAACTAACTGAGTAATCAAACAGTCAGACGGGAGTGAATAACAGTTTCCCTTTTCCAGCATGTGTTTTCGAGAACCAGACTGTTTTCCACAGGTTTAAAATCCAATTCGATATAGAAATGTCACATGCACATCCTGTGTTTCCATCACCCTGCTTAAAACTATATTTATTTAAAAAAATAATAATAATAATAAAAACACAAAAACTTGAGTTCTAGATTCTAGGCTTGTCAGCATACGTTTTTTTTGGAAGAAGCTATATTCGGGAAACTATCAGGATTAATCTTATAATTGTCATCTATCCATCCTTTTCCACTTATCGGAGGTCAAATCAAAGAGGCATGAAGTCTAGAAGCGAAACTCAGGCTTCCCTCTCCCCAGCAACACTCTAACTTTTCCTGGATATCCCAAGGCGTTCCCAGGCCAAGAAGGGTATATAATCTCTCCAGCAAAGTCTGTGTTTGCCCTGGAGCCTCATTCTATTCAGATGTGTCCAAAACACCTCTTTAGAGTGGAGACCAGGAGACATTCTAATCAGATGCCTGAACCACCTCAACTGACTTTCACTATGTAGGTTCTTCTGTCCACATCCTTCTGTTTGTGCACTGGTAAGAAATGAAACACTTCATACACCATCCTCCAGCACTCCTCCCCACATCAGTCAGAGAAACAAACGAACAGAGCATAAAGAAACTGAGCTGCACGAAAACCAGAAAATGCTGGAAGCATTTTTAAAAGATACATTAATTATTAAGCTCATATGAGGTAATTTTCAAACAATCTGATAAAATATTTAGCAAATTTGCAATAAAAACATTTTCACATTTAAATCTTTTGACATAAAATTAAAAGCAAGTTCTTGTTGAAAAGGGGGGTGCCAAAGTGAAATGGAAACTCCATTACAAAGTATTACAGTGATCCCTCGCTACTTCTTGTTTCAGTTTCTGCGACTTCAGTGCATCGCGGATTTTTAAAAAATATTAATCAAAAATTTTAAAAATAAAGAAATGAAGGAACAATAGGGGAAAAGATAAGGAAAATGCCACAAAACAAGGCCAATTATGAAAAAAAAAACAACACAAAACTATTTACATTTTTATGTGAGGTGCGCATCTGTGTATGCGTGCGCGTCTGTATGTGTGTATTTACATTTTATTTACATCTTATGTATTATTTTTGAATGTTTAATTGTTATTATAAGCATTTATAGCATTTATAGCATTGAATATGCATTTATTGATATTATATACACATATACATGTACGCATGCGTCAGTCAGGGGGGGTCGATCCTACTTTGCAGAAATCGGCGGCCGTGGGGGGGGCCTAAAGCCATTGAAATTACATAGAACTTTTACCGATTACAATGCCCACCTAAAGTGACTCCAGAGTGACTGGGTGGTTGAGGGGTTTGGTTAAGGGTGTCGGTAAAGAGCTCCTCACCGGTGAGAGGCATGTAAAAGAACCATTGCTGACTTTCGTAAAGCGTAGGCTGCATAACTGTCAGCGTGTTTCTGCCACTTGCTAATGGGCTGTGTCAGGAAAGGCATCCGATATAAAAAGCTATGTCAAATGAAACATACGAATCAGATGATTCGCTGTGGCGACTCCTGGAAAAAAGGGAGGAAAGCCGAAAGGAGGAGAAGAAGAAGGTGAAGAAGGAGAAGGAGAAGAAGAAGGTGAAGAAGGAGAAGAAGAAGACGACGACGACATCTTTTTCCCAGACAACAGTCTGCTGATTCTGCTCCAGAGTCTGGTTTAGAGGCCATTTCACACTTCACAAAGCTGGGCCGTTATCAAGAACCCCTCCTAATCGTCTCTCCCATCAGCCAGTTCTGTATGCATGCCTCAACCTTGCCAACTTCACCTCATTTGGCCTTCAAAGCAAACTCATTTTATGGACATGCTAAGCCGTGTCATATGACAGAAGATTTTTTTTTTATTATTCACCGAGAGGCATTCATAAGCTACAAGTTTGCCTTGCCCAAGCTTTAGGGGATTACATCAGTTACAGCAGATTATTTGTCTTCCAAATACAGTCATCTGAAATGATGGAGCAATACAAGACTCTACCTTGGCCCTTCCACACAAAACACAGATTTGTCAAAATTTTACAGCTTCCTTACCTTCTGTCAGTAGGTGACAAAGTCATAATGTTTATGGAAAATGTCCCTGGATTAAATGGGCCAAAACAAACAAACAAAAAAGTGTGCCAAATGTTTTCTCCAATTTTTCTCCGTAATTGTGTTATGGACCATTCCAACCAATCAGTCAGTTCTTACTTATCCCACAGCAGCGACCTACCCACATTGTTTTAGACTACCGGCCATGCAACGCCAGGGGTGGTGAAAAACTCTCAAAAGATAACACTATCACCCACTGTTGTATGCGTGATCTCTCAGATGCCGAGGATTGGAGTGTATCCCTGTGAAGAACATGGAAAAATGTTTCCCTCCCACTCTGACACCACAGCCAAATCTTGCTGTCTTGGCTGTGGCATCATAACTTGTACCATTTCCTGATGATGTAACAAAACTTTTTTTGTCAGTATACACTGTATATATTTTAACAATGCACTTCATGTGTCCTTTATGCTGTCATGTTTTTTTTTTCTGAATCCTACCACCTGCTGCACTACACACATCAGCTTGCACTAGTTTGCCTAATTTATGTGCATGGATGATGAACAAAATGTACTTAATCAGGGCAACACTCATTTAAGGAAAACCTCAAAAATCTCAGAAGGACTGTATGAAACTTTCAGATTTCTCAGTCTAGCTTAACAAACACAATATGTCACCTGGTTCGCTCTTCTACCTACCACCGGAAAGAGACAACAACCACAGCTGAAAAACAAACAATGTACTACCTCAGAGTCTCATAGAGATAAATAATAAATATGGACGAGCAGAACCCATAAACTTGTTTGTGTTTGTATGAATGAATTTAGATCAATCACTAGATAATTTGCTGTCACATCTTAGCCTAGTCAGTTTCCGAGCAACCGCAACTGTAGGTTTGGCAGCACATGGGGTTTTCGATTGTCTAACGGGTTAGCTAATGGATTTTATGGGCTGTCCATTTCTGGATATGTATATATTGAATGTGAAATGTGAAGAAACAAAATGACGCATCAGTAAAAATCAAGTCCCGTTTTCATTACAAGCATCCAGATATCCTTATTAAATCCTCTGAGCAAGGTGTGATTAGTGAAAGTTCACATGACTAAGTACTCTAATCCTTTCGATGCAGTCAGCTTGCCTGTTTTTAAAACTTTACTGCAATACAACACTTTCCACTAAATCTCTATCAGTTCAATTCTGCTTCATTGTGACTTTTTGCTTTCTTTACTGTTAAGTACACACTTAAAGGCTGAGCCTTTGAGATCAGAACGACCCCGGCGATGAGAAAATGGCCTGTCTGAGTGCTGGCCCAGCACCTCAGTAACACAGAAGGCTGAGAATCAGCACTTTTAAACTTTTAGCTTCTTCAGGGCTTCAAACTATGTTCAATGTAGGACGAGGTTCTAGAATATAGACGGAACTAGAGATTAGGAGTACGGGCAGTGCTGATTATTACACACAATAGCAGTGTTGAGGCTGACATAACATGAAGCGTCATTCCAAGCACTTCCGTTTTATCCGTCCTCAAGTCAGGAGAATAAGTCTATGAGTCTTTTATGTGTCTTTAACTTGTAGCTCTATTTTCTTGAACTGCTGCCAAAAGAACACAAGGGAGCATGTCAGAATGCTAGGTTTTGCGCTTTTGGCTTTATTTATTTAATGCTGACTGTGCTTTGCTTTTCTGTTTAACAGTCCTGTGATTGATGAAGACTGGTATATGCATAACAATCACTCCACCTGGTTACTTACCCTCAGCAGAATCCCAACGCATCGAGAGACAAAACGCTTTTTTAAGCATTGATTACATTCAGCCGAGAAAGCTAATGGACCAGTTTCTTAGCCAGCATAACCCACATGTACTGACATGCAGCGGATTCTAGGAGATGGGAGAAACTGGAAAGTAACAACAGCTGTAAGAACATTTTGTAGGTTGGAGAGTTCTTGAAGGGTACAGCATTGGATCAAATGTATTTGTGATTTTACAAGATAGCGGACATAAACAAACAATCGACTCGCATTTTCAATTGAGTAATTATAACAGAAAACATTAAAATTCCTACCTCAATACTTGGTCAGCGCTCCTTTACATCGAACACAGGCAAGCATTCGTCTAGGAAGGGATGAATATAGATTCCTCACATAATCCAATGTGATATTTGTCCAGATGGTGTTAATTTCATGAAACAGTTCATCTTGTGTTTTTATGTTCGTGGCTCTGTTTTTCAGTGAATGCTTCATTTTCAACCAAATATTTTCCATAATGTTGAGATCGGGAGACTGGGCCGGCCAGAGCATTCCATGAATATTGTTTTGAATTTTGTACTCCTGTGTAATACGAGCCCGATGGACAGGGTGTGTCATCTTGGAACCTGTACGATCTGTCCCTGAAATGACGGGCTAATACTGGCCACAGATTGTTTTCCAGGATGTCAATGTATTTTGACAGCACTTATGTTACCATCGACCTGGCACAAAGTCCGCACACCATACCAAGTGATACAACCCCACACCATAACAGACAACTTATGTATTTATATATATATATATATATATATATATATATATGATTGATTGATTGATTAACTGTTTGGGTTTTTACACCCGAGCCTAGCGGCTCATCAGGCCGGTGCTTATCCCTGGTTTCCGTAGCGTGAAGCAATCAGGAGTTGAACTCCTCCAGGATGGGACGCTAGTCCATCGCAGGTTACCTTCCCAGTACATTTTTACTGGTACCCATTTATACTGCTGAGTGAACAGAGGCACACTTGTGGTTGAGACCTTGCCCAGGGGTCTTGGCACAGTGAGGGTCTCAGTGGGATTTGAACTCACAACCTCCCGATCATGAGCCCAACACTCTAACCACTATGCCACCGGCTCCACATATGTATATAAATAAACAGCTTTCCAGTGTTGATTAACAGTTCGTCAGTGCCTTGTTGTTTTAGATCTACCATCAATTGTTTCATTACACTGTCAATCTCCGTCGATCTGGGACCCATTGTGTGTTTTGGTCCGTCTGCTATGACCTATTTGGCAGATGACAACATTGTGACATCATACTGAAGTAGAATACTACGCGCGTCTATGGTTAAAATTTCACAAAGTTTTGTCGATGGTAAAGGTTTTAATTTATTATTTGACTTTTTGTGTTTGCTTCTAAATTTCATGCATTGAAGTGATTTCGCGAATACTTTTGATCCAATGCTGTAGGAAATGAAGGCTAAAATAGGTACAGCCTGAGAAATTCCACTCGGTTCATCTTTAATTGTGAAGCTTAAAAATTCTCGATAGAGCTTTACTTGTCTAATTAATGGCTGGCAAGATGCCCTTGGTGGCAGGATTCTGAAGGGTAAATTTTATGCTGACTTAACAATGATAGTGGATAGAATCTTAATTAGCCATGAAGGATATTTGCATGCGTCTTCTGCCCAAGTTCTGAGAGTGATATTGATTGTATGAGCTAACAGATACAGACTTAAGCTTAGCAGAAAATTTCAACAATAAGCAATGACACAATATGGGCAAAAAAATCGATACAAATCAGACGTTGTTTTACATCTTATGGGTAAGGGCATAGGGCTTGTTGAGACAAGCCAAGGTCATTATTTCCTTGTTCAAACAGATCTTTGGGTGTTTGGCAGGACCTTTCAAACCCATTAACTAGTGCACCAGAGGAACCCCAGTTATTCATTAATTCATCCAATGTAATTAGCTACCCAGTCATTCTTGGGGATTCGGAGCACTATGGCTGCATGAGCATCTAGAACTAATTAGTGTCAAGTTGCTATTCAACAGCAGCAAACCTTAGAATTGCACACCCGTCAGTGCACTTTCTTTTGCCTGTCCCTGTTTGCCGTTTGGAAGAACTATGAATAATGATTAACAGCAATCATTTTTGGAAAGGTTGACAATTCAGTAGACATTCACTTCCTTTCACCAACCTTTCCAAAAATGAAAGGAAGTGACTGGCTATTGAATTGTGATTGGATCTTCCAGGATATAGTATACATTATACACTTTACCATTCAGTAAATATACAGTGTATATACTGAATATTTGTAGGCAACTGACAATCACAGGGAAAACTTTTCAGATTTTCAAACCACCTATCAACCCACAAGCGCAATAGTTGGGCTCAAGCCTGAATACAATGCTTTCAAAAGCCTTATATGTAGACATCTACCAAATTTCCCAAATTATCCCACAAGTGTTCAGTGGGACAAAGATCAGGGCTCTGTGCAGTCCACTTGAGTTATTTCTATCCACACAATCATCAGAAAACCAGTAACTACAAGCATTTTATCTTACTAGAAATCATTTGGTCCTCTTGGCTCCACTTAATCCTACTATGCTCATAGGGTGGCTGACTCTAAACAAAGGCAAAGTTCACCCCCGAACAACTCGCTGATCCATATGAATTTTGAATTTAAACTGTAATAAATTGCAACCCAAACATGGTTGAAAACCATAAATAAATATGTAATTTTATTTGTAGATTTTAAAATAATACTGTTTGAAATCAATCCTGAAATGATGTGTGTTCCTGATATTGTAACTCAAATGATGACTCACCAGATAAAGCATCTCATCCTACTATTAGGGTGGATTAGATGGAGGCTGAAGCCCATTTCAACTAGGGTACACCCTAAACAGCTCATCGTACCATCGCAGGGAAACCCATACACAACCATTCACACTCACACAGGGGAAATCTGAAACAGCCAATTAGCCTGACATGTATGTCTTCGGACTGTGGGAAGAAACCAGAGCACCTGCAGAAAACCCACACAAGCACAGGGAGAACATACAAACTCCACATAGAGATGGCTGAGCCCAGGACCTTCTCGCTATAAGGCAGAATACCGACCACTACATCACCATGCTGTGTCTTGCGAGTTTTATACTGCGATAAAGCTGATAGCCATGATCATATTGGTCACAACTAAGAATCATACAAAGGTTCCAGATTGTTTAATCTCTGAGGACACTGAGGAGTACTCACACTGAGGTGTTCATATTGGGTCTTTGATGATGAATGTGTGTTTAGAAAGAACAACTACAAGGCCTGAAAAACTATATTCTCGCTATTATATCATCCTATGCCTTTCTTCTGGCCCTCTTCACTTGGCAAACAGGAAGACTTCTTGTCTTTCAGAACCAAAATTGAGTATTATTTCCCCAAAGAACATTCCCCCTTATTTCATACTGTGATTTTCTCCAAATGATTATTCAGCTTTCAAACCATAGGTTCCTCAGAGCGGTGTTATTTTTGTTTGACAAGGACCCTCTTCGTGCCGTTTTTATTGATGCACCTCATGCTTCTGCTCCACTTCAGACACAATGAGAGTGATGAATCCGTTTCACTCCCATCATTTACAATTCGAGCTTTGAGGGAAAGTTAATCAGACGACAGGAAGAACCGAACAACAGTATGAAAAAAGAAAAAAAGCCCCTGCTCTCCTATTTCATGACATTTAAATAGGTTGGTGGTTTAAAAGGAATGGGGTGAAAAGGGTGAAAAATGATCCCCTCTGAGATGTGGCCAATTTAATTCAGGACATCAGTTCTACTGAATAAAAATGCTTGGTCTACATTTTTAAGTATTTTGATAACAACTAATCTGTTGACTATAAAAACAAGGTTTTTAAAAAAAAAAAAAAAAAAAAAACATAACAACATGTCGTGGCCGCATACCGGCACACCGTATATAATTCTTACAATTCATGTCCTGTATTTGTGACACACTTGGCGGATCTTACTTCACTCCCTCAAAAATGGTTGTTAATAAAATAGCAAGAAAGGGTAAACTCAGGGGGTTTTGTGACTTTTACTCTGCAAGACAACTGACCATGCAATTTCGACAGATTAAAAAGAAATAGTTTGGAGAAATACACACATCATATATACAGTTGGCCCCCTACTTATGAACGCCCCTGGGTACAAAACAATTTTCCTATGTTTACGTTCCAGGGATACGAAAACAACCTCCTCTTGCGCCATTCAAACGCGCCGATCAAAATTTCACACGATGCGCGAGTTGCTCTCTCATTGGCTGTCTCCCAACATCCCACCCTGCTGGCCTCCCATTGGCAAGGAGGGATGACGCAGCTGAAGTTCCTGTACCCATACTTCCTGTTTGTCCCACGCATGAAGGAGAGTTGACTGTTGGCTTGTTTTAAGATTGATCATGCAGTGTTATATTTCGTTATCACCAAAACCCCTCTATAATCGGGACGATATTGAACCAGAAGGAGACCTTAAAGCGGAAATACAGTGACGGAGGCGATTATTTCGGCACGATATTAAAGCAGAGTGCTCCGTGGGAGATGACCTCCGATCTCGCAAGGAAGCAAGTTAATATTGAATGAGGACCTCAGATCTTTCAAATACGTACTGTAATTCCGCTTTAAATAAATAAAACATCCTGTCCATTTAAACATTTAAATAGAATTGTTCCGTCAGCTGTTGCGTGTGTGTGTGTGAGAGAGAGAGAGAGAGAGAGAGAGAGAGGGGGGAGAGATAGAGACAGAAGGAGGCTTAACACTTTAGTTTTTAGTTTAGTTTTTTAAGTTGTTTAATTCAGTAAATGTTTAATAAATGTGGCGCATCCCTCAAGGAATCAAGTTAAAGTTGAGTTTGGACCTCCGATCTGTCAAGCAGGGAATGCGCTTTAAAATGCTCCAGGCGTCCTGCTTGTGGGCATGGCCCGCAGCACCACAATGAACATTTAATGTGTATACGTACTGTATTGTGTGTGTGTGTGTGTGTGTGTGTGTGTGTGTGTGTGTGCGCGCGCGCGTGTGTGTGTGTGTGTGTGTGAGAGAGAGAGAGAGAGAGAGACAGGTGTGTGTGCGTGTGTGTGCGCACGCGTGTGTGTTAATAAAAAATGTTTAATAATGGTTTAATTAATAAATATGTTAATAAAATAGTTTAATATGTTAATAAAATGTTTAAATGGTTTAATAAATCATTTTATTTTACTTTTAACACATATTTCATACCAAATTGGTGTACTTTTATAATTTTTAAAGGGTTTATGGGGTAGTCTTGGGAGCCTTGAAACGAATCAGGTGTTTAACATGTAAACACACAGACCTCTCCTGCAGACACACACACCT
This sequence comes from Plotosus lineatus, assembly GCA_024760905.1. NCBI lineage: Eukaryota > Metazoa > Chordata > Actinopteri > Siluriformes > Plotosidae > Plotosus > Plotosus lineatus. The sequence goes on from CM045731.1 coordinate 50,613,984, forward strand.
CTCCTGCAGAGCTTTAGACAATGCTTAATCGTCCTGCTTTTCATGGGATGTCCCATGGTTGTAGCATCACTTTCTGATGATATGATCACAAAGTGTGTATTCAAAAAAATAGGTGAGGCATACACACAGTATGTAGATCATATGACACAGCATTGGTGCATTGAGACAAAAAGACAGGACAATAATTCTGGGTTGTTTGGTACACTTATTGCATGGAACATCCCACACCAAAACACCAGTGTCGTAAATCAAGCCATCTAAATTCCTAATAAGAGAGTGCTAATCCTGTATGGTACTGCCAGGGCAATGAATTTCAAGCTCTGCTGCCAAGTCATCCATTTCACCCCTAGTGGAATGATTAATTATCTGGCAAATATACTATTTTCTGTGGTGGATCAAGAAAAAGGTCAGGGTATTTGAACCAAAAAAACCCCAACAAACAAGCCACAAACATGTTTTGCAAAATATCCTGACCCCTTCTGCTGGCCTGTCTCCATCACAGGTGGAAATTAAGACAATATGCTGCTGGAATCTAATCCTTGTGTGACAACCTCTAGCACAGGACAGCAGTGGTTACAAGACCCTTTTACACCTTAGACTTTTCATGTTTCCCAATAGATGACACCCAAGTCATCGCGAGTGACCGGAAAGGTTTTTAATGAAACATCTGTTTTTAACCACTCATCAAAATTAAACGTTATGCAGGTTTTTATGCTGCCAAGCCTGACAGTCATCAAAGCATTCTGATTAAGAGTTAATGGCAGATACCAATTTGAGCTTATAGAGCTTTTAATGATACATTTACATTTACGGCATTTGGCAGATGCCCTTATTGAGGGCAACTTACATTTATATCTCATTTATACAGCTCCAGCTGTTGAGAGTTAATGGCCCTGCTCATGGGCCCAACAGGGGTAGCGAGATGGGGCAGGGACTGGAAACCCCAACCTTCTGATCAGTAACCATCAGTCCGATCTTTTAACAAGACAATATTTCATGACTATATTTTTCATTCACTTCCACTCAGCCACCAGCCTTGCTGCGACCCAGAATTTTGTTCAGTTTGGTGAATGTCTTGGTTGAAACTGGGGAAAACAGTGGTACAACCTGAATTTTTCCAGACCAACAAACAAACCAATACACACACTCACACCTTGGAGCAGTTTGGAACAGCCAATATGTTCAATGTGCATATTGGACTTGTGGAGGAAACCAGAGTACCCAGAGGAAATCCATGTAAGCACAGAGAGAACATGCATACTACACACACACAGACACACAGGCCCAGAACTTGAACCCAGGACCTTCTTGCTGTGAGCCAATGCGATAGCCACCAAACCACTGCGCTTCTCCTGTAGTAAAAGTTTGCAAGCACATTCTATAAAAACAGTGCACTGACATGTGATGCATGGAGAAGAATCAGGCTGTAAAGTTAGGCTTTTAATGCAGCGTTCCTCCTTAACGTGCTGCTGCCATCATTGGGGTGCGTGTGCCAATTGAGCTGTTCTGCAGTGCATGGGAAACAGATTGTCCTTGTGGCTCAGCATAAATCAAGAGTCGGGAAAGACAGAGAAGCTTGTGCGCCTTGTGCCTGCCAGGGAAGTGATACACTTAATTAAGTAGTGTTTGCTGAGGTGGGTGTGATTTGAAAGGCCCTTAATGGAAGAGTAATGCCACTGAAAAAACAAATCTGTAGAGGGGGATGGACCTGGTAAGCCAACCAAGATAATGAAAAGAGGTGTTCTCATGAAGAAGGGTTAGATAACACTGCTACACAAGTTAGTACACCTCTGCCACGTGCCTTTAACGGTAACGGTTTTCAGAGCGGTGGCTCCAAGAACAGGTTTTCCACTTAAATGTATATAATGGCAGGCCTCACAATCATTTCCTGTGATGATGGCTTTGCGCATCCTTCTTGGCAACACTCCTACCTGCGTTACTTTGTATTCTGGGAAGGGTTTCAAGTTAAAGCGATGCTTTGTTCTAGAAGACACATCTTGCATTTTATTCATTTACAGTCGAGTTCAATGTTTTCAGAACAAGTTTTCTTTGGATATGGCGCTAAAAACATTCACCCTCTCATAAGCCTCTCTTTGCTCTCCCAGGTACAAAAAAAAAAAAAAAAAAAAAAAACACACACAGCTTGTTCTGTTAACAAGAAACTGAAGCACAACAACCACTGTTATAAAGACTCTGTGTCACTGGAGACTCTTTCCTGTTTCCATAACATTAAAACAGCCCCATAACACGAGGGAAAAAAAGGAAAAAAAAATTCAACCAGTGGCAACCATATTGTATATCGGACCATGACAAAAATCGATAGACTCGGGTAATTACCTTTCCACAAAATTCACATCAAAAATAATGAATAGTAATGGTATTTTAAGTTAGTGCATGGAAAACGACTGTGAGCACACAGACGGACATCGCACTTGATGACAGTACTCCTAACGCCATGGGTATGAATCATTAACAATTATATTATTAAGCTGAAAAGCAAAAAGACCACAGAATGAAATTTCTCAGTACTGACCAAACAGACAAGGCTAACAAGGGTGCGCACATCTCGGTTGACCGGAACTCGAGTCTCAGGGGCTATATACCTAAGTTTTTCTAAGTATAGTTTATTGAAACGATTGTGGCTTAAATTTTATATAATAAATAAACCATTGCGCACACAGCGGTTTTGTTTTGTGTGCTTGTCGTATAAGTTATCGACCCGAAAGCAGCCATTGCTAAGTGCCCGCCTACACAACGTTACCGTGTTTATCTATTGAAAAGCAGAAACAAATATTAATACATATTTACAGCACAAAAACATACTATTAATTTTATAAAAGTACTGACCATTAGGCTGCAGATACAATTTGTTGATTGGTCAGCTCGAGCTTGCACATGCGCAGTGCCCGTTACACGTTAACTTCCGCTTTACTTCCTGACTCTAGTCATGCGGAACTTATCTCTGATTTTCTCTTCAATAACAGTCATTAAGTTTATTTATAAATTTGTGAATACACATAATTTTTTGTCCAGTGGAACTCAACTCCTGCTGTGTGTGTGTGTGTGTGTGTGTGGGGGGGGGGGAGATTTACACCCCCCCAGCCTACGTCTTTGGCTAATGAGTAGTTTATTATACAGCATTAAAACTTTGGACTTTTTTTTTTTCTCAGTTCCAGCACCTTGATGTTTTTCATTTAACTGTTTCCCTCATAGTCAAGGAGGAAGCACAATGTAGTACATGAATCAATACAAAAAAATGTTAGCAAAACCATGTGCTCAAGTTACTATTCAACCCAATCAATCAGTATTTACTATTGTACATTACATGTATCTCTAAATAAATGTATACACAGTATATCGTAGATCGTATAATACATCGTAGAAGACAGGAAGTCAAAACACATTATACGAGGGAGAGTTAAGCTGGTGACATTATCTCCAAACTGCTTGCTTCTGAATGAAGCATATTCATACATCTCTGTGAGCGCTTCGGTCGCTTTCAGCTCATTTCTCTTTCTGTGACAAACAAAAGCTTTTCGACGAGCAGATTACTTTGATGGTTGATAATCGCGCAAGTGCAGTTAGATAATGCCCAAGACACCAGTCGAATATGCTGAAATCCAAACATGCATTTATTGTTCAAGCATCAACCAATTAGTTTATACATAGTGTCACTGCAATATTTATATTTAAAAAAATAACTATTCCATAGCTCTTTATTTACTTAATTCTCATTGGCCAATCACATGGCTTTGTTACATCTATTAGACCATTGGACTGCTTCATTGCATCATTAGTAAGAGCACTCTAGAACATATATATTTTTATGATTAAAATCCTTTAAAATTAAGATTTTGTGCCAAACTATACATCATCACTAAATAAACCCTGACTGTCACAAAACTGGGTATAAATCAGGAATATATCCCCAGTTCTGATCTGTAAAGTTTCTTGTTCATGGTGATTCTACGACCACTTTCAGTCGGCCACTTAGAATCGGCCATTTTGAATTGCCTCAGCTATGAATGCAAATAGCTGAGTTTGTCAGTTTAACCTTTTGCTTTCTATTGAATCAATCTTTTGTCCTGATGTGTGAAATTATATATCAGCAGTTAGCTTATGATCAGTACTAACTGACTTGACTGGGTCTAGCTACAAATGAATCTGGCATCCGGATAAATTCCCGAAGTTCATGAAATACTAATTTTGGGCGGTCTCGCTGTGATCTAGTAATTCTTGTGCTTTGTTGTGAAGTTTTTGGTTCATATAACAGAGCACTGTGTTCTTTAGGTTGTCAGCTTTAATTTGGTGTATAGTTTATGCCGCTACGACCTGTAGTTTTTGAGTTAAGTTAGTCTATAGGTATTGGAGAAAACACAGTTTCACCTTGTTCATAATAATTTCAAAGGAGGTCACGTGGGGATCTTCAATCACGTCCGCTCTGACGCTATTTAAGCGTAAGCGTGCTTCAGAGCAGCACTTGCTGGGATCGCTGGACTGGACTGCAATTCATGTTGTAAGGACGTGCTGGCTAGAATCTACTTCCAACCTGGCAAGACGGTACACGGAAGACTTATGAAGTTAGGTGTTTCCTTAACCTTTCGGCACAAAGAATATAAGACGGGAAAGTGTTACCTCCGTTCTACGCTGATGAACCAACTGTGACCTACTGACTATTCAGTGAAAAGGACTTCGTTCTTTCCATGTGGAGATATTGAAATTCTGGCTGGTGTATGTCTGAGAACAGAGCTCATTGACATAATTTAGGTGGGTTGAGTACCGCTTACCGCCATTTTGAACCGGGTGTTTAGTAGTCTAGGCTATTATTTTTTTCCTGTATCTCTTATTAATTGAATGCGTGAAATTCTACTTTGGAATTATAGTAATCCTTAGAGGTGTATTCATTCGCGGAAGATTTAGCACGGTAGACAAGAGACAGCTATTCGTGTGTTATTGTCCTTTAGAAATTACTGAGATAAGTTGGATTGTCACTTGTAAGGTCTTATGCGCTGTTCCTTGTGTCAAAAGTATTGACCCATTTCATGTGACTCGTTCATCTAACCCCAGAAACTGAATTGGAGCATTGTAGAGTCATCTTTTGAAAATCCCAGGTTAGTCCAAGTTGATAGAGATTTGATTTCACAATATATCATCAAACTTATTAATTTAATATATTTGGCGACTATGTTAATGCGGCATTCCTAATCAGAAAGTAGTCCCATTATCTTCTCACTTACCTTTGAAATCAGCCTTTGTTTAGTGTGAATATTGTAAATGTATTTATATTAGTTTGGGTGTAATAAACTTCGGATCAAACTGTTTACTGGAGTTGTCCTTTGACACTAATGATACCCAAATTATCAAGCCGAGTGTTTTATGAACCCGTCGTTAAGGCTATTCATGTGCCTATATGCTTTTGTGAAAGTGTCTGGACTCTACTGAAGTAGAAAAGGGTCAGTACCATAACGCTGACAAAGTGATTAAATACGCTTCAACCACTCTATGAATTTAGTTCCGTACATAAACCAGGCAACAGATTGGCCATGGATGAAAAAAGTGGAACCGGGTGGTGGTGTTCAGAAAAATTTTGAAAAATGGAATACGAAATGGTGGTATGACACGCATTAAAAATAAGCTTTTCTAACATTTATGTCATTGAATAATTCACTTTTTTAGAATAAATCACATCAAAATATCTTAAGAATTGTAAGTACCTACTGATATAATGATATTTTACATGTGTATTCTTTATTCTTATACTCTTCCACAATTTCAGTGTTCAAACGAAGTTAATACTCAATTATTTCTACAATAATTAAAGTAATAATAAAAAGAACCTAGAAATATCTAACATATATCATAATTATCTCTCCAAAAGATTAGTAATTTCATAATTTTTGGAGGGTTTGAAAGGTTAAAGTAGTTGCAAAAGGAATAGCATTGCTGTATCACATATGTAGAAAAATCAGATATGCATATTATGTTGCATGACCCTACAGAGTTTTTAAAGCCATAAAATAGATTATATGTATTTATTACAAAAATTCAATCATCTTACCTTCTAAACTTTCAAGATGAAGGGACCACTCTTAAAATTTGTGTCTTTGAGGAAAAACAGTTTATTTATACTAACTTCTATGTTCAATATTTACACTATGGACAAATCTCGTTCTTGGTGTTTTACATCTTAAGCTTAACCTTCTTTGCGAGCAACAGGAGCTTGGCTGTTCTTTCCCTTTTTTAGCTCTCCGTTGTGCTTTCTCTTCCTGTTCCTTCTGATGGTCCAACCTTGCTCTTTTTTGCTTGCTAAAACCGCTTTTATAAAACACAGCCACTTATTAAAAACATGTAAGTCGCTTTCATATTTGAATGAATAAGATAAGAAAAAAACCGAAATGATTCTGCAGTATATCCAACTTTGTTTACAATATGGCGGCGCCCATGAAGCGATAGGAATGAAGCAACACTTGAAATCGTGCATGCGTTGCTCTCGCTAGTAAAATGATAATTGCAATAGCACAGTAGTGAGATGATTTCAGTAAATGTGACGGGCTCGAAAGTAGGCGCTTGCTGCAAGTGACACACAGAGCTTACGAGAGAAAGCGTGCCTTATCCGGACTTCCAATCTTTCAAGTGAGCAAATAAAGACTGAGTACTAAACAAGTATTCAACACGCACTTGCTCACTTGACAGATTGGAAGTCCGGATAAGCCGCGCATTGTCTCACAAGCTCCGTGTGGCACTTGCGGCAGGCGCCTACTTCCCGTGGAGCGCGGTACAAATCACGAAGAAGACGAGACTTCACTACGAGAAGTTCCTGTTTAACACTAACGGTTAAAAAAAAAAAAAAAAAAAAAAAAAGATTTCACTTAAGTAAGCAATTCAACAGGTGACGTAAAAAACCTTTAACAGTTTTGTAAGGAGGTGGAGAGTTCTTGCCTGAAGGGGTGGCCAATACTCTTTCATAGTACAGTGCCATGGAGCTGTAAGTAAACATTCTGGAGAAGAGCTATGCACATTTTTCGACGGATTATGGAGGAAAATAGAAGATAGGAGAGCATGGTCACTCAGCATCTATCTAATACAATATAGATGACCACAGGAAATATGCGACATTAAATCAAATTTGTGTGGGTAACTTCCCACTTCCCTTTTTTATATCCATGTTATTCTAGCCATCACCTTTCAAGAGGTGAAAATTTTTAGTGCTTCTTACTGAATGATTCATCTTCAATAAACAATATCTCAAGCAAAAGCAGCAAAGATCCAGAGCTGCATTCATTACAATCATTCTATCATGTTCTTTGTATAGGCAGGCATGGTGGTCATCAGTTGTGCCTCATAGCAAGAATGTTCTGGGTTCGAGTCCCTGAGATATGAGTGTGAACAGTTATGTGCACGTTGGCCTTTCATGGCCTGCACAGTGTTCAGGGTGAATCTTGCCTTCACCCAGTTTCGGCTATGATAGGCTCTAGCCTCCCCATTACCCTAGTAGGATTGAGTGGTTTGGCAAATGAATGAGAAAGTGAGAGAGGTTTATTTGTATTTAAATGTTTCAGATAGTGGTCTAACAATCAGGATACAATAGTGCTACAACAGTGTTTGATGCTTATTGTGTTGATTCACAAGCAGTCCACAAGTTAGACTTCCACAACGTTGTTTTTTTATTGCCAAAACAACCAAAGACAAACACTGAAACTGTGTGAGTGTTATTCTTGATTACACACGACCTTTTTGTTTTTTTAATTTTGCTAGACAGTTGCATGATAGCTTGTTCTTATTAATTATATTGTGTCTCATGTCCTGCCACGTGAGGCTGTGTTGTGATGGTATATAGTCAGATGTGTGCTCGTTTTATCATTCAGCTCATCATTTCACTGAAGCATCCTCCAGATGGAAGGTGGCGTTTTAGCTGTGTGCAGTGTACACATTCGGGTTTGTTTAGTTCAAAGTTAATTTCACCGGGGATTTAGCTCAGTTGGTAGAGCGTCCGCTTTATCCTCCGGAAGGTCGGAGTTCGAATCTGGCCGCGTCATACCATAAGACGTTAAAATTTGGTAGTTGTTGCTTCCTGCTTGGCGCTCAGCATCAAAAGGATAGAACAACGCAATAACTGGCGCTGCACAGTGGCGACAGTTGCCCAGAGCACAAACCAAATTTCAATGTATGTAAAAGTACTTTGACAATAAAGAATTGTTTGTTTGTTTGTTTAATTTACATTCACACTTCAATTACCTACTTGACACATACTACCAGAAGGAGCTTGGAAACACTTTAGGAAGTCTAAATAGTGACCTGCTTCAGAGAAATCATTCATTTATCAAATAAAATCCAAGTGCAGTATATTGCTCTAATCTTATTCCCTCCTGTTCCGACTTAAAAACCATTCAAAATACGAGGCAGGAAGGCGAAGATGGGAAGTGAGAAAGAAATCAAGGTCGGGCTTTACACCGGCTATAAAAATCCCTTTAGCTCACTGTGACGAAACGACACTGGGAAGAAATCATTTCTCTTCCTTAAGTACACTTGTGGGGCTGGTGGCGTAGTGGTTAGGGTGCTGCGCTCATGATCAGGAGGTTGTGAGTTCGAATCCCACTGAGACCCTCACTGTGCTAAGACCCCTGGGCAAGGTTTCAACCACAAGTGTGCCAGCAGTATAAATGGGTACCAGTAACAATATACTGGGAAGGTAACCTACAATGGACTAGCGTCCCATCCAGGGGGAGTTGAACTCCTGGTCGCTTCACACTATGGAAACCGGGGATAAGCACTGGCCAGATGAGCCATGAGGCTCGGGTGTAAAAACCCAACAGACTTGTACCAAGTACACGTATTGATAAACTCCAATACTTTACACACAGTGGTGGGGCACTTTCTCCATTTCCTTCACCACAGGGAACAATCGAAAATTCCTCAATATTTCCAAAAGTGCGCCACAAAAAAAGTGAAACGTTGGAAGTGAGGAACAAAGGTTTTATTGTTTAGCCTCGATTTGAGAGACAGATTTGAGTTTCTCTCTCTCCCTCTCTCATACACACACACACACACACACACACACACACACCAAATACACAAATGCAAGAACCAACACTCATCAAAGACCTCAGACAAAACATCTATGATGAATATCAAACAAGACTAACCGACAATATTTATTGACACAATTTAAACAAAACTTGGCAGTTAAATAAAGAAGAAGAAAAAGAAAGGACCAAGCTTCACACATAAATCATTTGATTTAACTCCAACAAGCCTCCAGCTGGCCATGAACCACAAGCTGACAGGAGTAAAGTACGGGGGAAAAGTTCAACTTTAATAAATTTGCGATAAATATTCATAAACCGTGGTTGTGCCATAATTATATACTTTTTTACACACACACACACTTACATATATACACACACATTATATATATATATATATATATATACACACACACACACACACACATATATATATATATATATATATATATATATATATATATATATATATATATATATATCTCATCACTTCATCTCATTTGCTTGGTGCTTTTTACCTACACCATAGAGAACACAGTGAAAGCACCACTGCCATTGACTGTGGAGGATGCACAATTAATTCTAGTACAGTATGGCAGAAAAGCATTTCCCCCAGGTCATACCTCCCCCTCCCCCGACACCCACTATTTGAGAAGCGCTAGCCTTGTGGGAGCTCAAAACCCACCTTTCCTCACTGGCATTTGCAAAGTGCACATGAATAAAATTCTCCTCCTCCTTCTGTTAGGCACCATCTCATGCCTGCCCACGTGACATCTTTGCCGCAGTCGATGATCGGAGGGGTTAGTTGACTTATTGTTTATTCTTGTTTTATTATTATTTATTATTAATGTTAATGTACATGTATTATTACGAAATATTTATTCATGTTTTATGTTTATCTTTAATATATTAGGTCAAATATGCATGTTTTGTCAGGTTGAGTTTGTGAGAACTGATTAATTGTTGGAACGGATTAATTTGTTTTCTCTTATTTCTCATGGGAAGTTTTGGTTTATCTATCGAACTTTTTGACTGACAAGCTTTCCCTCGGATGGGATTAATTTCATATGTCAAGGTACTATATATATAAGAAGAGTGTGTGTGTGTGTGTGTGTGTGTGTGTATATATATATATATATAGAGGATTTTCTGAGTAGATCCTTCCATAGGAGAGTGCTCAATACTTTTTGGTAGAGCAAATAACAAAAATAAAAGGACAGGACAAAGACTTTCTATTGAAACTCCATTTATCACTACAGATCTGTTTCGAGGGGTGGTGAAACCATCCTCTCTCTTCAGGTGATTATAGAATTCTACAGATCTGTAGTGATAAATGGAGTTTCAATAGAAAGTCTTTGTCCTGTCCTTTTATTTTTGTTTATATATATACACACACACACACACACACACACACACACACACACACACACACACGACCCCCAATTTATGAAATTAATCCCAGAGCCCTTTTCGTACTGCGGGGATTTCATAAGTAGGGGTCGCATCTTACATGTTAAACGCCCAATTCGTTCCAAGGCTCCAGTCCTTGGATAAACCCCATAAACCCTTTAAAAATGATAAAAGTACACCGATTTTATATGAAATGCGTTAAAAGTAAAACAAAATTGTTTATTAAACCATTTTATTAACATATTTATTAACACACACACACACACACACACACACACACACACACACACACACACACACTTCTCCCGCTCTCTTTCTCTCTCTCGCCACGCCCACAAGATGTGAATTCAAAGCGCATTCCCTGTTTGACAAACTCAACTTTAATTTGATTCCTTGAGGGATCGGGATGCCAGATAACCTCAAATTAGCCCACATTTATTAAACATTTACTGAATTAAAACAACTTAAAAAACTAAAGCGTTATTCTCTCTCTCTCTCTCTCTCTCTCTCTCTCTCTGACGCCTACAAGACATGAATTCAAAGCGCATTCCCTGCTTGACCATTTACTGAATTAAAACAACTTAAAAAAATGAAACTAAAAACTAAAGCGTTATTCTCTCTCTCTCTCTCTCTCTCTCTCGTGCAGGCCTAGTTAAAACTAAACTAAAAACTAAAGCATGAAGCTTCCTTCTGTCTCTTTCTGGGAGGCCAGCAGAGCGGGATGTTGAGAGACAGCCAATGAGAGAGCAACTTGCGCGTCCTGTGAAATTTTGATTGGCGCGTTTGAATTTCTTTTTGTAAGAGGGGGTTGTTTCATATTTCGGGGATTGAAACTCAGGAAAATGTTTTTCGTAATCCGGGGATTTCGTACACAGGGGTCTTCTTAAATTGGGGGCCAACCATTAACTTTAAGTTGTTTTAACTTTAAATATAACTTTTTTCAACAAAAAAAAGAAGAAAAAAATGCACAAATTTCAGTTCCTTGCATGTTTGTTATTTAAGAGACCTACATTGTTGTCTAGTCAGTTGTAGAATTACATTGTTGTCTAGTCAGTTTCTAGTCCAATGTGAAGTATTTCAGTAAAGTAAATATCTTTAAGTTATGCATTTTTACAGCCACAATTTCATCAAATAAATTTGATTTTATTTAACACTCATTTGCCCAGTTTTGCAATATCATAATTATTTTTCATTTTATTTTGGTGCACTGAGCTGTTTTATTGTGGTGCTCTGAGTTGTTCTCATTTTTTAATTAAACAACAGTATCAAAATACTATTGAAATAAAATAAAATGCACATTAGTGATGAAAAATTGTATAATATATAATCTTCTGTGTCATTTTTACCTAGGGTTAAACTCACTGAGATCAGACACACTGATTAACAAACAAAACAAACAAACAAAAGTTTTGGACAGAGGTATAACATAACCATCGGACGTGATACCAGATGTAATATGGAGGAATTGGTTTTATAATATTGCAGAAAGCTGCGTTTACTGTCAGAACCACATTGTGATTCTTTACGCTCGTTGTCTCTGTATTTCCTTCAGAACAAGACCCAAAGCCTCGACCCATCTGCACAAAAGTGTTTATCTCTACATACTCAGGAACAAAGGAGTGACAACATCAAGAATATGGCATCAATCGATGTACAAACAAGTATTGTGCAAGCCAGTCAATAATTTAATTTATTAACACACACACACACATATATATATAGATAGATAGATAGATATATAGATAGATAGATAGATAGATATAGATACATTAATATAATAGATCGACAGAGGGACAGACAGATGGACAGACAGGCAAGATATTCAATTCAGCTTTGTCTCTTTGGCATTTTTACCTTTAGTTAAAAACTGCAAAATAAATTAAAAAAAACAAACACGGCGTATGTTCCGGACAACACGGCGCACCATCAATTAACAGGCTCTGCCCATACATAAGACGCACCGGATTATAAGGCGCATTAAGCGGAACAAAAGTCAAATAAGTCAAATTTGACTCAACCCTCACCATTGTTCAATTGTAACACGTAAAATATAAAATAATACAATTCACAATAACTCTCAACATTGTTTGGTTGAAAAAATATTAAACAATAAACTCACCTTTTCAGTTCATTCCTCTTCCACAAATCCATCAAATTCTTTATCTTCAGTATCCGAGTTTAACAGTTGCACGAGTTTGACATAAAGCCTGGATCCCTCTACTATTTTTTACTATCACTGTATATTATAATATTATTATCAATATAATCATTTTATTATCTATTATTCCCCTCACATAGATCACTAAAGACAGAGATTAGAAGTTTTCCGTGTCATAACCTAAACTTCTCTCAGCCATGCCCCCCTTAAAGCGACGATGCAGTCACAATAACAAACATGGTGGCGCTCATTCGCAGCGTGAATATTGTGTTAATTTCAGAATGGAGGTCAGTACTTTTAAGGAGCTGTATCAATGTAACTTTAAATTTAAGAAGGTTAATCCAAGGTCTCACAACAAAACCTGTAGCAGTGCTTTATCGCAGAGATGAAAGTGAGACTCATGTTAAGCCAGCTGAGCATCCTGAGATGCAGATGCATCCTTGTAACAAGACAGATGGTCCATAGAGACAGAGATTAGATGGAAAAATCACTCACATACTACTCAGCGGGTCACCTGACTATGATAGCAGTAATGCCGGTATTTGGACTTAAAGCCCAGATCTCTCTAACTTATGACCTGTTGACACCAATATCTACTGGTTTGAGTTCTTTGGTTAATCCACCAGAATGTTGGTAAACTCTGAATTAGTTTGCTTCACTTGGGTTTTGACGCATCAGTGAGATGGCGCCACACAGCTTCACCTGCATAAGGCACACCGGATTATAAAGCGCACCAAAAAAAAAAAAAAAAAAAAAAATTTTTTTTTTTTTTTTTTTTTTTTTGAAGATTGAAGGTCTTGTGTGCTATATGGTCTGAAAAATATGGTACACATCATGAAGCTGCTTTCCAAAAATCTTAATGTAGATTTAGATCTCTAACATGAGAAACAAACAAACAAAAAAATCCATGAATAGAAACCAGACACAAAAGGGAACTGATCGTTTTCAGGATGACACCAGTTAGCAAGATTCATTCATTCATTCGCCAAAATGTGTAATACTACCAGAGTTGCGAGGAGGCTGGAGCCCATATCACCCAAATCGGAATATAAACGCTCTTTACCCTGTACAGCTCAACAGTTCATCACAAAACCTACACACACACACACACACACACACACACACACACACACACACACACACACACACATTTTTCACATAAGCCTTAAGTAAGCTATAAGTTAAATACAATGCTGCTATGAGTATTACCTACCCAAACAGAGGTTTGTTACACAGACTAAAATAAAAATTGGTGGAAATTAGCAAAGCAATCGATTGGCTCAGATGTCTTCACTCTTATCCAGAATGGACTGGTTTGATTGTGGGGTTTCGTTCCAATAAAGTGGAAGCTACATCTAATTCCAGCTGTTCAATGAGTTCATCTTAGTCTCCAATCAAGTACCAAGTTTGACTCCAATTTGAATGTAATGAAAGCCTGCAGCCACATTGAGTCCAAATAAAAAAGGAGTATATAGTTGGAACCTGGACTGAAACTTCCGCAAGAACCCCTACCTCACTCATTTGCCAAGCCGCTTAATCTTATTAGGGTTGCGGTCGACACTGGACAAAAGCAGGGTACACCCTGAATAGTCTACCAGACAATCACAGGGCAACGATCACAGGGCAACGATCACACAACCATTAACACTCATACCTAGGGCCAATTAGCTTGGTGCGCTTGTTTATGAACTGTTGAAGGAAACCAACACAAGAAAGAGAAAACCATAACATTCTACACAAAAATGCCGGGGCCTCAAAACCAGAGCCTTATTGCTGTGAAACAGATAAGCTAACTCTTCAAATCTATATTCATTTAAAACTCTATAATAGCCTCAGTAAGCAATCCGTTTATTTACTGGCTTGGAACCTCCATCAGAGTTAAGAAGACAGATAAAAATAAGGTAATTTTGCATATTCAGCGGGGATCCATGATTACAGCATGATTGCTGTGTCCGGTACATGAAGAACTTGTTTTATTAATTCTAACTCAGATGTTCCAGCTGTAATGGTCTTGTCAGGGTGAAGCTGTTTGGCTCTAAATCTACCCAAGTTTATTTTTCCCCAGGAATACATTTAGTGTAATGATGGTCCTCACAAGGCCTTGTGCTGCTGAGAGATAAGTGACACAAAAGAAAGTGAATGGCCATTAATTAAGGGTTTGGTGAAGAGGAAGTGACAACTCAGGGACCATACACTGGATAGAATGGCCTCATTCAGTTGTAGTGTAACGTCTGTTTAAATCCCAAACCCTGAGGCTCATTTTGATGTTATTGTTTGAGAACAGGTAGCATATAACAGGCCTGAAAATAAGACTGAACCCTGTTAACACCACTGCAAAGCCGTGAATGGATTTGATACATATTCTAACAGCCAAACAAGAAAAACAGGTCTAAATGATAAATGACTTTTGTGGCCCTTATCAAGAGAAGTGGCCAATGGAGTAGTGGGAAGATGCTGGGCACATGATCAAAAGGTCACAAATTCAAATCCACGTTAGACTAACAATGTGCAGTGGTACCTCGACTTACAAGTGTCCCTGATAACGAATTTTCCATGATACAAGCTTCGGTCCCACCAAAAATCTGCCCAATCCAACAAGCAAATTTTCAACTTATGAGCTCTGCTGAGGTAATGCCGTTATCGTATTTTTTATTGTGCATATTCCAGTGGTTCTAAGATGGGTCATAAGAAGGTGGGTGATGTATTCAAGAGGAGAAAATAGATTTCTCTTGAAATGAAGCCTGAAATCATAACTATATATGAAAAAGGAGTCCGTGTGGCCGATCTATGTAAGGAGTATGGGAAGAATGCATCGACCATCGATCTGTACAACAGAAGGCAATGTTGAAGTGTTAAAGCAGAAAAGGGGGTTACTATTTTATCTAAGAACAGATCAGGACTCAATGATGAGATGGACAGGCTTCTCCTATTGTGGATCAAGTCGAAAGAGATCAACAGCCATGGGAGTGTGGCCAAGCAGCAGAAGACAAGTGATCAAAATTAGTGAAGTGAAATAAAACAGTAAAAAAAAAAAATCCAAATAAATAAATATATGAATAAACAAATAAATAAATAAAATTTTATTAATTTATTTAAATTGTAATTTTTATTGACTTATTGTTTATTCTTGTTTTATTATGATTTATTGTTAATTACAGTATTATTAATGTTACTGTACATGTGTTATTATTGTGAAATGTTAATTGTTACATGTTTATCTTAAATATATTACGTAAAAAATACATGTTTGTGTCTGGTTATATGAGTTTGGGAGGGGACTGGAATGGATTAATTGGTTTTCTATTGTTTCCTATGGGAATTTTTGTTTCATCGAACAAACGTTTCCACTTACGAGCTTGCCCCTCAAAACGGATTAGTTTCGTAAGTTGAGGTACCACTGTACCCCCAGGCAAGGTCTTAACTACAAGTATGTAGATATAAATAGATAACAGGAAAAATTATTATTTTATCCGAAGCAACTTAATTTTTTTTTTTAATACGTTTACACAGCTATGCCTTTGGGGAGCAAGAGCCCAACAGTGAGATTAAACCTTCAGCCTTCATATAATAACACCTTAACCACTAAGCTATGACTACAAATTTAAGGCAATATCCAGTGGCACTGGTAGTTTGTAAAGTATCATATTTTCCGGGCCATAATGCGCACCAGATTTTAATGCGCAATATCAATGAACGCTGATTGAACTGTCTCTGTTCATACATAAAGCACACCAGATTATAACGCACATAAGCGAAACAAAAGTCAGATAAGTCAAACTTGATTCAACTCTCACAGTAACTCATCAATGTTCAGTACATAAAATATAAAATAAAACACTTCACAATAAATCAACATTTTTCAGCTGTAACAATATAAAACAATAAACTAATTTTTTCAATTAATTTCTCTTCCACAAATTCTTCATCTTCAGTGTCTGAGTTTAGTAGTTGAGCAAGTTGGACATAAAAAATAATAAAGAGATTCGCGCTTTATTATTATATTATAATATTTCATTATCTATTATTCCCTCACGCATGGAGTCAGATCAAGAAATACAGAGATGAGAAGTCTTCCTGAGTCGTGACGTACATTTCTCTCAGCCACATCACCTGAGAGATACATCACAATAATAAACATGACAGAGATTAGGTGGAAACAAAACACAGGTACTCAGCGTTACCTGACTACGATAGCAGTAATGCTGGTATTTGGACTAAAGCCCGGATCCCTCTATTATTTTTTATTATTATATTATAATATTTTATTATCTATTATTCCCTCACTAGCATGGAGTCCGATCAAATAAAGATGCAGATTAGAAGTGTTCCTGGGTAGTGCTATGTCACCTTAAAGCAGTGGTTTTCAAATAGTGGGGCGCACCTGCTCAGGCGATGCCAAGAGTGGCGTGTGTGACCCCAGGGAACATGCTTTTTTTGCCATATTAGGATAAAGTGTAATTCTACATCCACTACAGTAGGTGGCAGTGGCTTTCTCACTGTAAGAGTGTGCCCAGAGGTCAAATAAGAAGTGAAGTTAATAAACACTCACCATGGATATTTTAACAGGGACGGAAAGAGAGGCGGAGAGAGACGGAGACAGGGAGGGAAACGAAAGTCTTCCGGAAGCTAAGTCGAGGAAATATGATGAAGCATATGTAGCACTCAGCTTCACTGTACTGCGGTGAGAAACGAGGAAAGACCGCTAAGTTTACGGTGTCTGAAAACATTGGCAGCGGAGAGCATGAACCCAAGTAAACTGAGGCGTCATTTAAAGACATCACACCCCGACCACGGTGATGAGCCGCGTGAGTTTTTTCAGCGAAAACATGCCAAGTATTGCCAACAACCATCCTGCTTTGTGAATACTACTCCAGCAAACCAGCGAGCTCAGTTAGCATCAGATAAGGTGGAGTACCGAATTACTCAGTGCAGAAAACCCCACAGCACTGCAGAGGAACTGATCCTACCTACAGCAGACACGGTCTCTATCATGCTGGATGACGTCAGCGCTGTGAAAATAAGTGCAGGTCCCAGTTCAGCATTGAGCAGGAGCTGAGAGTTCAGTATCGTGCTTTAAACCCGGCTTTGAAAAGCTGTGCACTGCGAAACGTGCTCATATAGCCATTAAGCTGGACTTACTCATTTTGACAATAATAATAACAGTCATAATAATAATAATAATAATAATTGTTTTATTCATTTTTGTTTTGTGGGTTAAAGTGTTTTATATATTGTGCTCCTGAGTTAATGTTACTGATCAATTTAAAATTAAATAAAATCAATAAATAATAATAAATTTAAATTAGCATACAGTTAATAAGCATACAGTGTTATGCAGAGGATTACTTATAACAATTTTTAGACAAAGACAAAGAACACCATTTATATGGGGGGATGCCAAATGTTTTCCTTTTCCTAGGTGCGACAGAAAATAATTGAGAAGCGCTGCCTTAAAGAGACATCACAATAATAAACATGATGGAGATTAGGTGGAAAAACAAGATACTCAGCGTTACCTGACTACGATAGCAGTAATGCTGGTATTTGGACATAAAGTCCAGCTCTCTCTATTATTTTTTTATTATTATATTATAATATTTTATTATCTATTATTCCCTCACATGCATGGAGTCCGATCAATAACGACGGAGATTAGAAGGCTTCCCAGTCGGGACCTGAACTTCTCTCAGCCATGGTGCCTTAAAGAGACGTCATCACAATAACAAACATTGCGGTGCCCCTTCGCAACTTGAATATTGTGTTCATTACAGAACGGAAGTCATTACTTTTAAGAAAACTGTATCAGCGTAACTTTAAATTCAAGAAGGTTAATCCGAGGTCTCAGGAGGAGATCCGTAGCAGTGCTTTATCCCGGTGATGAACGTGAGACTGTCATTAAGCCAGTTGAACGACCTGAGGATAGAGACTGAGATTAGGTGGAAAAACCAAGTACTCAGCGTTATCTGACTAGGATACAATAATGCTGGTATTTGGACATAAAGCCTGGATCTCGCCAACTTAAGACCTGTTGACACCGATATCTAGGTTGGAGTTATTCGGTTAATCCATTGAAACGATGGTAAGCTCCGAATTAGTTTGCTTCACTTGGGTTTTGACAGTATCAGTGAGATGTAGTCTCGTGGCTTTATCCATACATAATGCATTTCCGATTATAAAGCGCGCCATCAGATTTTTTGAGGATTAAAGGGTTTTAAGTGCGCCTTATGGTCCGAAAAATATGGTACACTTACATCATTTAACAGAAGCTCTTAGTCTCCAGACTTACAGAAGAGCTTTAAAGTCACAATCATTGAAAATGTTCTTTTACTAATTTGTTAGAACACTGACCAAGTATACCATGAGTCAAACTCAGGTGGCAGGTGCTGTGTGATTTTTTTTTCCTTTTTTGTGGTGTATTTTTGTATACAGCATATAGTGTATCTAAGTCCTGCTGAAAAAAGCAAGTTTTCAGCTGTCGTTTGAGGATCACCAGTAACTCAGCTGTCCGCATGTCCAGAGGAAGTTCATTCTCACCTTGGAGCCAGAATATAAAAGAGTTTAAATGAATTTTTCTTCGTCCTGTGGTAGAGGGAGGGATCAGTCTTGCAGTGCTAGAGGAATCCGATAGAACGTGGTGCAGTGCGAGGTATAAGTGCATTGAGGTAAGGTGCAGATCCAGTTTTGGCTTTGTAGGCAAGCACTGGTGTTTTAAATCATATGAGAGCAGCTACAGGAAGCCAGTAAAAAGACAATGGCAGTGGTGTGAGGAAATTTGGGAAAGTTGAAACCATGCAGCTGCATTCTGAATAATTTGCAGAGATCGAGTAGCGCTAAAACGTAGACCTGCCAGGAGTAAGTTGCAGTAATCTAGTCTTGAGATGACAAGGGATTGAACAAGTATCTGAGTGGCCTTAAGTGGCCTGAGTGGAGTATAAACATTGGACTCAGAGTTTCCAAAGGCAATGCAGCTGCATGACACAAAAAAAAAAGTTAAGTTGTTGACATCCAACAAGTTCATCAAAAAGTTTTAAATGAACAAATAAATTGTACCATAACATTTTTAGCAATATTCTATTTTAAGAGCCTTAAGATGGCACAAAATCTTTAAAACTAAAGTAAGAACTCATTTACATATTTATTGCATCAATTTGTGAGTTTTTATTTAAATTTGGATTATGATAAACAGATTTCTTCAAAGTCACACTCACTTTTCATTCAAAACTGCTTCTGAAACATGAGTCGAGGATATGGAACTTCAATTGTAGATTGTACATGACAGATACTTGGCTCCAAATTTCTAGCAGTTCTAAAGCACTATTGAGAATGTGGTGCTGTAGACAGCTTGGAGGTTTGGCATGCTAACAGATCTGTTGGATTGCCTCTCTCTGAAAATATTCATCTCACGCTCTGTAGCTGATAATAAACTTGGACTTCAAAAGAGACTACTCATCAACATTTCATCTACAAAGTTGATGGTGGAAGCAAGAGGCCCAACTGAATTGCATTCTTATCTTGGACCAAAAAAAAAACCCCAACCAAAAATATATATCTAAAAAAAGAATGTATACTACTTCACAAAAATAGGGCATGACGCTGGACTCCAGACCTGTGAGAAGGCACTATTATTTTCAACAAGAATCTGCAGAGAGTCGACTTACAAAACCAGGAAGGAAAAGGTTTGAGAACAATCAGACACTCTTCCTTACACACATACGCGCCTAGAGCAAGACAATAGTGAAAATCAAAACTCCTGCAAAATGATGCGAATCATATTATATATCTGTTAAACACTGGGTCTGAAATCCGCAGAGACATGATGAGTGTGGCGGCGGTCACGGTTGAGCAGACAAATGCAGGTTCCCTCTGTTGACACACATCATTCAAATCTAGGTTTAATGACTAGCAGATATGATGGTTCAGAGAGTAATTAACACTATGAAAAATGGAAGGGCCCCAGAACGGTCTTGAGAAACACAGCATTTCTTTTAAACACAGCTGCAGTCCATGAAATTATCCTTTAAAAAAAAAAAAAAAAAAAAAAAAAAAAAATCACAGCTCCATTTTTCACTTCACTCAAGTTTCAGTTTACTCAGAAACTTTGTCAAGTACAATTAATAAACAGAAAATTGTGGTAAATACGCAAAATGGCAGAAGAAATTTTGCTTTTGGACAAAATTGACCTTTTATGCCTAGCATGTATCTTGAAGGGGAAGACAACACTTGTTGAAAGTTAATCTTTAAGAATAAAAAAAATGAAAAAAATAAATAAACTTTATCCTATAATCTGTCTGTGTGCAAAGTCTTAACCAATAGCTGGAATTTTAAAGTCGATGTTTACAATTATTTAAAAACTAAGAAAAATGAAGCTATTGGCCTCAGATTGTGCACACACAAAAAAAATATTAATTAGATTAACTTTTAAAAAAGTGCTGTTTTCTCAGTCAAACCTTAAGGAATATTTTAGTAAAAACAGAGAACATCCACCTCACAGCAATGTGGTCCCGAGTTCGAGTCCCGGGATCGGGCGTTTTGCGAAGTCAGTATGTTTTCCCCGTGCTTGTGTGGTTTTCGTTGGAATACTCCAGTTTCCTCCCGCAATACAAAAACATGCTAACCGGCTGCATGAAATTGACCCTAGGTGTGAGTGTGAAATGTTGTTTGTGTGGTGGCCTGCAGTGGTATACCGAGCTGTTCAGGGTATACCCTACCTACACTCTGAGTCGGCCGACATAGGCTTCAGTCTTTATTCCTAGTAGGAATAAAGGGTTCAGCAAATGACGGAATGAGTAAAAGCTGTTTAACCTTGCTTAGGCTACTGTTCTGCAACTCTGTTAATAAGACGACCGAATCCTGGAACTTCACTTCTAGAACACTGAAGCCAATCACAGCTGATCTTAAGCAAGAGGCAGTGTACTCACCATATAGCTCACCAGTCTACTACAGGGCTGACACAAACACACACACACACAAACAATTCATTCACCCTCACATTTGTGAACTTTGGATAATTTAGAGTGTCCAACTTGGTTACTGTGCATCTACAGTGGTACCTTGACTTCCAAAATTAATCCCTTCCAAGGGAAAGCTTGTAAGTCACCATGTTTGTTAGATAAAACAAAAATTTCTATAGGAAATAATAGAAAACCAATTAATCCGTTCCAACCCCTTCCGAAACTCATAACCTCACACAAGCAAGTATATTTGACCTAATATATTAAAGATAAACATGTAAAAACAAATATTTTTTAATTATAATAATACATGTACATTAAACATTCATAGTAATTAATAATAAATAATCAGAAAACAGGAATAAACAATAAGTGAACTCATCCTTCTGATCATTGACTGTAGCAAAGATGTCACATGGGCAAGATGTCATGTGGGCAGTCATGACGAGGACGAGGAGGAGAATTTTGTGCATGTGCACACTACGCATGACAGTGAGAAAAGGCTTGTGGTCAGCTCCCACAAGGCCAGTGTTTCTCAAATTGTGGGGCGTGCCCAACTTGGGGGGCACAGGTGATGCTGGGAGGGGGGTGGCGTATGACCCTGAGGAACATGCTTTTTTACTATACTATACTAGATTTAAGTGTAATTGCACATCCTCTACACTAGGTGGCAGTGGTGCTCTCGTTGTCGAGGCTATGGTGTAGGAAAAAAGCACAGAGCAAATGATATGAAGTGCAGTAAACACTATAGTCGCATGCGGGGTGCTGGGGGGAGCATGAAATGCTCTTTTTTCTTCTTCTTCTTAAAGGGGGCCCTCACAGAAAATAATTGAGAAGCACTGCACAAGGCGTTCTCAGAGCGAGGAGGAATACACGCGGAAAAATACAAAGCTAATCAGCCCAGAAAAACCATTTCCCCAGCATAGCTCGCAAATCAAAATTTTGCTAATTGGATGGGGCAGATTGTTGGTGGGATCAAAGCTCGTATCATGGAAAATTCATGATAAAAAGACACTCGTATGTCAAGGTACCACTATATTAGAAACCATTGCAGTAAGCCTTGTAGTTTCAGGTGCGAGTTTAGTTGGACATATTGTGGACAGAAGGCCATAGAAAGCTGGATGTCACAGCAACTCAGAAGAAAACAAGTACAAAGGGTAAAACTGAGGTGCAATTATACACGCCATCATGCTACATTACAGCAAATGCAGATCCGCATATCCAATGGTCTCCATCACAGTTACACGAGAGCCAGACAACATGCAGTTCCAAGACAAACACTAATAATTATCAGTAATCCTAGTATAATATTAACATGACTTATTAGTAAGAATCAGACTTCCAGCATAATAGATGTTTCAAAAGTGAATGATTACATTAGGTTTGAGATTTCTCAGAAGGCATAATTAAATCAGTTGGCTAAATAATATTTCAATAAAATGATTAAACCACTTTCCAATAACACAAAATAAAATATAGCTTATGTAAGAATCTAGCATATGAACCGAGCCATTCATACATAATGAACTGTGCAAAGACTGTAGACATAAATAATAGGAGGAGATTAAACAAATGTAATCAGTCTATTCTGATGTACTTCGCTTTCTCAAACAACTAATCAATCCTGTTGTCTCCATTTTTCCTGTCAGTGAAACTCTGATTGTCAGGATGTATGGTGTACATACATTCTTGACTGTGAAAGGGAAAGACTTCAGAAGAAAGCGCCTCACAAGATGCAGAAATATCTGTATTCATATAGGTACCTGCACCGAAAAATTAAAGTCATCATAAATGGATGTTTTTTGGTTCTGTTTTTTTGGGTTAACCATTACAAATCACTAGTACAAATTTCATGTAATTCCCTTTAACGGTTTCGGAGACAGAGCCTGTTCCGTTACCCCCGCTTCAGGCCCCTGGTTCGGACATCATTCGGAATACATTTGGGGAGACAAGAATTATTACTTTCTATGAAGGCTTAATGCCATTTCTCAGTCATGTCTAAAACCAAGTTCTGCATTGTGGCGTTTCAGGCCTCTCAGGTAATAGATTTTGTAGTTAAAGTCATTTCAAATTGCATTTTTTTTTTTCAATTTATGGTGGCACCAAATTGGCAAAAATGGCATTTTTAGATACCCCTATTTTCAAAGTTAGACATCCACAAAGCCTAATTATGCTACTTTCCAAGATAATGGGACAGACTAAACCACTTTAATTTTTTAAACGGAGGCCAGTTCTTTTCACTTTTAAAGTTATCGTTCCTCAAAAATGCCTCAAACTGCAATTTATTGTTTAGACCACGTGTTTCATGTCAGCACGACATGCAACCGATTTTGTGGATGATGCCTTGCAACCAGGGCGTAGTACATTTGAGATCTCATCAAAACAAAGGCGCTCTCATCAAGGTTGGTGAAAAATCAACACAATCAATCTAAAATTGAAATGTTCTTTTTCTATGAACATGGCTGAAAGTGGTAGCACAGGAACAGTAATGAAATGAACTTTTAACCCAATTAAATTTATTCAGCATTATTTGGTTGCAAGGGCTGTAATTGCAGGTTGAAGTTTGACTATTTTCAGCTGTTAGGCTTAGCTGTGTCACAATTTCTGAATGTATCATGTGCTAGTGCCTAATTGATTGCTTTTAAATTTCCCTGTTAAAGCATCCTCGGTACCTGTACCTTCCAATTACAGACACCTGCTCTATGGAACCGAATATGAAGAGAACTGACATTGCTTTTAAACAAGTTTTAACTGTTGCACTCATAAATAGTTTAAAAACATCACTTGAGTTATTGAGTATGAGGTTTTCAGTTATCCCTTTTTGTATGTTGAAATCTGCAAGTATCACTTTGTTGTCGTTTTTTAATTGTCAATCAATTCAATATTAATGGAGAGATTGCATGCGAAAGAATAATATATAGAAAAATGTGTGCATGTGTATGCATACATGACCAAGTGATCTTAAATTAAATCGGTCACCTTAACAACTCACAAAAAAGAATTATCCACGCAGACTTCATTGTGTTTCGCAAAAAGTGTGCACGTTGCAAACACTTCCATAGATGGTGAAGGACAATGGTGTAGATCAGCAGAGTGGCACAGTAAGAAGATATTGGATTCGATTCTGCTTAAAGTTTGCATGTCATCTCTGTGCTTGCATGGGTTTCCTCTAGATCCTCCCACAGTCCTAAGACATGAGCATAGGGCTAATTGGCTTTTTCAAACTGTCACTCTGTGCGAGTGTGAATGGTTTGGTGGTGGTGGTGGTTGGGGGGGCTATTCAGCTTCAGTCTCATAAAAAGGCTCAGTCTACACTACTGCTAGCTGCCACTCGGTGAGACATGAAATTAGAATTGAGCTCTTGACATTGAGACTTTGTGGATGAGGACCTGTTCCCTATACAGGGAGTCCTCAGTTTACACCGGTCCCGACTTGCGCCGTTTCATGGTTACGAACGTGCCCCCATAGAAATATTTTTAAAATAATATTACGCGTCATTATGTCTTACGCGGTTACGTAAACAAACGCGAACTAGTTTTGGGTACGCGGCAGAAGAATACACTGTGTTGTGGTTGTGGGGCGAGGAAAACGGCGTCGCTTCCCTTCGCTCAGTCTCTGTACATACGCCATTTTGGTTGTTAACACCACCTTTGTCTCTCTCGTGTTTTATCGTATAACTTTTTGCCCTTGGTTATGGCTCCCAAGCGTAAGGCAGATTCTTCTGATGGTAGTGCATCAAAAAAAAGAAAGGCCATCACCATGGAAGTTAAAGTGGACATAATAAAGTGATCTGAAAAGGGACAAACACCAATGAATTTGGCCGGTCGCTTGGCCTTAGTCGTTCGACTGTGGCTACCATCATCAAAGATAAAGAGCGCATCCGTGAACATGTGAAAGGATCTGCCCCTATGAAGGCGACAGTGATAACCAAGGTTGCTCTCTGTCTAGTCTAACCTGGAGCAGTATTTTAAGAATGTAGAGAGGCCTGCAACAGATCCTGTACCCTCTACCTCAGCTGCATCTACTACTCCAGGCTCACCTACCCCAGCTTCTCCAGCACAATAAGCCTGTTTCTCCCTCCCTTACTATATTTCATTCTTGTGATAAGGAATTGTTTTCTCTTTTTTTAATACTTTGTCATTAACTGTTACATTTTATTATAGCACTGTACATACAGTACTTTTCAGTATATTTTATGTTATCTTCCGACTTGCACTGAAAATCGGGTTACACCACGTCTTAAAAACAGATCAGCGTCGTAAACCGAGGACTCCCTGTATAAATAAATATAAAGCTAATATAAAGCTCAAGTTTAAAAAGGACAATGATTTTTGAGTACTGTACAGCTTCAATTTGTGAATACACCAATAAAACATTATCATCAATACTATGATTCATTTCCACTAATACTTCCCCCAAATCTTCAATAGACATAAGAAATCTTTGGCATCACTTAAGAGGAATACGATATGCTCAGAATGATCACAAAACCAACAATCCTGACAATTATTTGAATAATATCTAATCATGTTCTCCTCTGTGTACCTCTGATCAGCTTCGGCATTAGTTGTGGTACAGAGATTAAATCGATGCATGTGTCTAAGGTGTTTTGTAATGAGACGCAAGACAAGGCGAGGGCCAGGTCTCCTTCCAAATGACATGAAAGATCTTGTAACAGACAGACAAAAAAGGAAGATGAACAGGGAGCTAAATTGGCAGGCATACTTGGTGATTAGAGAGCATCGATTGGTTGGGAAATGCTGCAAAGTTTAGCATGGTGACTCATATGGGGTCATTTCCCCTGAGGCTGAGAATGATTAGTCTGCCTGCAATTGATCGGACACAGTGACCAAATAAAGTCACTCATTTGCAGAGCTGATTCATAGTACTAGGGCTGCAGGAAGGCTGGTGCCTATCTCAGACGACACCGAGTGAAAGCACAGTACACCCTGAAAGGCGAGCAATTTTGAACAGCCAATTAGCCTAATCTTTAGACTGTGGAAGGAAACCGGAGTACCCAGAGAAACCAGATGCAAGCACGAACAAGTCTGTGACCTTCTTGCTGTAAGGTGGACATTCAAAGAATTACTGCGTCTCTGATCAAATAAGCCCAGAACAAACTGTGAATAAATTATACTAGTCTGAAATATGGCTGGGCAAAATGTCAATAACAGGGAAAAGAACAGACAACTGAATATCATATGAATCACAATTTAGTACAATGATCAACTCTCCACCAGAAATTAACATTGTTTTGACCTCTGATGAATACATTGTCTACAGCAGGGGTCGGCAACCAGCAGCTCTCTCACCTCTCTGATGCGGCTCTGTGGCTTTTAAAAACAATGAATTTTATACATTACGGTTGCCTATGGGTGCAAACATGCTTCATCTACAAAAACCACTGCATCACCAAAAACAACTTCAAAAAGAAAATGCCACTTATTTACTCACATCGGAAGCACTCCGGGATCCCAAGGGTAGAGAGTTAAACCAGCTTTCACCTGAATGACGATAGAATCTGACTAAGGCAGATAGATGCCTGCAACGGTCGGGTACCCTGGCAAAAATTCTCTTTTATGGTTGAAAATTACATAGATGAAAATTAACAGTCACGGCTGCGGGCGGATATTTATTTGGTGTGGGCGGGGTGTTTTTGTGTGTGTGTTCTTGTGGACATGGCTATTGTTATATTAATCAACTACATTGAGTCTCAAAAATGCAGCCATGAGGCGGGGGAGGACACACTAATGCAGCCATGAGGTGTGGGGGGGGCACTAACCAGTGTCTCTCCCCCTTATGCCGGCCCCAAGCCCTGAGAAATGCAGAGGGCTGTGTCAGGAAGGGCATCCGACATAAAACCAATGCCAAACTTTTATCATGCAAATCAGAAGCATTACCCCCATACCGGATCGGTCAAGGCCCGGGTTAACAACGACCGCCATCAGTGCTGTCAACCAACAGGGTGCTGATGAAAATTGGACTTCTGTTGGTCGAAAACATTGAAGAAGGAGACGCGGAAGGCGTGTCCGTAGGCAGAGAGAAAAGAGGAAAGGCATGAGTCTGGGACTGAGAATTGGGACTTTGAATGTGGGAACTATGACAGGAAAAGGTAGAGAGCTGGCTGACATGATGCAGAAGAGGAAGGTGGACATACTGTGTGTTCAGGAGACCAGGTGGAAAGGTAGCAAAGCTAAAAGCTTAGGCGCAGGGTTTAAGCTGTTTTATCATGGTGTGGATGGGAAGAGAAATGGAGAAGGAGGGTTTGTCAGGAATGTTCTAGAAGTGAAAAGAGTGTCAGACAGAGTGATGAGTCTCAAGTTAGAAATTGAAGGTGTGATGTTCAATGTTGTTAGTGCTTATGCCCCACAGGCAGGATGTGAGCTAAAAGAGAAGGAGAGATTCTGGAGTGACCTAGATGAAGTGATGCAGAGTACCCCCAGAGGTGAAAGAGTGGTCATTGGGGCAGACTTCAATGGACATGTTGGTGCAGGAAACAGAGGGGACGAGGAAGTGATGGGCAAGTTTGGTATCCAGGACAGGGACACAGAAGGACAGATGTTGATAGATTTTGCAAAAAGGATGGAAATGGCTGTGGTGAATACTTTCTCCCAGAAGAGACAGGAGCATAGGGTGACTTATAAAAGCGGAGGTAGGAGCACACAGGTAGACTACATCTTGTGTAGGCGATGTAATTTGAAGGAAGTCAGTGACTGCAAAGTAGTAGTGGGTGAGAATGTTTCCAAACTGCATAGGATGGTGGTATGCAGGATGACGCTGATGGTGAGGAAAGTGAATAAGGCAAAGGCAGAGCAGAAAACAAAGTGGTGGAAGCTGAAAAAGGAAGAGTGTCATGTTGTCTTCAAGGAGGAGTTGAAACTGGCTTTGTGTGGTCAGGAAGTGCTTCCAGATGACTGGACAACCACAGCAAATGTGATCAGGGACACAGGTAGGAGAGTACTTGGTGTGTCCTCTGGAAGGAAAGTAGATAAGGAGACTTGATGGTGGAATGAGGAAGTGCAGGAGTGTGTACAAAGGAAGAGATTAGCTAAGAAGAAGTGGGACATTGAGAGGGCCGAAGAGAGTAAACAGGAGTACAGGGAGACACAGCGTAAGGCGAAAGTAGCAGTGGCTAAGGCCAAACAGAGGGTGTATGATGACTTGTATGATAGGTAGGACAGTAAGGACGGAGAAAATGATCTATATTGGTAGGCACAGCAGAGAGATAGAGATGGGAAGGATGTGCAGCAAGTTAAATTGATAAAGGACAGAGAGGGAAATGTACTGACTGATGACAGAAGTGTGCTGGGAAGATGGAAAGAGTACTTTGAAGAGCTGATGAATGAGGAAAATATGAGAGGGGGGAAAAAAAAAAAAAAAAAAAGAGTACAAGGGGTGACCATTGAGGAACAGGATGTAGCAAAGATTAGTAATGGTGAAGTGAGGAGGGCACTGAAGAGGATGAAGAATGGAAAGGCAGTTGGTCCTGATGACATACCGGTGGAGGTATGGAAGTGTCTAGGAGAGGTAGCAGTAGATTTTCTGACAAGAACATTCAACAAGGTCCTAGAGAGTGAGCAGATGCCGGAGGAATGGAGGAGAAGTGTGCTGGTGCCCATTTTTTGGAACAAGGGACACGTGCAGAGTTGCGGCAACTACAGAGGGATAAAGTTGATGAGCCATACGATGAACTTATGGGAAAGAATAGTGGAAGCTAGACTAAGGGCAGAGGTCAGCATTTGTGAACAACAGTTTGGTTTCATGCCAAGAAAGAGCACCACAGATGCAATGTTTGCTTTGAGGACGTTAATAGAGAAGTACAGAGAAGGTCAGAGGGAACTGCATTGTGCCTTTGTGGATCTGGAAAAAGCATATGACAGGGTGCCGAGAGAGGAACTGTGGTATTGCAGGAGGATGTCTGGAGTGGCAGAAATGTATGTTAGAGTGGTGCAGGACATGTATAAGAGATGTAAGACAGTGGTGAGGTGTGCTGTCGGCGTGACCGACGAATTCAAGGTGGAGGTGGGACTGCATCAAGGATCAGCTCTGAGCCCCTTCTTGTTTGCTATGGTGATGGACAAGCTGACAGAGGAGGTTAGACAAGATTCCCAATGGACTATGATGTTTGCAGATGACATTGTGATCTGTCGTGAGAGCAGGGAACAAGTCGAGAAAAATCTAGAGAGGTGGCGGTATGCCCTGGAAAGGAGAGGAATGAAGGTTAGCCTCAGAAAATCAGAATACATGTGTGTGAATGAGAAGGACCCAGGAGGAACGGTGAGGTTACAGAGAGCAGAGATAACGAAGGTGGAGGATTTTAAGTACTTAGGCTCAACAATCCAGAGCAATGGAGAGTGTAGAAAAGAGGTAAAGAAGCGTGTGCAGGCAGGCTGGAGTGCTCGGAGAAAAGTGTCCAGTGTGATGTGCGATAGGAGAGTATCAGCAAGAATGAAAGGAAAAGTGTACAAGATGGTGGTGAGGCCAGCGATGTTGTATGGCTTAGAAACAGTGGCGCTGAGGAAAAGGCAGGAGGCAGAGCTGGAGGTAGCAGAGATGAAAATGTTGAGGTTCTCTCTGGGAGTAACTAGGATGGATAGGATCAGAAATGAGTCCATCAGAGCCCATGTAAAATGTTTTGGAGACAAAGTCAGAGAGGCTAGATTGAGATGGTTTGGACATGTACAGAGGAGGGATAGTGAGTATATTGGTAGTAGGATGCTGAGGTTGGAACTACCAGGCCGAAGGCCTAGAGGAAGACCAAAGAAGAGATTTATGGATGTGGTGAAGACATAAAGGTAGTTGGAATAAGAGAAGAAGATGCAGAGGACAAGGTAAGATGGAGGCGGATGATTTACTGTGGCGACCCCTGAAGGGAACAGCCGAAAGGAAAAGAAGAAGATTGAGAGTCTCAATGTTTTTGATCTGCTGTGTTGTTTGAGGGAGCATGCAACCCTTGTGCTCATGGCGAGGAGTGTTCTCGCCATCCCAGCAGCAGCGCAGCATGTGAGAGACATTTTTCCACCACCAGGGTTTGTAATCCAGGAACTGAAATCATCGTTGAAGTAAGAGACGGTGGATGAGATTTGTTTTATCAGGAATCCCAGTGAGGCTTAGAAAAAATAGAGGAAATGGGTTCAGAAATAGAGGAAATTAAATATTTCAGCAGGGGGTCAAGGGGGTCGCAGGGTCCCTGAATCTAAAAAAAATAGCGAAATTCCGCTAAATAGGCGAGTAAAAATAGCGGAATGCCGCTAAATAGTGTAGAGCTGGGATCCCTGGTTTCTGCACAGCCATCTCCAAATTAAATAATTCTCCTCCCAGTGACAAAAAAAAAGACTCGGTCCAGTTCAGTCTCCACTCTGAGAAAGGGTCGGTCAGTGCAGTATTAAGCATTAATATTATCATTTAAAAGAATGTTGAGCAGGCTCCTCCTTAAATTAGTCTTCATATACTTTTTTATATTTTTTTGTGTTGCTGTCATTTTTATAAGTTAAAACTATGACGAAACAACATTAATATAACGAGTAAAGAAAAAGAAGATCCGACGAAGGGAGTGATGATGAGGTAGGCTACCCAACCCATTAACACATCTGGCTGCACCCTGTCCCTCGCTTCATGGAACATTCTTTTTCTTTATACAAGAAGGACTCAAACACATTCATTCATTTTCTGAATCACTTCATTCTAATTAGGGTCACAGGGAGAATGGCGTCCATCCCAGGCAACTCCAGGCGAGAGCAGAGCATACCCTGGACACCTGGCCAGGCCATCGCAGGGCAGGAAGACGCTGATGGCTATGCAGCTCCTCTTGTTGAAAGTCAGCAATGGGGGGGCGGGGAACAGTGATAACCTGTGGAGAATGGTGCTTGAACCCCCAACCTTAGGATCAGTGATCCAGCATCTTTCCCACCAGACCAACACTGCCTCAGGCCTCAAATAGACACTGGGAATTTTCATTGAAAGTAACTTTTTATTCAACATCTTTTTTGAATATAAATGTTTTTGTTGCAAGCAGAATTGTAATTTAATTGTCTCTGCAGTCATTTAAATCAATGCAAAACATTGTTTTCTTTATATATATATATATATATATATATATATATATATATATATATATATATATATATTTTAACTTGAAGGGGGAAAAAAGGGGGGGGTGTTATATTCGGTGTTATTTGATTTTATATGTCAAAAAGGATTTGTGGCTCCCAGTGTTTTCTGTACTGTGGTGACTCCTGAGTAAAAAGGGAAAAAGCCGAAAGGAAGACAGACAGTGTTTTCTGTACTTTGGAAAACAGGTCCAAATGGCTCTTTGAATGGCAAAGGTTGCCAACCCCTGGTCTACAGCATAGAGCATTGTAAGTGGGATGTCCAAAGGTGGTAGCACCCAGTGTCTCGTCCATGTGATGTACAGGTGGGACACCTTGGCACAAAAACAACAACAAAGAGTCCAGTCGCCAAAATAACATTGCTGTGTGGTCTGGCCATTACAGGGGGCATCCCAAAATAAAGAATCTGTATAAAATGTAGCTTCAGAAAATAAGATGCAAGTGTGCACAAGAGTGTGTGAGCGCCCCTGGATCCTTGTTAAGTGTACATTAAAAAATTTGCAGTTGGCTCATGTTCTCTCTTTCTCTTTTTTTCTAGCATAATACAAGTTTTGATAAATACTGTTGTCATCATAAAAATATCACATTATCATCTTCACGTCCAATCGACCAGCTCTAGTCTGAGATTTTGCCATCAACTAAATAAACGGCACTAAAACTTCAAATAATCTGTAACATTAGCTTCATAGGAAACTAATTCAGGACTGAATTAGGCTGCGCTTATTCTCCTAACGTGAGCCTGGTGTTATAATGGGCCAAAAGCCAAGATTATAAACCAAGATTATGGTCTTGGAGTCAACAGATGGCGTCAGGGATGATTATACAATAGACACAAGAGAAAAAACAGACTAGTGTGTGTCATTTCATTATGTTCTTAGTTTTTCAAAGATACATAAAAAAAATTCCTTCAGTTCTGCGATTTTGTTATTCTTTGTTTTTTAAAAAGGAATACTGTTAAGTAAACCTTAAACAAATCCTTTGGGGCATTTTGCTGCACTCCTGTTCCAAAACTTCAACAAACTTCACAACATCATTGTGTTCATCCACAATCCGGTGTCACTAATGAGCACCAGGTCCACTGAGCAGCTAATTGAAAACTAATCAGCTACATTTACATGCCTCAATTCTCTGACCTCAAATACCTCTGCAAAGTAGCCAAATTCTTAATCCCACTAACAGATGCTTAACCATCTGACCACCAGGCATCACTGCATCTCTGTTCCCTTATCACAACAACAACAAAAACAATAATAATAATCCTTCCCTCATTAAAACATGTTTTATTCTTTACTCCATTTACCCATAATCGCCAAATCCTCTTCTATCAGCAGAAGCAAACTGGAGTGTCATGACATGACACCCTGAACAGTCCGTTGAACCATCACTTGGACAACACACAACCAACCGTTCACACTTGACACCCACGGGGAATTTAGCATGAACTATGCAAACAGAAAAAAAAGCTTGAAAACTCCTCACAAAAAGAAAATAAATTTGTATGAGCCCAGGGCCTTCGTGATGTGAGGCGTACAAACATGTCAACGACTACACTGCAGTGCCAGCCAGGTTTAGGGATCAGGGGTATGTACGAAAGGTGATGAGAACTACAGGAGAAAAAAGCTTTCATTATTTCATTTGGCTGATAATAAACGTGCACTGCTTTGACATACATATCAGGCCAGCCTTAAAAATATATTTGTTGGTGGTAACACAGCCAGTTGGGACGAAATTCTACATAAAAACCCTGCCTGAGCATTCACAGACACAAAAAATAGAAATATACCGGCCGGTTGTGCTGAAAAAAAATCTGTATAATCAGTGTGTCCCCATCATGCACCCTACTCAAATGTGACCAAAGTGAAATCAGTGTCAACCATCAATCAATATCGTAACAATGTGCAGTGTGAATCACAGAGACTCTGTACCGTGTGTGTGTGTGTGTGTATGTGTGTGTGTGTGTGTGTGTGTGTGTGCCTCATCTCTGTCCCGTGTGTGCTCATGCGCCTCATCTCTGTACCGGGTGTATATGTGTGTGTGTGTGTGTATATGCGCACACCCTGTCTCTGTACCATGTGTGTACGTGCATGCCTCGTCTCTGTACCATGTGTGTACGCGCACGTGCCTCGGTTTTACGGACTTCGCTTTAACAGATTTCGGATGCAACGGACATAATCTGTAGCTTCCGACTAGTCCGGATCGTCCGGACGCTGGCCGTTGTTTCCGAAAGTGATCGCCAGATGACGAGACTGGCTTGAAGAAATCTCACGCATTTAAATCTATTCATATATTTTCAATGCCACGTCACTGTGGCGTGAAGCGGCAAGCCAATCCTTTCTGTATGAAAGCGGGACCGATACCTTGAAACTCTAATTTTATTGGACTCACGCACTGCAGTGTTTATGTGACAGGAAGCGTGTCCCAAGTTTTGGCAATCAGCTGGTCTGTGGGTTGAAGTTTTTCCATGTCTGTCCATTTGTGTTTGCTTGCCAGCTGTGCTTGGCTTCATGGAAATGAGCTGATCAAAACGAGGGAAATGTATCTCTTTACAGTACTCAAAAACAACATCTGCAGTCTGTGGCTGTTGTTATAATCCTGTAAAATTAAGAGTTTGAAGGTTTCGGACCCGCCCACATACTGGCGTACAGAAAGGATTGGCTCTCCACTGCGTGCTATAGTGACGTGGCATTGAAAATAGATGTATAGATTTAAATGCACGAGATTTATTCATCTGTTTTTGTTTTATTTGATGGCTTTTTTGTATTTTTATTAAAATGACAATTAAATTATGTATTCTGTTAAAAAAGGCCACCTGATTTATCTGAGGGCCAGATATAGTCATCAAAACAGGCACACCTGGCTCGCGCACCATAGGTACCTGACCCCTGATATATATCCCATAATCTAAGACCATGCACATTCGGCTAATATGGCTCTCAGAGGATTCGATTTTAAAATACGTCTTTTTTGGCTCTCTTAGTCAAAAAGGTTCCCGACCCCTGATCTTATGGTGTACATTTACAGAGTATCCAGTATTTACATTTGCAGATTACATAGTGTGCTTAAGTAAAAGTTTTCCATGACGTAATCGTTGAAATATATGGAATCAGAAACTTCGGACAATCGGGTACTTCGAACCAGTGTCCCCCCCATTAGTCCGTTAAACCAAGGCATGAGTGTACCATGTGTGAACACGCGCGCCTCATCTCTGTACAATGTGAGCGTGTGTGCATGCGCGCGCCTCGTCTCTGTACTTTGTGTGTGTGTGTGTGTGTGTGCGTGTGTGTGCCTCGTCTCTGTACCGTGTGTGTGTGTGCGTCTCGTCTCTGTACTGTGTGTGTGTGCGCATGCGCGCCTCATCTCTTGTGTGTGTGTGTGTGTGTGTGTGTGTGTGTGTGTGAGCGCCTCATCTCTATACTGTGTGTGCACGCCTCATCTCTACCATGTGTGTGTGTGTCAGCTTATCAGCGTGAATATGATTAAATAGGACATTTAACATACAGTTTCTCCAAATATTTTTGTTCAAATGTCATGAATTATGTGTTAGCCATCCTTATAAATGTCTTGTTTGTAATGATATTGCATACAAGTCGATGAAAGTGGTCCTTGAAAATGCAATATTTGTCATTGAAAACCTTGATACTCTGTTCATTACAATATTTAAAGAATAATATTTGATATTCAGTCTGTTGATTTCAAATATTATATAATATTTCCTTCTACTGTGTTTACAATATCACATATATAATATAGCATGATGTATGAAAAAAATTTTCACGCAAATCTCAAGTGGCCGGCACAGGCAAAAAAATAAATAAATAAATAAATACAATTTCCTCCCTCCCAGGTGAATTTTTCTTCTTTATCATGTTATTGCCAACAAAGAATTTTGTAAGCCTGGTCGCAGTTGGATTTTTTACACTTTCTTCATTCATATGGTACTTTCCACTATACCCATGATTGTTTTCTTTGTCACCCAAAATATAATTCAAATCCAACTAAGAGAAGTGGCTGGTTTTGTACAGAGAAAAAAAAAGACAAACGCATCTTGCTTAAGTCCTTTCTCCAAATACATGCAGGAATCACAACCATCTCTTCAAATCAGCCATAGTTGCAGTGTTGATTTGCACTTCATGTCTGGCATGTGGCTCTTGCTCAAGATCAATAGACAAAATGATGGAAGTGTCAGTTAGGAGATTTAAATCCAGGAACCATTGACTTGTTGAGGAAAATGAGCTGTGCAGGCCGATTTTTCTCTCAGCTGCTTTGGATGCTGTCTGGTCAGCAGGAGCAGATGGATAGATTTTTTTTTCCAGGATAATAAAAGTATAAGTGAGGATGGTGCAGTGAATGGTACTGCCACCTCACAGTTTCTGGGTTGTTGCTGTCCATGTGGGTTTATTGCAGACTCTCCAGTTTTCAGCCTACTTTGGTTTTAACTATGAACCAGGGAGCAAAAGTGGATGCCATTGGGACATCACAGAATACTCGCTGCCTCCAGTCTTGTCATGCTTTGAGGAAACAACAACAAGATGTGCTCCTTAATTCTAAAAACACACAACGCAAGACAGGCTTTAAAGAGCAATATTACCGATTGCCAAGCCACCGGCCACAGTAGAAGGCTCAAGATGCATCCGACTGGAGCAGAAGCTGACGCTTCAATCCCTAAAAATGTGTCTAGGAGGGTCTGGGGTAAAAGGCTACTATGATAATGCCTCAACTCCTCTGACTGATCTAGAGAGATTGCGGATTCTGTCTCTCTTCCTTCGTTAGCTTGTCACCTGTAGAGACAGTCCTCATTACTGCCTCTTATTAATTATCTTACAGGCATCAAAAAGGTCCTTTGTTACAGATGAAGAAAGGCTGATGGTTCCAGCTGGCCTAGGGCCTAGCATGACTGATGACACTGTGCCCAATCTCTCCAAAGCGAACTTCAAAACCTCTTTCCTCTTAGCACATAAGACATCACTCTTTTCACCAGATCCTCTCACTGCCATAATGAAAGCTGCCTGAGCTCAATTGTGCAGTGAAAAAGCAAGCCGAATGAAGGCTTATGGCAGTGTCTGGGGATTGAAGCATGACCCTTTGTCTGTGAGGCCATGGGAAGGAACTCAAATGGGTTTCTGATGAAGTGCATGGGGAATTGCTAGGAGGCATTTGTACCCAGTGACACAAACTATGTTGATCAATAAATCAGACTCATATTTTGCCTCTGTGAGGCACTGCCATTTCTAAAGGATTTTTAAACTTTATGACTAAGAAACTTGTTCACGTTTTTGTATATAGGACAGTAAATGACTAACACTAAATATCTACAGAAGTCAAGAGCAGGGATTCATTATCATATCCAGAAGCAGAGACAATATTTCTGTGACAAATGCAAACGCTTTTAGACTCAGTAGATGAAATCAGTCATTTGTCCACCGAGTCACTCAATTTTGCACTTTGTCCAATTTTGCCAGAGACATCATTAATACACAAATAACAGATTTATTGATAATCATTTCAATTCCTACACGTGAGCCTAGGCAGAAACTTCCTGGCGGAATATTTGACACATAAGGTGTGTCCATAACAGTCTATTAACTAAAGCAGTTTGCCATACTGCCTGTTCTGACTTTCTCAGATTGTGCACTGCCAATTTTGTTCATAAGACGTAAACACTTCTGTTTCACCCTGTGTATGTTTCTGCAATACTGCCAACACCTGGCATGATACCAACATCCTAATCAATACAATGCAACTGGAAAAAAGAAAGGCTACTAGAGTTCAAATTCAAACTTGTGCACAAAGACCATACAACAAAATGACACAAAATATATAAATATATATTTTTTTTAATACACATTTTGGATAAAATACCGCATATTAATAAGCCTTTTTCATGTTTTCACGTTTTATTTCTCCTCACCTTTGAGGAGACAATTTAGTTGTTAACAAAACTTTAACTAGAACATATACAAACCTTATTTTGCTCTGAAGAGAAGAGAATGTGCTCCTGCTACCATTCAACAAGTATAGAAATAATCAACATAAAAAAAAGACACTCATGCTGTCTCTGGGATCATGACGTGTTTGAAGGTCAAGGCTAAGAGAAAGGAATGAGACAAAAGTGAGGCGGGATATAGAAAGAGTCAGCAGCCAAAAAAAAAAAAAAAAAAAAAAGTCATAATTAATTTGATATTAATTTCTGAATATCCCTTGCAGTCTTGCATTTACACAGATGGCTCTTGGTAAAGGGAGTGCACGAGTGATATTTGTTTGTACAAGATCAGAACCTGAGTCTATATCATGGCAAGAGTATTTTGGAAGGATTCCATAATTAGTTTGTCAATGAATAATTTCTTCTTCTTCTTTTCCTTTCAGCTATTACTTTCAGGGGTCGCCACAGCAAATCATCTGCCTCCATCTCACCCTATCCTCTGTATCTTCTTCTCTTACGCCAATGACCTTGTCTTCCTTCACCACATCCATAAATCTCTTCTTTGGTCTTCCTCTAGGCCTTCTGCCTGGTAGTTCCAACCTCAGAATCCTACTACCAATATATTCACTGTCCCTCCTCTGTACATGTCCAAACCATCTCAATCTAGCCTCTCTGACTTTCTCTCCAAAACATCTTACATGGGCTGTCCCTCTGATGTACTCATTCCTGATCCTATCCATCCTAGTTACTCCCAGAGAGGACCTCAAATAATCTAAAGACAAAAATTCAAAACAAATATATAAATAGCTATAGAAAACAAAGAATGAAATGAGCTGCTTTAAGAATGCATGTGACAAACATTTTTTATGGCAGCGCCCTTTTTAAAAACATCAAAAGTATTTTGTGAGTGAAGACATTCCCTTGTGGTGGTTTAGCCCAGGATCTCTTAGTAAGCGGGGAGGACAATAAATGAAAACAGTGTGGACTCTTGAAAGAAGGGAAAATAGAATAGCACTGAAATTACTGTTTGTGAGTTTACAATTCTGTAAAGAGCTCCCACGGCTACTTTGAACCTGAAAACAATCCCAGCACTTAAAATTAAAATTGCTCATGTAAATCTATTTATATGACAATTTTATAAATCTATCGCCACACTAATGGCTGGGAGTACAGCTACAGCTTTCGTCAGGTTACTGCCAAACGTCACTCGGAGCCACATGACTCCCAAGTGTAGCAACAGGACAGTGAAAGAGCTTCACTGTGGTCTGAATGACTAGATTTACTTCAAGTTTGTTTAAAACACAGGGAGCAGGCACTTTGTTTCCAGAACAAAGCACCAAGAAGTCTGCTGTGCCTCTGTGACCTACCGTTATGCCTTATACAGTACATTACCGTTCTCATATATCACAATAACACAGAAGAAAGCTATCTGGAGTGTCTTCCTATACTTTGCTTTGATTATACGGCATTTCTCTAAGCCCCCAAAAATTAAAAAGAAAAAGAAGAGAAATATTTCCTGTTTATAGAACCGGCACTGACAGGAATAAACCCCCTATTGTTTGAAGCATGTCTTGGGAAAAGGTGATTCTTTGTTGAAGGACTTCCTGTGAACATCAGAGAGAAAGCAGGGGATGACACCAGAGCATGATGTGAGAGAAGAGATCCAAGCAGGGTGTGCGGTTATATGAAACTCATCCCCAGGCCGGTGTAATAAAGCATATTTACTGTATACAGCTGAAAGTCAATTGCCCGGACCATTTTCCTATAAAAATGCAATTTGAAACAATGAAAAGGCCGTCAGGTCACAATTTGAATTCATTTAGTTACAATAAATGAGTCCCTCTAAGAATTTACTATGTCGCAATGGCATCAGTTCACGCAAAGTTAACCAATCCTTATTTACGACTTTGCACAACCTTGCAATTTTAACCAATCAAGTCAGATTTCTGCAAAGCTGACCAAATCACTGTATTATACTGCAAATGTGCCTAATTTTAGTGGTCCCTCATGCAAACATTGAGCCATACATCAGTTCCTTGTTTATGGCTTTGAAGACATCTTGATGTGGAATTATATTTATAATTTTCACATAATTTTTTTATTTAATTACAAAAAGCAACACCGAAAAAACATCAAGACATGCATCACAAGATTTTTTGGAGGAGAATTGTGCCACAAAATGTGTTATTTTATTTATTTTTTTAATTATTGAAAAACACCATAACATCCATCACATCCACTTCCAGCCTCTCTGACTCAAGATTTTTCCATGGTTACAACTCTCTGACACTGGAAACACCTTCCAAAATGCATCTACACTCCACACATCCGCTGCCCTCCCTCAGTAACATTGTTATGATAAAATTTATGATGTGTTCGAAAATAAATGGTGATCTCCAGACATCGATCAAACCTTTAGTTGCACTGTTAGGAAAACACACACACGCGCACACAAAAAGCCTCGTCACGTTTCAGGTTCATTTTAATTGCTTTTATTGACGAACTCTGTACATTTATTACTTTAAAAAGACAATGACAAACTGAGAGCTATTCTTAAATCCATCACATGCAGTATAATGCGGCTTCTCACAATTAAAGCTACAGCTTCCTGACAGGGTGTAATTAGTATTTTCGGTTTGGCATTCAATACAAAAAGACCACCAAGGAATCTCAGTATCCAGGGAAAACTTTACCGCTGTATCGACAAAGAACCACAAACACAGCAGTACAGCAACAATCAATATGCTGAGTCCACGTGACAATTACCCCCACCCCCTCCGCTCTCCCCCTCTTCCAGAATCCAAGAGTGCATATCTAGGTTAAAACAAAGCACAACACAAAAAACCTGAAATAACATTCTTGTCATGCCATCATAAGGCCCATCCTTGTCACAGACAGAAAAACTTCCAGCCAATACCTCCAGATAAGCAGCCCGTAAAACATGTGGAACCGTGGCCTTGAAACCGTGTCAGATTAGCAATAGGCATGAATAATTTCTGTACACAAAAGTTTTGAGAGTTAAAAAACTCCCAAGCACTCAATGTCTTTTGTTTGACACAGCTTATCCAAAAATACATCCTGAACCTTTGTGTCTACACAAATTCCAGCTCTTCCTGAGTGCCACTGTCTTCATCCACCACCTGTTGGGTCCCAGCTGAGCCAGAGGTCCTACCACATTCTTCTGCTCGCCTGTGCAAGTCATTACCAGAGAGCTTCATAGTCTGGGCTAAACAAACGAGGCATGAAGCACCAGTTTGTAAGATGGGACTGAATGCACTATTAAATGAGGCATTATATTGAATTCTGGCTTTATAATGGGACAGACATCATGTAGAGCAAGAAAGTAGCAAAATAAAAATAAATAAATAAAAATAGAACGTGCTGTCTGGAAAGTTTTATTAGACTAAAAGACGAGTCAGAAATATACACTTTTCGTACAACTTCTTTATGTTTTCTTTTTGTCATACAGTAGAACAAGAACAGGTTTCTTCATGTTCAATCTTTTAACAATCGGAATTCACCAGATTTGGGCATCATTTTCTCCAAATACATCTTCCATAATAACAGAATATTTTATAGCGCATTTAAAATTCGACAGCCGTTTGTGTCGCAGTCAGAATTGATTAATTCATTTATTTATTTATTGAGATGGCTTTGAATTCTCTGACAATAACCCTAATCCTTTTTTCCTTTGTGTGGTGAACTCGGTCATATATTTAAATTTTGATGTGAAACATGAGAATTTGGAAAGAAGTATGAAAGAACCCCTCCCTGAATTGCCACCTCATCGCGGTGGAGGGGTTTGCGTGACCTAATGATCCTAGGAGCTATGTTGTCGGGGGCATAATGCCCCTGGTAGGGTCACCCAAGGCAAACAGGACCTGGGTGAAGGTCCAGAAGAAGTGCAATTCAGAAGACCTTTATGACTGAGAGACATACAAGGATTGCAATTCTCCCTTGCCCGGACACGGATCACCAGGGTCCCCCCTACCCTGGAGCCAGGCCATGGGGAGGGACTCGATGGCGAGCGCAGGCTTCTGCCCATGGAGCCTGGCCGGGCCTAGCATGAAAAGGAGACTGCCCTCCCATGGACCCACCACCCGTGGGAGGAGTTTTAGGGGTCGGGGGCAATGGGAGTTGGGTGGCAGCGGAAGGCATGGGTTCTGTCGGACCGATCCTCGGCTACTCACTCTGACCCTCGGGATATGGAATATCACCTCTCTGGCAGGGAAGGATCCTAAGCTGGTGCGTGAGGTGGAGAGATACTGACTAGATATAGTCGGGCTCACCTCAACGCATAGCTTGGGCTCTGGAACCACCCATCTCGAAAGAGGCTGGACCTTATTCCATTCTGGAGTTGCTCATCGGACTTGCGGCCACATGTTCTGGACACTCGGGTAAAGAGGGGAGTGGAGCTGTCTACAGATCACCACCTGGTGGTGAGTTGGCTTCGGTGGTGGGGGAGGCTGCCTTCCAGACCTGGCAGGCTGAAGCATGTAATCAGGGTCTGCTGGGAACTTTTGGCGGAGTCCCCTGTCCGAGAGGCCTTTAACTCCGACCCCTGGCAGAGCTACAACCATGTCCCGGAGGAGGCGGTTGACAGGGAATCCGAATGGGCCACGTTTAGTGCCTCCATTGCTGAGGCGGCAGCCCATAGCTGTGGACTGATGGTTGTCGTGGCAGTAACCTCCAAACCCGGTGGTGGACACCTGTGAAGAGGGCCGTCTAGCTGAAAAAGGAGGCCTATTGGGTCTTATGAGCCTGTGGGACTCCTGAGGCAGCAGACAGGTACAGGCAGGCCAAACGTGCTGCTGCCAAAGCTATCGCACTGTTTACAGCGGAGGTGGGGAGCTGCTTACCTCGACTGGGGATGTCATCGAGAGGTGGAGGGAATACTTTGAGGACCTCTTCAATCCCCCCAACACACCCTCCGTGGAGGAGGAAGACCCTGGGGGTTTGGGTGGGGGCCTGCCTATCACTGGAGTGAAGGTCGCTGATGTTGTCAAAAGCTCCTCGGTGGTCGAGCTCTGGGGTTGGATGACATCCGCCCAGAATATCTCAGGGCTCTGGATGCTGTAGGACTGTCTTGCTCTGCAACATCGCGTGGCCATCGAGGGCTGTACCTCTTGATTGGAAAACCGGGGTGGTGGTCCCTATTTTTAAGAAGGGGGACCGGAGGGTGTGTTCCAATTATCGGGACTCGCATTCCTCAGCCTACCTTGGAAAGTCTATGCAGGGGGACTGGAGCGGAGGATCTGACCGCTAGTCGAACCTCGGATTCAGGAGGAACAACGTGGTTTTCGTCTTGGCCGTAGCACTCTTGACGAACTCTATATGCTCCACAGGATTTTGGAAGGGGCATGGAAGTTTGCCCAATCTGTCCACATGTGTTTTGTGGATTTGGAGAAGGTTTTCGACCGTGTCCCTCAAACAATCTTGTGAGACGTGCTCCGGGAGTACGGCATTCCGGACCCGTTGCTAATGGCCATTTGGTCGCTGTATCACCGGAGCCAGAGTTTGGTCCTTATTGGTAACAACAGGTCAAATTTGTTTCCGGTGAGGGTTGGAGTCCGCCAAGGCTGTCCTCTGTCACCGATATTGTTCATAATTTTGATGGACAGAATTTCTAGGTGCAGTCGAAGCTTTGAGGGGTTCTGGTTTAGTGGCCATCGGATCTTGCCTCTGCTTTTTGCGGATGATGTTGTCCTTTTGGCTTCATCAAGTCGGGACCTCCAGCTCTCATTGGAGCTATCTGCAGCCAAGTGCGAAGCAGCCAGGATGAAGATCAGTACCTCCAAGTCTGAGGCCATTGTTCTCAGTCAGACAAGGGTGGAATGAACTCTCCGGGTCGAGAATGAGGTCCTGCCCCAAGTGGAGGAGTTTAAGTATCTTGGGGTCTTGTTCACAAGTGAGGAAAGGATGGAGCGGGAGATCGCCAGACGGATTGCTGCAGCCTCTGCTCTTAAACGGAGCCTGTACCGGGAAGAGACCCCGGGGTCAACCTAGAACAAGCTGGAGGGACTACAGAGGAACGCCTCGGTCCCCCCCCCCCGGAAGAGTTGTAATAAGTGGCTGGGGAGAGGGACGTCTGGACCTCTTTGCTTAGGTTGCTGCCTCGCGACCTGACCCTGGACTTAGCGGAAGAAGAAGAAGATGAGATGAGTACAAAAGAAAGGTGAATGAAAGCATGATTAGATGGAGTAGACCTTAAAAGAACAAGCACATGACCATGGTCACGGGGAAATCTGCCTCAGAAGACAGGAAGGTGCCCTGAGAGAAACCAGAGTAAAAACTGAAGCCCTTCTCATTTGAAACTAGATAATGTGAGGATAGAGTGAACTGTGTATTCAGTATATTTGTGTAGCAAGAACTTCACTATCGTTTTCAGTACTCAAAAGGAAGTACGTCTGATTTTATTCTGGTGAAATGATCTTGCTGCATGGACAGTTAAAAAAACAAACAAACAAAGGTTTTATAGTCTCACATTCGGATGTTTTGTAACTTTAACACGAAATGCTAGACTTTTTAAGATATACTTTTTATAATGTATTGGATGGCAAACAAAAATAAGTGCACCCTCTGCAAGGGGTTCTACACTGACACTAAAGCTATGGGTTTATGCATTGTGAGGAGAAAATATGAACGAAGGGTAATTAGAGTGCAAACACACTAAACACTGCTAGAACCAATACCCAAAGACGCCATGAATGTTAACGCATAAGAAAAAATTACATCAAGCTACATGAGATCTGATGAAAAAAAATTACTTCTTTATGAAATGATTGCAAGCCCCGTCCCACCAAAAAACAGTGGTTATGATATATTGTGGGTATACTTGGTGCACTTCACAGAGACACACAAGTGCAAATCAAGATAAAATTCACTGATCCGAAGATAAATGAAATGATCTTTGCGAGGATGACACCGCCTATGCACAGAGGATCGAGAACTCA
The DNA here is from genome assembly GCA_024760905.1 of Plotosus lineatus. Taxonomy (NCBI): domain Eukaryota; kingdom Metazoa; phylum Chordata; class Actinopteri; order Siluriformes; family Plotosidae; genus Plotosus; species Plotosus lineatus. The sequence goes on from CM045731.1 coordinate 50,658,508, forward strand.
TGACGGGAATAAAAATGATAAAAATCCTACGCCACAGTGGCACCACTTGTTAATGTTCCAGTTTCCTCTGTCTAATAGAACGGTGTCAGATGAAATGCTTTTCTTCTGACTGAATATAAAAAGTTCTACATTGATGGGCTGTTAAAGAAACCACAACAGATGAGGGGGGTGTAAGAAAAAGTGAAGTGAAAAACACTTACTGTGTTTAGCCAATAAAGCGAATGACACTGCTAAAAAAACATCTAACCTGACATTTATGAGTCTAAGAGCAATTACCTCTCTAAAAGAAATGTAATTTCTCCTGAAATTTATTTCCACACGTACAAGAAATGGAACACGCCAAACATCACAGTGAATTTAAAACATTGCCGTGAACAAAGATGTATTCCGCCTGTAAACAGCTTTTATGTGTTTGTGGGTGTACTCCATACATCCTGACAATGCAGGTCAATTTCATTGTGTGTCTCCAAGGGTAAAAATGCCATAAAATAAACACAGCGAGGGAGATCCAGTTCCTCCCACGTTATTCTTTATTAGGCCAGAACTTTCATGACACTAGGGAGTTGGAAAACATTGAAGTAAAAAATAAAGAAGAAAAGAACGTAAAAGCCCAGCACAGACCTCACATGTACTACGTACCTTTATGATGATCTGGAACAGTTTGAAACACCAATTATACAAAGCTGTGATGATCAGGTACTTTTGTCTGACTTACTTATACAGACACTCCCCAACTTGCGTTCATCCGTGTTACGTTTTTAGGTTGATTTTTTTTTTTAATTGTCAAATTTTGAGTACGAGACGTACCTACGTAGTACACTGCTGTAATGACACAATGACGTTATGACGCTGTGTCCATTGTTTACAAACGACAGACTGAACGTGCACTGCTGCTTCCGAGTTCACTGCATATTACCCTTGTGTTAAGAAGTCGTCTCTGTGATCTTTGTGTTTCCACTGTTTTGCGAAATTTTGTAACCCTAAGCAAATATAGTTGGTCAGAAGCGTAAGCCTAGTAAGCATGGGTGCAAGTTTTCCGGAAGATGCCGGAATTTCCGGTTTTCCCAAGACTGAAGTAACTATCTGCTCGGATTGGCGTAATCTACCATGCATACTCAGTTAAGCAAAGAGAGTTGTAAAATGAATGAAAACCAAAATCCAAAAAAGAGAGTAAACTCTCCGCTCTGCTGGTGATTCACATCAGTGCAGGCTGAGTACTAAATGAGTTTAACGGTGCCTCTGCTCACTTCAAAAGACCAAAAGTCCGGATAACCCGCGCTTTGTCTCAAGCACAAGCAAGTGAACTACTTTCGGTGGAGCGCCTCACATATTGTAAGCATCGATTGGCTGTTTTTAGCTTCATGTAAAGTGACTTGGCTCAGCTTCATGCAAAGTGACCATCCGTCGACCATCGGAACCATTTACAAGCAGAAAGATCGCATCGTGGAGAATGTTAAAGGTTATATTTGATACTGTATTTGATATTTGATGAGTGAATTTGATTAAAATGTATCTATTTGAAATCATTTTGTATTAATTTAATTTATTTAAAATTAATATTGATATTATTTTACAATGTTATGTTTATAATTGATTTAGGGGTGTTTTATGAGATACAGTATGGATGTATAGTACAGTATGAACGTCATACGTAACTGGAACATACAGTAACAACTTACGTTTGTTTTTTTTTTTTTCAACTTGCGTTCGGCCGTCCAGAACCAAACAAAAACGTAAGTTGGGGAGTGTCTGCAGTACAGAAAGCGTATGTATTGTGACAAGTAAAATAAAAGTTAGTTTTATTATTAACAAAATACAACCACTAAAAACTATTTAATAACATAGTTTAACTAAAAGAAAAAAAATTTTTTCTTTATGTAGTTTTATTTTTGACATCCTTTTCAAAAAAAAAAAAAAAAGCTTTTTTATTATTATTTTCAACCACACAGAACACCACTTCCCCTTCAAGATGGTACAGGGGTTAAAGTTCACAGTCTTACCCTGCCTTGTAGCACAAGAAACTGTCCTTACCATTAAAGAATGTTTTTAATATACTGTATTTGACGTAATAAGCACCCAGGGCGCTTAAAAAAATTGGAGTGGGTGGGCGCTTATTAAAATGATTACCAGCGGAGTGTAACGGTAAGTGCTTATTACCATCAAGGTGGAAACCATGAATAAAAACAGATCAATAAAAGAGTTTTACTGATGTGTTTTATTCATTTTGAAATATCAACCAAATTCCTTGCATGAAAAACAGAAAACAGCATAATTTAAAAAAAAAAAAAAAAAAAGACCCTTTAAATTTTCCCTACCGGTGCTGTTCCTTTAAATATTTTCCCCCAGATGTAAAATCGAGCCAATCAACATGAACATCAACTTTAGCACGTGGCACGTTGACCCAATCAACACAAACAAGCACATGGCCAGGAACTTCTTGAAATTTATGAAGCTAGTGAGCAGGAGAATGAGGTGAAAATACTCATCACTTTCTGATAGGTCCACATCTGGCTCATCGCTCCATTTATTCAGAGCATCCCATAGTTTTGTTGTAGCAGTTTCTAATAGTTCATTGGTTGTTGGACATTTACCAAGAGAACGCAGCAAAATATTTTCCTGTTATTTAAAGCATGGCAGAACAATCAAATGTGTTGTTGCTGATGAACATTATAGACATTCCCCAGTGGCAGGGGGTTTTGAAATACCGTGTTAACTCACTTTTACAGGCAGTGAACGCCTCATTTTACTGCTACAGAGACTGATCGAATAAAATTGGTAAGTTTGATCTATGGTTTTGCTCCCAATACACAAATGGCGGTTATTTAACAGAAGATCAAAAACACTGGGGGCGCTTATTGGAGCAGGGCACTTATTACGTTGAGTACAGTATACATTTTGAATTTGCTGATGTATCTTTCAGTCTCACAGCCGTTACGCTTTTTAGATCTTCTTGATGTTGATTAACCCCCCCACCCCAAAAAAACAAAAAACAAACAAACAAAAAAAAAAAACACTAAATACTTGGAGCAAGTATTCTAGTGATTCAGGTGTTTGACTCATGGGTGCAAATCCACCAAAAACCATTAGAGTACCTCTGTCCACCCAGCAGTGTAAATGGAAAGTAACCTGTGATGAACTTGCATCCTATTCAGGAGGAGTTCATCCCCCAGTTACTTCAAGCTAGGCTCAAAATTAAAAATCCCAGACTTTACAGTTATAAATGCTAGCATGACCAAGTTTCATTATCATATCTGGTCCTTTTCCCTGTAACGAGATGAGATTTATTTTCGTCTTTTTCCCTGTATCAGGGGTCACCACAGCGAATGATTCGCATGTTTGATTTGACATAGGTTTTTATGTTGGATGCCCTTCCTGACACAACCCTTTAGCAAGGGACAGAAGCAGGCTGACGGCTATGCAGCCTACTCTTTACGAAAGTCAGCAATAGTTCTTTTACATGCCTCTCACCATTGACAATGAGAGACATGGCCCGCCTTTGATAACCCAGTTAGCTGCACTGGGGGGGGGTTACAGTGACAACCCTGTGGAGAGTGGGACTTGAACCCCCAACCTTAGGATTAGCGATCCAGTGCCCGATACCACTAGACCACCACTGCCACGGTCCTTTTCCGTGTAATAACTTAATTATTACCAGTATTACCATTAATGATGTCCTATTCCCAAATGGGTTGGAAATTTGCGCTACTAACAATGCACGCCATCAAGACTGAAGCCTCAAAATCACAATGAAAACTAGAGGGTGTTTGTTTTTCTGTTCGTTTCACTGTCAGGACAAAGTCCTTCTAGAACTGCGCCAAGTGTCCTGAATTTCCTTTTACGATATACTAGTTATTTGGCGATAACTTTTAGTTCTGATATTTTTTGTGAGATAATGCACGGACTATTGAATCGGATTCATGTCTGCAGAGTTAATGGGCGTGTCTGCTGGACATCACAACACAAGAAACACACACACACACACACACACACACACACACACACAACTAAATTCTCACTAATGAGCTTGTGAACTTTCACCTGCATGCTTAGACCGGAGGCTGATACACTCAAACCTAAACAGTCTCCTACACTTATTTTCACTTTGGGAGATGAGACATAGGAAGGAATACAAGGAAATGCAAGGATATTTTTAAGCTAGACTTTTAAGGACATAGTTCTTACATTTATACTGATACAAACAATAACTTTGAGCATCCTCTTATTAAAACACCATTCATCCTAACTGGCTATCGCAATGCTAATCAGCTGAAAAGAAGAATGTCAAGAGATACAGAAGCAGGTTCTGGAAAGACTGGCTCATCCATGTAACAAAACACGCAGAGTAACTCCCCGAAACCTGCAAACTTGCAAAGCTTGTTTTCAGTCATAGTAACTTTACGCCTTTCTATCACAGCAGGAAAGACACTTTCCTTCTATGTACTCAGACTACACGTGGCCCATCAAGAGCGTTACACTGCCGAAACTGCAAAGGTTCGAGGATGTCATGCTGAGGCTAAGAGTCCATGGAAAGGAACACCACCGCAGATGTGATGGCATGTTCATGTTTTGCCACATTCACACCCTGTCTCTGGCTTCTTTAAATAAGCAAAATGTTTAAAGAGAGACAGAGATGACTTAAGAAGCTTCAAAGTTGGGTCAATTTACATAGAAATAAAGACAAAGAGATCTTATTTGTCAACTGTGGCATGATCAATGAAAATCAGTTTCACAGCTTTGTTTAGCAACAATTATAAAAAGAAAATGCACCAAAAACAATGAGAGAACTACACTAAGCTTTACATGTGCATATACCTACACATATACCCTATATACACATCTATACAGAAGATAAAATTCTATGTTAGAGATGCAGGATATACACCGGGTTAGAGGTAGAGATTTTAATTACAGTAGGCCCTTGACTCTTTGCGGTGTGAACTCACAGTTTGAGTATTCGCGGACTGCCAAGCAACTGACACGTTACTCAAATTCAGCCAATGGCTGCCCTCCTTCCTGCTGATTGGTTGAGATGATATAACGCTCCTTTATCCTCATTCGCACACAAGTTGTCAATGTGCCTCTTTTTTGGGGTGTTTTAATTACCAGTTGAACTCTAAGATGCCACTCAAACACAGTACGTCTTCTCTGGCCAAGCGATAGAAAACACTGGATGTCTCTTTTGAAGAAATAAGACTTTCTCCTGAAGAAACGACAGTTTCTTCTGAACTGTTGTATTAAAGACTTTTTCAATTATTATTCCAGTACAGTACCCAAGTTAATGTTTAGAATGTTTGTGCGTGAGATTTTATGTTCTATAGCATGTTTAACAAACGATACCAAAAGGATAAACTTCATCATGCTTCATGTCCTTTTGCATTGAACTTGGAGTGACGTCTCCAAGATGGCGCTGCCTAGAGGGTGATGTTGAGGAGTACTCAGAGTCAAATTGTTCCTTTGTTTGTTTTAATTTGTTGTTTTGTTTGTTCATGTTTTGCACTATGCTCGTCTATAACCCGTCGACCCTACTACAGCTATGAGATCGGAGTCTTCTGAAGTTTAGCACCTTCTTCTCCTGAGCTAATATGCTATGGTAGCTCAATGCTAGCCGCACCTCGGCTAACAATAAGCCCAGGCAGGAAGGGGCCAAACGACGACTCCGGCTCTTGGGATCGCAGTGGATGAAGGCTGTGTAGCCGGCTGGTGCAATTGCCCCGTGAGGTGTACCAAGACGTCACTCCAAGTTCAATGTAAAAGGACATGAAGCGTAATAAAGTTTATCCTTTTGGTATCGTTTGTTAAACATGCTACAGAACATAAAATCTCATGCACAAACATTCTAAACATTAACTTAGGTACTGTACTGGAATAATAATTGAAAAAAATCTTAATACAGTATATGCTGAATAATGTTTATATTTTATCATCAATAAACATAACAGTAAAAGTTGAAGTTTTTCTTAATCATTACTACATTAATACTGTATTAATGAGTAAGACTGTGTTTCAGAAGCATATTTTAGCACATGTAATAAATACACAGTACAGTATTTTACTTCCGGTTGCTCGTTCGCGCATGTAATATGATACATGGGGTTCTACTTCCGGGTACAGAACTTGCGAATTATCTTCATTCGCGGGAGGGGCCGGAACCGAACCGCCGCGAATATCGAGGGCCTACTTTATAAGGTGCCTGGTGCAAAAATGTCATGATGTTCGAGACCTGCTGTAAACATGAGTACTGTATTTCTTTGTCCAGGAAGATGTTGTGAATTTCAGTTTTTCGGCTAATGTGTGTGATGGTGGTGGTGGTGAGGTTACACATTTAAACATCTTGTGGGTAAAAGCTGTTCTTGGGCATGTTATTTTTTTGTTTTTAGTGTACTGTACCTTTTTCTGTAGGAGAGAGTGGAGAAAGGGGGTATCTACATGTCTGACAAATCCAATCATGGAGCACAAGATGATGACTCGAAACATAATAACACAACTGTCCAAACCAAGCCAGTGGGGTCAATCCAGCAGTGAACCACTACAGCTGCATGAATGCTACAACTTTAACCAATGATTCACTTATTACTTTATTATTGCAAGTATTTTAACACAAAATGAAAAAAAAAATAATAATAAATAATAATAATAATGTTACAGTATGCAGCTACATGCCCAAATAATAAAAATAGATGAATTAAAATCAATTACAATTCGATTCAAAAAGCTTTTATAGAAATAAAACTTTTTCTTTTTTTAAAACTATGTTGAATGTTTAATTTTTCAAAGTAGTGAAAAATAAAATCAGCTAAACAAATGCAGGAGCGGTAGTGGCCCCATGATGGGGTTCAAGCCCTGCTATCACCAAGTTGCCACTGCTGTCCCTGTTGCTCAACTAACCTGGTTATCAAAGGCCAGCCATGTCTCTCACTGTCTGTGGTGAGAGCTGCAAGTAAAAGCATAGCTACATAGCTGTCAGCATGGTTCTGCCCAACGATGGCCTGGCGAGCTGTCCAGAGTGCACTCTGCCCTCGCCAAGAGTCGGCTGAGATGGGCACCTGCCTCCATGTGACCCTAATTAGGATCAAGGAGTTCAGAAAACGAATGAATGAAAATGAATGAAATGCACGTCTAACAGATTACTTGATGTTTAAATTTCGATTTTGCCTTGAGTCTCAGGCTCAGTCTTTACGTGTGGTGTTTCCATGTTCTTCTCGTGCTTGCTCTGATTTCCTCCAGATACTCTGGTCTGCTCAAACACATAGGCTAACTGGCTGTTCCATATTGCCGGGGAGGGGGGGGCAGAGTTAGCTGCGATAAGCTCCAACCTCATAACAATCCGAAAAGAATTAATACATTTTACAATTTTTTTCACTCAGAATTTGTATAAAAATGTTATTGAAACTGAATTAAATCAACTGCTTTCAATAAAAGTTTGTAAATAATTTTTGTTTGACATGGAAAAATATATACCATATTTGATGTGATAAGCACCAAGGGTGCTTAAAAAATTTGAGTGGGTGGGCGCTTATTAAAATAATTACCAGCGGAGTGTAACGGTAAGTGCTTATTACCATCGGGGTGGAAAACATGAATAATAACAGAACAATAAAAGAGTTTTACTGGTATTTGTATTATTCATTTTGTTGTATAAACCAAATTACTTACATGACAGCTGAAAATAAACAGAAAAGAGCAAATTAAAAAAAATAAATAAATAAAAAAGACCTTTTAATTTTCCCTCCCGGTGCTGTTCCTTTAAATATTTTCCATCAGATGTAAAATGAAGCCAATCGACATGAATGTCAACTTTAGCACATGGCACATTGAACCAATCAACACAAACAAGCACATGGCCAGAAATGTATTTAAATTTATGAAGATAGTGAGCAGGAGAATCGGGTGAAAAATATTCTTCATCACTTTCTGATAGGTCCATATCTGGCTCATCGCTCCATTCATTCAGAGCATCCCATAGTTTTGCTGTAGCAGTTTCTAATGGTTCATCGGTTGTTGGACATTTACCAAGAGAACACAGCAAAATATTTTCCTGTTTTTTAAAGCATGGCAGAACAATCAAATGTGTTGTTACTGATAAACATTATAGATATTCTCCAGTGGCAGGGGGTCTTGAAATACTGTGTAAACTCACTTTTCCAGAGTCAATGCCTCATTTTACCATTACGGAGACTGATCGAATAAAATTGGTAAGGTTGATCTACAATTTTGCTCCCAGTACACATAGGCGGTTATTAGACGTAAGATCAAAAACACTGGGGGGGGGCTTATTGGAGCAGAGCACTTATTGCGTCGAATACGGTACCTGCAATATCTCACAAAAGTGTCTTACTGTTACATATTTCAAAATATTGATATATAATATATATAATATATCATATCACACACCCCTAGTACCTAAACTAAGTGCACTTGGTTCATACCACTATCTGTGAAGAATCCCATTTGGTACATGTACGTTCTGTCACTTCACGACCAAAATGCATCGACCAGAATACCACATACCTCTAAAAGTAATCTTTTACCAAATGTGACACACCAGTTCTTTTCTAAATGAACACTACAAACACCATGATAAAGAAAGCAAGAACAGTACCATAATATGTTCAGATTAGGCAACTTTTGCTGGTTTTGGAATAAGAGAGTCATAAAATGTTTAACTCGCAACAGTATACTGTGAACATTATACACAATTTCCTCTGGGTTCAATAAAGTATTCTGATTCTGATTATACAAAAAGCAATAAAGTCACTCAACACTATTTCTAACACAGGCAGAGAAGACCTTAAGAGGATCGTTTTCGATAGGGGTTAAATAACAGTAAATAATACAGGAGAGAAACTGACGTGATCATGAAGATGCTCGTCCCTCTGTCTCTTCCAGACTAAAGCCTGACCTTCAGACCGCCAGATGTGGCCTTGTTCATTCCAGAAAGCCATAAATTAGAATCGGTGGCAGTTTGAAGTAATGACGAAGGCCAGCAAAAATGTAGCATCCTCTCCTGCCACATGAAGACTTACCCCGGTGTGACAGGCTACAGGGTGTCGGGTGATGAAGAGGTGGCATCTAGACAGGCTCGAGAGAAGCAGTTAGATCACAAAGTGCCTGAACCTACCATACTTCCTCACTCAGAAAGAGTTTGCAAGATGTGACAAAGATGCTGTTACCCAAGACAGATGCTCTTTTTTCCTTTTATGCTAAATTGGTCACAGAGCCAAGGCTACGACACAACAAGCTGTCATGAAATTCTAGTAAGAGAAAAACAGTGCAATGAGCTGAATGAAAGCTTTAACAAACTGCATGTGAATTTAATCACGTGCATAGAGCTATTCGTACAAATAAACACCTTTTATAACATAATTCAGAAGCACACAAAACTAGGTAAAAAGAAAACATTTCCTATTAACCTTGACAATATGAATGGATGTGGCAAGATATCCAAGTGTCACGAGAACACTGGCCATAAAAAAAAGAAAGGGGCTGCGCTTTTAAGATATTAGAGAAATGCAAAAACAGTTGTTTGTTGACAGACCCTTCTGACATTTTTATTAGACAAGGAGCAGCCTGCTCCTTTAGTGCATTTTGAGCAATAGCTCAAAGAAGCATATATAATGGGGAGAAAGAAAATAACCGATTCGGTCATATAGCCGGATTATTTTGTATGGCGACTCACGCATCACAAAACACTCCAAAATTTCTTTATTCATTTATAATTTACGAGTGAATAAATGATGCTCTTCCTCTATAGTCCTACATCTCATGTGGTTGGAGTGAACTTATCGTTAACTTTGTGTATAAATTATAATAAACAAACTTGCGTTTAGAGGGTTCAGTTTACAATCGTAAAATGCAGAAAACACTGAATTAAAATATTTATAGAATAATGATACATATCTAATTAAACTGTCGGTATCTGGTTAATACCATAATAGTCGCTGTTGATCACCATCCCGAGTACACAACAGTAAAACAACATTCAGTAAAAGTGTGAAAATTGTCAGGTCTGAAAATGCTACACCACATTAAATAAACTGACAAGAACTTTATAAACACCTTCCAGTAAGCATATGGATTTGTAGATAAGTAACCATTGATAAATGGTTTCAAGCTAATACAGTGGTACCTCTACTTATGAATTTAATCCATTCCGAGGGTGAGCTCGTGAGTGGAAACGTCCGTTAGATGAAACAAAAATTTCCATGGGAAACAATAGAATACTATTAAACAATTCCAACTCCCTCCCAAACTCATAACCTGACACAAACATGTATTTTTGCCGTAATATATTTAAGATAAACATAAGATAAGAGATAAGATAAGATACAGCTTTATTAATCTCACAATGGAGAAATTCACTGTTACAGGCTCTTGAGGTACTATCAGTAGGGGGTGCAAAAATAGATACAAGTACGAACATACACACATACATATATATTATATAAGTAAATAAATAAATAGATACATAAATAGTATAAATTACTAAACAATAAAAGAAAAGAATGGAGCAACTTTATAGACTGGCCTATATTAAAGTGTAATGTATCTGAGTGCAGAGTAGATGGGTTGATATGGTTCACAGTCAGTGGGGTAGATGTGGTTGATTAAAGTGCGGCGGGTTTTTATTGCACATAACCGGTATTTTCACAGACAGTTACAAAGTGGCGCTTGTACAGTCTGACAGCGGTGGGAATGAGCGACCTCGGTGGCGCTCCTTCCTGCACTGAGGATGCCTCAGTCGTACACTGAAGGAGCTGCTCAGCTCCTCTACAGTCTGGTGCAGTGGGTGAGAGCTGTTGGACAGGATGGATGTGAGCTTTGCTACCATCCTCCTCTCACTCACCTCCTCCACAGAGTCCAGTGGGCAGCCGAGGACAGAGCTGGCCTCCTGACCAGCTTGTTCAGTCTCTTCCTGTCCGCTCTGTGCTGCCCGGGCCCAGCAGATGGCAGCGTAGAGTGATTGCAGAGGCTACCACAGAGTCATAAAATGTCCTGAGCAGAGGTTCAGATATGCCGAAGGACCTGAGTCTCCTCAGAAGGTGGAGGCGACTCTGGCCCTTCTTGTACAGGGCGTTGGTGTTGTGGGACCAGTCCAGTTTATTGTTAAGGTGAACACCAGGTACTTGAAACTGTCCACTGTCTCAATGTCCTGTCCCTGGATGTTCACTAGTAAATGTGTGTGTGTGTGTGTGTGTGTGTGTGTGTGTTTGAGTGCTTCTCCTGAAGTCGACCACCATCTCCTTCGTCTTCCTAGTGTTCAAGCACAGGTGGTTGCTAGCGCTCACACCAGTCCAAGTCGGCGATGACCGACCGGTACTCCAGCTCGCTCCCTCTGACACACGGCCCACGATGGCGGAGTCAGCCCGAGAACTTCTGGAGGTGGCAGCTGTTTTGTGTTATATATGAAGTCCGAGGTATAGATGTTAAAAGGAAGGGTGAGAGGACGGTGCCCTGCGGTGCCCCCGTGCTACAGACTACCACCTTTGACTTACAGTCAGCAGCCGCACGTGCATCTGTGGACGGTTAGTAAGGTAGTCAATAATCCAGGCAGCAAGATGCCCGTCCACTCCCACGTCCTCCAGCTTCCCCGCAGGCGCGCTGGCCTGATGGTGTTGAAGGCGCTGGAGAAGTCAAAGAACATGACCTCAGCGCTGGCGCTGCGGCGATCTCCAGGGTGGTGAGTGCCCGCTGCAGAAGGTAGATGGCGTCTTCTACTCCGATGTTGTGCCTGTAGGCAAACTGCAGCGGAGTCTAGGTGGGAGCTCACCATAGAGCGGAGGTGTTCAAGGAGGAGCCTTTCCATGATCTTAATGAGGTGGGAGGTCAGGCGACAGGTCTGCAGTGGGCTGGTTCCTTCGCTTGTGCTGTTTTGGGAACCGGAACCACACAGGAGGTCTTCCAGAGGACTGGAACCTTCTCCAGGCTGAGGCTCAGGTTGTACAGGTAGCATAGTACCACACAGAGCTGGTCTGCGCAGGTCCTCAGCAGCCTGGGACTGATGCCATCAGGTCCTTCAGATTTCCTCTGATTTAGTCGCTCCAGCTGTCATCTCCTCACCTGGTCTGATGTGAGGGAGAGGGGGGCTGGGGTGGGCTGCAGAGGGAGGGGATGTGTCTGTCGGGCTGTAGCAGTCAGAGTGAAGTTGGCCTGGGGAGGGGGAGGTGTCAGCTGGTCTGGAGACGTGTGAAGAGGGGAGGAACAGGAGGGGTGCAGAGAGGGAGGGGGAGAATCAAACCTGTTGAAGTAGCAGTTTAGTTCATCCGCCCAGCACTGGTCACCATCAGCTGTCCCTCTGACACTCTGCCCAAATCCAGACATGGTCTTTAGTCCTCTCCAGACGTCCCGCACGCGTTGTTCTGAGCCAGCTTCTCCTCCATCTTCTTCCCATAGTCCTTTCTTTGCCCTCCTGATCCTCCACTGGAGCTCACGCTGGACCTTCTTCTGCTCCTCTCTGTCCCCCGAGATGAAAGCCCTCTTTCTGGTTCAGGAGGACTTTGAGCTCAGGGTGACCCATGGGTGGTTGTTGAGAAGCTTACTGCACTCTCGTGTTGGCACGGTGCTGTCCACGCAGAAGTTCATGTAGTCGGTGATACAGTGTGTGAGGCCGTCGATGTCATCACCAAAGGAGTTACAGAGCATGCTCCAGTCTGTGGTCTGGAAACAGTCCCTAAGCCTCTCGTTGGTCTCCTCGGTCCACACTTTCACAGACCTCTTCTGTGCAGGTTCCTTTCGCACCCTGGGTGTGCATTGGGGAGCAGGTAGACCAGGTTGTGGTCTGATCGTCCCAGTGGGGGGGAGGGGAGGAGCTGTAAGCGCCTCTTCACATTTGCATACAGTAAGTCCAGTGTTTTATTGTCTCTTGTGGCGCACTTCACGTATTGCGTGAACGCCGGAAGAGAGGCGGAGAGAGGCGTGGTTAAAGTCCCCGCTGATCAGAATCATGGCTGGGGTGACGAGTCTGTGTCTGATTAACGGCGCTGTGTAGAGCGACCGCACGCGTGTCGCATCAGCCGAGGGCGAATGTACACGCAAAACACAATCACGTGTGAAAACTCCCTCGGTAGATAATATGGCAGCGCTACCGCGAGCAGCTCTAGGTCCCGCGTGCACAGCTGCTCCTTCACGTGCACGCTTGCTGGTGGCACCATCGTTCATTCACATAGACCGCCACGCCCCCTCCTTTCTTCTTACGCTCTCCGTTACACTCCATCTGCAGTATAAATCCGTTAAGAAGAAACCACAGAGTCCGGTGTGAGTTCATTCAGCCACGCCTCCGAAACACATGAGGCTGCAGTCCCGGTACTGCCTCTGCTGCCGGGTCAGCGCCGCCAGCTCCTCCGTCTTGTTGGCGATCGCGCGGACATTTCCCATGATGACAGAGGGAACACATGTCCTCCCGCGTCTTTCGTCCCCTCTGCAGCCTCTCCTTTTCCTCCGTATTTCCAAAGGAACAACGGGCTTTCCGCGTGAAGAGAGGCGGGGCGCGAGCCGAGGAGGGTCTCACGTGTGTAAGACCTGCGTTGCTCAGAGCCGTCGGTGAATGAGTTTCCTGACGCCGATCCAAAAGTGAAAATAAAAGTGCACAGAAGAACAAAAGCATCATGAAAGTATGTTTTCCAGATGCAGGATTGAAGAAAGAAAAAGAAAATTTGAAAAAGATAAAGAAACACGCCTATATACAATAGAAAAGAGAAAAAAAGAAAAATAAACTGAAGAGCTCCTGTAACTGGCTGCAGGTCACCCAGCGCCATCTTGAAAAAAAAAAAAAAAAAAAAAAAAAAAAAAATAACATGCAACAATTTCACAATAATAACACATGTACAGTAACATTAATAATACCGTAATTACCAATAAATGATAAAACAAGAATAAACAATGTCAATAAACAATACAATAAGTGCGTCTGACTTAAGAATAGCACCTAACATTAACTTACACTACTGATTTTTTATTTTTATTTATTTATTTATTTAAATTTTTTAACTTTTATTTCACTTCACTTATTTAGATCACTTGTCTGAACTCCCATCGCCGTTTATCTTTCGACTTGATCCACAATAGGAGAAGCCTCTCCATCTTATCATTGAGTCCTGATCTTTCCTTGCATAAAATAGTAACCCCCTTTGCTGGTTTAATACTCTTCAATATGGCTTTCTGTTTGTACAGATGGTCGATGCATTCTTCCCATACTCCTTACACAGATCGGCGACACGGACTACTCTCATGTTTATCTCTGATTTCAAGCGTTGTTTCAAGAGAAATTGATTTTCTCCTCTTGAATACATCAGCCACCTTCTTACGACTCATCTTGGAAGCACTGGGATATGCACAATAAAAAAAAAAGACGAAAAGACTAAAAAAAGTCACAAAAGCCAAACCACAGAAAAGAAAAACTTTTTGTGTGCATGCACACTACTAATGCCGGCGTAGGAAGGAGAGCGGCGGAATACACATGGAAGATGTGGACATCTTGTGGATATGGCTATTGTTATATTAATCAACTACATTGAGTCTCAATAATGCAGCCATGAGGCGGGGGAGGACACACTAATGCAGCCATGAGGTGTGGGGGGGGGGGGCACTAACCAGTGTCTCTCCCCCTTATGCCGGTCCCAAGCCCCGAGAAATGCAGAGGGCTGTGTCAGGAAGGGCATCCGACATAAAACCAATGCCAAACTTTTATCATGCAAATCAGAAGCATTACCCCCATACCGGATCGGTCAAGGCCCGGGTTAACAACGACCGCCATCAGTGCTGTCAACCAACAGGGTGCTGATGGAAATTGGACTACTGTTGGTCGAAGACGTCGAAGAAGGACAGGCGGGAGGCATGCCCATTGCCAGAGAGAGAAGAGGAAAGGCGTGAACTTAGGACTGAGAGCAGGGACTTTGAATGTTGGAACTATGCAAGGAAAAGGCAGAGAGCTGGCTGACATGATGCAGAGGAGGAAGGTGGACATACTGTGTGTTCAGGAGACCAAGTGGAAAGGTAGCAAAGCTAAAAGCTTAGGAGCAGGGTTTAAGCTGTTTTATCATGGTGTGGATGGGAAGAGAAATGGAGTAGGAGTCATCTTGAAGCAGGGGTTTGTCAGGAATGTTCTAGAAGTGAAAAGAGTGTCAGACAGAGTGATGAGTCTCAAGTTAGAAATTGAAGGCGTGATGTTCAATGTTGTTAGTGCTTATGCCCCACAGGCAGGATGTAAGCTAGAAGAGAAGGAGAGATTCTGGAGTGACTTAGATGAAGTGATGCAGAGTACCCCCAGAGGTGAAAGAGTGGTCATTGGGGCAGACTTCAATGGACATGTTGGTGCAGGAAACCGAGGGGACGAGGAAGTGATGGGCAGGTTTGGTATCCAGGACAGGAACACAGAAGGACAGATGTTGATTGATTTTGCAAAAAGGATGGAAATGGCTGTGGTGAATACTTTCTTCCAGAAGAAACAGGAGCATAGGGTGACTTATGAAAGCGGAGGTAAGAGCACACAGGTAGACTACATCTTGTGTAGGCGATGTAATTTGAAGGAAGTCAGTGACTGCAAAGTAGTAGTGGGTGAGAGTGTTGCCAAACAGCATAAGATGGTGGTGTGCAGGATGACGCTGATGGTGAGAAAGGTGAAAAAGGCAAAGGCAGAGCAGAAGACAAAGTGGTGGAAGCTGAAAAAGGAAGAGTGTCGTGTTGTCTTCAAGGAGAAGTTGAAACAGGCTTTGTGTGGTCAGGAAGTGCTTCCAGATGACCGGATAACCACAGCCAACGTGATCAGGGAGACTGGTAGGAGAGTACTTGGTGTGTCCTCTGGAAGGAAAGTAGATAAGGAAACTTGGTGGTGGAATGAGGAAGTGCAGGAGTGTGTACAAAAGAAGAGGTTAGCTAAGAAGAAGTGGGACACAGAGAGGACCGAAGAGAGTAAACAGGAGTACAGGGAGACACAGCGTAAGGCGAAGGTAGCAGTGTCAAAGGCCAAACAGAGGGCGTATGATGACTTGTATGATAGGTTGGACAATAAGGAGGGAGAAAATGATTTATACAGGTTAGCACAGCAGAGAAATAGAGATGGGAAAGACGTGCAGCAAGTTAGAGTGATAAAGGACAGAGAGGGAAATGTATTGACTGATGACAGAAGTGTGCTGGGAAGATGGAAAGAGTACTTTGAAGAGCTGATGAATGAGGAAAATGAGAGAGAAAAAAAAAAAAAAAAGAGTAGGAGGGGTGACTGTTGAGGACCAGGAAGTAGCAAAGATTAGTAAGAGAGAAGTGAGGAGGGCATTGAAGAGGATGAAGAGTGGAAAGGCAGTTGGCCCTGATGACATACCAGTTGAGGTATGGAAGTGTCTAGGGGAGGTAGCAGTAGATTTTCTGACAAGAATATTCAACAAGGTCTTAGAAAGTGAGCAGATGCCGGAGGAATGGAGGAGAAGTGTGCTTGTACCCATTTTTAAGAACAAGGGAGATGTACAGAGTTGTGGCAACTACAGAGGGATAAAGTTGATGAGCCATACAATGAAGTTATGGGAAAGAATAGTGGAAGCTAGACTAAGGGCAGAGGTCAGCATTTGTGAACAACAGTTTGGTTTCATGCCAAGAAAGAGCACCACAGATGCAGTGTTTGCCTAGAGGATGTTAATAGAGAAGTACAGAGAAGGTCAGAAGAAGCTGCATGGTGCTTTTGTGGATCTGGAGAAAGCATATAACAGGGTGCCGAGAGAAGAACTGTGGTATTGTATAAGGAAGTCTGGAGTGGCAGAGAAGTATGTTAGAGTGGTGCAGGACATGTATGAGAGATGTAAGACAGTGGTGAGGTGTGCTGTCGGTGTGACACAAGAGTTCAAGGTGGAGGTGGGACTGCATCAAGGGTCAGCTCTCAGCCCCTTCTTGTTTGCTATGGTGATGGACAGGCTGACAGACGAGGTGAGACAAGAATCTCCATGGACTATGATGTTTGCAGATGACATCGTGATCTGTAGTGAGAGCAGAGAACAAGTGGAGGAAAATCTAGAGAGGTGGAGGTATGCCCTGGAAAGAAGAGGAATGAAGGTTAGTCTCAGTAAGACAGAATACATGTGTGTGAACGACAAGGACCCAAGAGGAACTTTGAGGTTACAGGGGGCAGAGATAAGGAAGGTGGAGGATTTTAAGTACTTAGGCTCAACAATCCAGAGCAATGGAGAGTGTGGAAAAGAGGTGAAGAAGCGCGTGCAGGCAGGTTGGAATGGATGGAGAAAAGTGTCCGGTGTGATGTGTGATAGGAGAGTATTGGCAAGAATGAAGGGAAAAGTGTACAGGACGGTGATGAGGCCAGCGATGTTGTATGGTTTGGAGACAGTGGCCCTGGGGAAAAGACAGGAGGCAGAGCTGGAGATAGTGGAGATGAAAATGCTGAGGTTCTCTTTGGGAGTAACGAGGATGGATAGGATCAGGAATGAGCACATCAGAGGGACAGCACACGTAAGACGTTTTGGAGACAAAGTCAGAGAGGCTAGATTGAGATGGTTTGGACATGTACAGAGGAGGGATAGTGAGTATATTGGTAGTAGGATGCTGAGGTTGGAACTACCAGGCAGAAGGCCCAGAGGAAGACCAAAGAGAAGATTTATGGATGTGGTGAAGGCGGACATGAAGGTCATTGGAGTAAGAGTAGAAGATGCAGAGGATAGGGAGAGATGGAGGCAGATCATTTGCTGTGGCGACCCCTGAAGGGAACAGCCGAAAGAAAAAGAAGAAGAAAGAAGAACACTGAAAAAATAAACAGAGAATTAAAATAAAGTCACCATGAATGGGTCACCTTTCATTGAACAGAGTGAACAAATTCACCACTTTATTTCGGACAAGTGTAAAAAGCTCCCGACTGGAATTTTTTCCAGAAAACAGATTTTCTTTTTCTTTTTGTGGGGGGGGGGGTGCAGTTCAGTAATACTAGTGTGCATTAGCAATACAGGCAACACCAATATCCATTTCTCCCCATATCGAGCTGTTAAGTCTGTATAATCCCTGAACAAAGCATTGCTCTGAGCTATAAAGGGACAACAAGCATAAGCACCCGTCAACAATCCAATATTTTCAGCATGACATCTCAGCTGAACACAAAGTATGATGGACATTCTCTGCATTCCCTAGCCATCTCTGATTCATGACTAGCAGATACACATGTAGATAGATTACTCACACAGTACACTCATCGGTGTACTGGAAGCTGTTTCACTTTTTTACTTGGAAGTATATATATATATATATATAATTATGAAAAGCATGAAGAGTTCAAATCTTATTGTCAGTGCTTTAAGGGGCAGTTCAACATTTTCAACATTTTCCCAAGCGTACAGAGAGTACTCTTTTTTTAAGCATTAACGCCAATGTCATGTCAAGCAGAGCGAATCAAACGATGTTGTTGTTGTACCACTCTTAGGTGGTTGGCGAATCACGCATTGAGTTTCAAACTAACACGCACACAAAAAAAAAAAAAAAAAAATTATATATATATATATATATATATATATATATATATATATATATATATATATATATATATATATATATATTCACGAGCGCATGTATTATTGTTGATCGACATTTTTATAATATTAAAAAGCATACAGACATCTTACCCCTCCCCCCAAGAGTACGTTTTGTACACTTAGGAAAATGTTGAATGACCCCTAAAAAGTCTGATCCTAATGATACAAACAAATGATGACCATTTCCCTTGCAGAACACATATTTCAAATAGAGATTACATTTAAAAATAATTACAGTGATCCCTCGCTACTTAGAACTTCAGTTTCTGCAGCTTCGTAGGTTTTTCAAAAATATTCACCGCAAAATAAAACAAAAATAGGGAAATTAAAGAAAACTTACGGAAAAACTTAAGAAAAATGCCACAAAAACAATGCCAATTATGCAAAAAAAACAAACAAAAAAAAACAACAAAAAAAAAAACCCCAACCCCCCCTAACAAAACTACTTACATTTTTATGAGAGATGTGCATCTGTATGTGTGTGTATTTATATTTTATTTACATGTTATGCATTATTTTTGAATGTTTAATTATTATAAGCATTTATAGTGTTGAATATGTATATGTGTATATAATATCAATAAATACATGTACGTATACGTCAGTTGGGGGGAGGGGTCAAGCCTACTTCACGGAAATCGGCGGTCGCGGGAGAGGGTCTTGGTCCCCATTATCCGCGGAAAATAAGGGATCCCTGTACCTATTAACTAAATTTGTCAGGTCTATACTAAGGATCTCCGTCTGAGATTTCTCTGTACAGACCGAGCAAATAAGGTTAATAAGTAATTTATTATTTGACATTCTAAAATGGCAGCCTATTTTTTTAATTTCACCTCAGGCGCTGTTGCTTACCGGCTTCTGAAGAAGGTGTCGGCATCTGTGTCTAAGGGCTTTGTTTCATTGAACAAGAGCTTTCCGACAAGCACTGAGTGCTCTTTTATCCTTTAGGATATTTAATACACAACTTTTCCCTTTAAGAAAATTCTAAATGCTTCTCTAAATGCTATCAAATATTGTAGCACAGTACAGCTAATTTGGATTATACATACCAGTCAATATACAAGTTATTGTCTTTGCATCAACCAATCAGATTACACTACACATCGGCCAAAAAAACCCCTACAATACTAATGTCATCAAGAGTCCAATTTGACTCAATGGGTACTACATATTAGGTTTACACAATTTATTATCTTTTTTTTTTTTTTTAGATTTTCATCTTTTCCCCCTCGATGCTCTATTGTGATGTGTATCATTATCTATATTTGAAATTACCTTTATTTGGCGGTGAGATTTGTCATATCCCACAGCATCCAGGCCATGACTGACTGGAGTGACTGTCATTGACAGTGGAATGAAGGTTTGCTATCCGTCATGTTGGGAAGCCCAAGAAAACAAAATTGGCCATGCTCTCTTGGTGACACGAATGGTATTCTCTAATTTCACTGTCAATCAGAGTGACTTTCCAATTTTACACTCTTCCTTTGGCTTACTTCTGCCAGGAATTGTTGAGGCATCATTGTCAGATTTCTAACTCACTCTCCCAATAACCATGATGATCCTATTCTGCTGCATGACCCGAAAGCAGCATATGCATACATATACAGATATATAAAACTGAGAAGTTGAACATGCTTGGGAACTACCTGCTCCCTCTTCTGGATACATATGCTGACAGATGCATGTGATTGGTTTGTTTTGGATTAGTAGACATGAGAGAACAAGGGCACTTTTTTTCTTGGACTCCCATGTGTTCAAAACAGGCAACAATGAAACAGCGACGCAGAACTTAGGAAGTGTGAATGGTAAATATTTTTCCCCAATTTAATGAATAAATTGAATGGAAAAGATATCATAAGGTATTTCAAGACAAAGGTGCTTGAACAGGTTCACATTGATAATATTTGTAATTACCGAAATGAGTGTTTTTCTATCGAGATAAATATATAAAAGGGGCCCAGACCAAAGAGGAATATTCTTACATGTACAATACACTAATTCTGCAGGGCCTTGGGAAGACACCATGTCACCTTGGTTGACCAAAGCATGATTTGATGGATTCATCAATTGTGGTAAAGATGAGAGTTAACCCACGAAAAGCCCTTTTTAAACCCTCCAATTCAACCATATCCTCTTGTTTGCCATTGGCTCAGGAGACAGGTGGTCTTGACCCTTGACCTCACAAGAGAAGGTACATCTAAAGATGCCATATAAAACAAAATTAACCTTTAAGGAAAAACACCATCCTCTTGCTCATAATCTTGTACATATTCACACCAAGAATATGCTAATCCTTCTTCTACAAAGTTATTCAAGTCTGTCTGGAATGGAATGAAAAATGTGCGAAGTGGATCTGTGCAGAAATCTGAGTTAACAGAAGCAGAGAGGAAGACAAGGTTGGAATTTCAAATGGTTGATCTTCCAGTCACTCAGTGTTAATCCACAAAGACATGCTACAGTAACGCTATTGAAAGAATTTTCTCCTTCAGACCCACACAAAGCTCTTGTGACTCACCTTAGGCTGCTTTGCATGCTCTAATGTACTGGACATAACCTAGAAGTCTGCACGGTCTAAAAATTGAATAATCTCACTCGTACTGAAGAAGTGCAGACTGAAAGAATTGTGGTTACGGCTGCGAGATTTCAAGTAATTAAATCACCATTCAATACTTGCACAATTGATCGGCTCCATAGTCTTCGCTCGTTAAGTCTGTGATTATGAGACATAGCTTCAAAGGTCAGCGATGGTCACATCCGATTATGTTGATTGTAGAAAGCAATCAGCAGGTCATCAGGGATGGGTTCATCCGAGCAGCAGAGAGTGAAACAAGGTGCATGAGTAGAATATAGGGAGGCCTTTTGGTACAGATTGATGTATGCACAAATACAAACAGAACGTACTTTACATAAATTACCAACACACTGAATACACCTTTCAGGGTTCAACACCAAAATAAATGGGAGAATACTGCATGCTCATTGCTGAATTGACATGGCAATTATCCTCTGTGCGTTTGGAGATGTTGCTGTCAATTCGTTGAGATCAACCATGCCTGAAAAGATTAGCTGTTTTAGTGTGGTATATACTACACATGAACATTAGTAAAATGTAAACATCAATAAGTAAATGAACAAATGTTTAGTTTACGTTGACATATTTTAACCATGATGTCAAGTCAGTTTGGCAGGCAATTTATATTTAGATAATATTTCGGAAAAAAATTTCTAGGTCTTTATCCCCGTCACACCCTACCAGTAGCCAGTTAGCGTTGTCTTTGTTTTGGCATTTATTGGTTGAATATACTGTATTTGATTTATTTTGCTCTGCTGTCATTGTATAAATTTTTATGTTTTGCTCATGTTTTTAGTTTTTTTTCATTGTCCTGGATTAGTCATCATGTCTTTGGGTTTGTTGTGATGGTTTTCATCTTGCTGCGGTTTTGTTTACATCACCATATTTTGAGTGTTCCTGTCATGTTTTTTGGTTTGATTTGTAAATGTGCTTTACAAACCACTGTAATGTCTACATGCACTAATGCTTTATAGCCAAGCAACATTTTCTCATTTACATGTTCCTTAAAATAAAAATCTATAAATGATCTCCAGGCCGGGTTGATAGCTCCTGGCTATAAACATCACATTCTTCTATCTGCATCTTGAATAAGTGGCACCCAATCAATAAGCCGTTAACAAATCCTGAAAAAAGCCAAAAGGCCTACATGGAGGTGAAGAGAGATTTGCATTTTGATATGCAAGATGTGTGGGGGGGGGGGCTGCGACAAGATACAGAGATGCTGTACAGCTGAAGCAGATAAGCAGAACAGTCGTATGTATCCTCTGAAAAGGGCAAAATAAAAATCAGATGTGGTCATATAAAGTTAGTGATTGAAATATTTTCCATATAAATTCATAGCAATGTAGCAATACTAATTCGTAGAGAGTTAACGACGCAGCTAGGTAAACAGACAAACCAGTAGCCACTGCTGCTCAAGTCTACTTTAAAAGCCACACCAAAGCAGAATACGACAAAAAAAAGTCAAGTCTTGAGTCACCTACTTTGAAAAAAATATATCAGATGATGAGGGCACATCTGGTGTATACACAACACAGGGGTGTGTCCTTTCCACCCTTGCCTCCTGTGTTACTACGCAACACACACAAAACCACACGCGTGGCTTTGAGATCTCGGAAGGATGACACTCTGGGGATGGCGTGCCTCTGAAACAGAGCTGTCATGTAGGTAAAATGATCGAGGCTGGTTTGAGGACAAAGTGAACTCAGAGCACTCATGACAGCTGCAAGAGGATATAGTGTCACTGACAAGCTTCTGACCGTAGAGTAATAAGTTTTTATTTGTTTGGGTTTTTTTTAAGAGACCTGCTAGGACTGAAGATCTTTCGCTTTTTCGATCTTAGTACTGATGATAAATAACTCTAATTCCAATGGTTTGCCAGGTGTATAAGTTTCCACACATCCATGGTGTAGAGGTGAAAGATGCAATTCCTGCAACGTCTTGCTTTAAATACTATGATCAAATACAACAGATGTCATGTGCATGTCAATGCCTGCTCCATTACAAAATGACTTGGGGGGGGGGGCTGCTATAAATATTAATATATACATGTGTAGCCTATCTGTATACGGAGTACAGATTAGTATATTATTAATTATCGCATTGTATTCTGGTACACATTAACTAGACGTGTAGGAATAATAGTATTAGATGCCGCAGTAGCCAGTTGTTAACCAATTCTCATTTCAGCATCCTCATTACCAGATGCGAGGCTCGCTTATAAATCAGCGAAATCGATTCCATTCACAATTTGAATTGATTCAAAAATCAATTCCAAAACTGATTCAAAATTGATTTTTTGGGGGAGAAATTATGAACAATTTAAACCAATAAACAGTGACTCAGGTTTCTTATTAGGCATTACTGGACCACACTAAATATAAGACTTTCGCAGGAACACTCACCAGAAAAATTGATATTATGTGCTGGCTGGACACTTTAACGGGAACACCTGCAGCCCTGCGTATTATGTATGAATATTACGACAGCCAGTAGTCAAGTTGGTCGGTACGGTAGTGCAGTGGTTAGCACATCTACTTTGCAGCAAGAAGGTCCTGGAGTGCAAGTCCTGAGCGCGGTGTAATGTTTGCATGTTCATGTACTTGTGTGGGTTTCTTCCAAGTACATTAGGGTTTCCTACCCCAGTCCAAAACCATGGATATTCATCTTATTCGCTGTCCCAATTCAACCCTGGGTGTGAGTGTTTTTGGGGGGGGGGGTATATATCATCCACAACTCTGACCAAAACATGCCTGCCAGTGTCTTATCATGGTAGGTGCGGCTACAGCCCGTCATCAGGTGTGGAGACACCCAGGTCCAGTGATTGCACATCTTTAAAATTCGCCTTCCTCTCATTTTGATGGAGTACAATTATTCCACGACACCACACATCCTACTCATCAATGCGTACAGCTCACACTCTTGATTTTGCTGATTTCGACTCTCAAAGATTTTGCGATGACACATTTTTTTCATATTAGTGTTATCTACGATTAATGTGGAAGAGATAGAACATGAAAATAAAGACCACTACTGTATAATTTGTGTACTTGCCAGATATGGATGGGGCATTACTTTTGCCCTTTATAAAAATTGTAAGGGGACACTCACCATTGCTGGTGAGTGAAATGATGCCATTTTCCATGGACACGATTTGCTGTGCTCGGTTTGAGATCTCACTACACAGTGGCAGAATTTACTCCCCAAGAAGGCCCATATGTGTAGTGTACTACACTGAAGTATACTTTAGTAACAGAAGATTGCAAATATAGACAAAGTGCATATAAGCTTTGACTTCTGGTAGCCAAGAACAGGAATCTGTATCAACAATGATCATCCAGTATTATCCACTGAAATTGGACAGCTGACCTTCCAGGGAATGAATCACTGGCTCCATTGTGTTACCACTGTCGTTTGAGTAATGCCCACCACATCACAGTTCCACTGACTTATTTTTAAAACAGTATATTACAAGGCAGGTGCTACAGTATTTTGAGCTATATCTAACAATTCTCGTGTGTGTGACAGAAGAAACAGCCTCTGTTTTGAAATAACAGAGAAAAGTGGAAGTGAGCAGGTATGTCAAGAACCAAGAGCATTACCAAGCACCTGTGATCTAGCACTGAGGACCAGCATGCAACATCTGTGGCTTTGTGAATAATTACAGAGTGTGTGTGGCCTTTAGGGGGGCGCCGATCATACGAGCGTGATTAGATCTCAGCTCAAAAAGGGCACGACGGGAGAAGAACAATCCATATTCCTGTCCTAATTTCTCATTCATATTCACACACACATAAACAGGCAGCTTGGGAGGAGCCAGAAGAGAGCAACATGTTTTCATGTTACATTCATGCTCTAGAGACACATTGATCACAAAACATTCTTATTTAGATTCCGAAACAACCTCTATCTTTAAATTTCTATCTTGGTTATAATGTTACTAGAAACAAGCGAGGCTGTGTTAACAAGCTGAGTGCCAAATTAAACACCTTGGGAAAGCTGGGGGTGGCAATGTATTGGCAAAGCAAACGTATTGAAGTACGGTGATGATTGTGTATTTCCACATTTTTGAATCGACTAAATAAACAACTCAATATTTTACAATGATCCTCAGAAATAATGTGCCAGAATACACATAGAGGATAAATGTGCCTTAAAGTTACAACTCCTCAGACTGAAAAATCCTTGTTCTTTACCCTAGGTTAACACAAAGACACAAAGACCACAATGGCCATGAGTAAAAAGAAAAACAAAATTATATATATATATATATATATATATGAGCTCCACAATTTATGAGCATGCTTGAATCACAACCATGCAGAATATAAAAAGGAGGCGGGGTGCATCCGAGAAAGAGAGAGCAAGCATGTCAAGGCGTTTTATGCTCTGTGAAGCTCTATTGCGCTCTACTACAATTCCGAAGTTCTCTGATCTGATTGGCAAAAATAATAATCATAGCGAAAAAAAAAAAAAAAAAAAAAGACAGTGTAAAACTGTCACAATTTCACCAAGTGCCCTCAAGAGCGTCATGATTCAAACTCACTACCACCCCCTCACGAGTCTCTTAAATTGTGGTGGTTGTGGACATTGTGGCCACAGTGTAAACCCAGAGTTGAATTAAACAGGGCACTCAAACACTGAACTCTAACCTTACCATTACATTAACTGTTAATCCCAATCCTAGAGGTTCACATACTTTTGCAACTCACATTATACATGTGATCATGTCTATTATTTTTGTCTCATTTTGATTTTAATATACAGTGGTACCTCACCTTACGAAATTAATCCGTTCCAGAAGTGGTTTCATAACCTGGATTTTTCGTAAGTTGAACCGCATTTTTTATATATATATATATATATATATATATATATATATATATATATATATATATATAAATAAAAGTCCCGATTCGTTCCAAGGCCCCCAATACTACCCCTAAACCCTTTCAAAATTATAAAAGTATACCTTTTAAGGCCTCCTTCTGCTTAAATATGGTACCGATGGTAGACGAGTTTGGCCATATTTCTTTTCGATATCACTTGACTGCATGCCACGAGCCCGCTTCTTCTTTTCACTCGCACCAGGAATCACACTCACGTGCGTGCGCGCATGTTAGTAGAGTTATAATCTTACAAATGTTTATGCAAGGTTAAAAGCCTGAGCCAAAAAATAAATTTGCAATGAGCACACTCGAAAAACCTCACGAAACAACAGTAACTCTGTCCTTTTCATGAAAAGCATCATGGGCATTATGGAGATGCAGCTCCATAATAGCCAATGGGTGGGAGCTGCGTCATCCCTCCTAGCCAATGGGAAGCCAACAGGGCGAGATGTTGGGAAATAGCCAATGGGAGAGCAACTCGCACTGTACATGTCCAAACCATCTCAATCTAGCCTCTCTGACTTTGTCTCCAAAACATCTTCCATGGGCTGTCCCTCTGATGTACGCATTCCTGATCCTATCCATCCTCGTTACTCTCAAATAGAACCTCAACATTTTCATCTCTGCTACCTCCAGTTCTGCCTCCTGTCTTTTCGCCAGGGCCACTGTCTCTAAACCATGCAATATCGCTGGCCTCATCACCATCTTCTACACTTTTCCTTTCATTCTTGCCGATACCCTCCTATCACACTTTTCTCCAACCACATGTCTTTGTTATGTAAAAATTCCATTCCCCATCTTGAAACTGTTGCCGCAGTAGTGCTAGCATCATTATGGTGAAGAAAACTTTTCAGGAATAGAACTTAAGACTTAATATACTAGTCCTTCTCAAAAAAAAAAATGAGCATATTGTGATAAAGTTCATTATTTTCTGTAATGTACTCAAACATTAGACTTTCATATATTTTAGTATCATTACACACAACTGAAGTAATTCAAGCCTTTTATTGTTTTAATATTGATAATTTTGGCAAAAAAGTAAAGAAAAACCCAAAATCCCTATCTCAAAAAATTAGCATATTTCATCCGACCAAGAAAAAAAAGTGTTTTTAATACAAAAAAAAGTCAACCTTCAAATAATTATGTTCAGTTATGCACTCAATACTTGGTCAGGAATGCTTTTGCAGAAATGACTGCTTCAATGCGGCGTGGCATGGAGGCAATCAGCCTGTGGCACTGCTGAGGTGTTATGGAGGCCCAGGATGCTTCGATGGCGGCCTTAAGCTCATCCACAGTGTTGGGTCTGGTGTCTCTCAACTTTCTCTTCACAATATCCCACAGATTCTCTATGGGGTTCAGGTCAGGAGAGTTGGCAGGCCAATTGAGCACAGTAATACCATGGTCAGTAAACCATTTACCAGTGGTTTTGGCACCGTGAGCAGGTGCCAGGTCGTGCTGAAAAATGAAATCTTCATCTTCATAAAACTTTTCAGCAGATGGAAGCATGAAGTGCTCCAAAATCTCCTGATAGCTAGCTGCATTGACCCTGCCCTTGATAAAACACAGTGGACCAACACCGGCAGCTGACATGGCACCCCAGATCATCACTGACTGTGGGTACTTGACACTGGACTTCAGGCATTTTGGCATTTCCTTCTCCCCAGTCTTCCTCCAGACTCTGGCACCTTGATTTCTGAATGACATGCAAAATTTGCTTTCATCCGAAAAAAGTACTTTGGACCACTGCGCAACAGTCCAAAAGTGGCTTGACCTGGGGAATGCGGCACCTGTAGCCCATTTCCTGCACACGCCTGTGCACGGTGGCTCTGGATGTTTCTACTCCAGACTCAGTCCACTGCTTCCACAGGTCCCCGACTGGAATTGGCCCTTCTCCACAATCTTCCTCATGGTCCGATCACCTCTTCTGGTTGTGCAGTGTTTTCTGCCACACTTTTTCCTTCCCACAGACGTCCCACTGAGGTGCCTTGATACAGCACTCTGGGAACAGCCTATTCGCTCAGAGATTTCTTTCTGTGTCTTACCCTCTTGCTTGAGGGTGTCAATGATGGCCTTCTGGACAGCAGTCAAATCGGCAGTCTTACCCATCATTGTGGTTTTGAGTAATGAATCAGGCTGGGAGTTTTTAAAAGCCTCAGGAATCTTTTGCAGGTGTTTAGAGTTAATTTGTTGATTCAGATGATTAGGTTAATAGCTCCTTTAGCGTACCTTTTCATGATATGCTAATTTTTTGAGATGGGAATTTTGGGTTTTCATGAGCTGTATGCCAAAATCATCAGTATTAAAACAATAAAAGACCTGAAATATTTCAATTGGTGTGCAATGAATCTAAAATATATGAAAGTTTAATTTTTTGCAGTACATTACATAAATTAATTAACTATCAAAATATGCTAATTTTTTGAGAAAGACCAGTAATATCTGCCACTCAGAGCCCTGCACCGTCTGATTCAAACAGTAAAAACTGAGCACGTACAGCTTTGCATCCTTGTTTCCTGTGCTACGCTCATGATGCCATCGAATAACTGCTTCTAAAGTGGTTAACACAAGGCCTGGATACTTGGGAATAAAACCTAGCTCAAAATGCATGTGTTAGCAGGAAGAATGGCAGGAAATCACATCACCTAGAATCACTGCCTGGCTGCTTTAACACCACACTCTCTACATGCTGTGCTCAAATTAATGATCCTGATTCTGCTTTCTTTATTCAGGTCACAGCATTGAATCACAGAGTCATAAATATAAGGAATGATGCTTTGTTGCTGATGGCTATTCGGTTCCTAGAATTGGGGCACAGACTTCTTTTAAGAGTCATGCCCAAGTTCGCCATTTCAAAGAAAATAATTTTCTTCTCTGCAACACTTCTCATCTTGGTGTACACAAGAAACAGAAAAATGCAGATTGCATGTCTTACTTTTCCCATTAGTATAGACTTTCACAAAGCTTTTAAAGAAACGTAAAAAACTTGATGAAACTGTTACGAGCCAAGTTGATTCCTGGCTATGCATTCCTCCATCAAAGATTCTTGAATCCTTGTGGTAAGAATTTGCCTTCTGGCTACGTTGTAAACTGTACCATTACATTATTATACAGGGATCCCTCGCTACTTCGCGTGTCAATTCATGAGGCTTCAGTGCATCGCGGTTTAAAAAAAAAAAAAAATTTAATTGAAATAAACAATAAATAAATTAAGGAAGAATGGGTATTGATATTATATACACATGTACGTATACGTCAATCGAGGGGGGGGTCGATCGTACTTCGTGGAATTCGACGGTTGTGGGAGGATCTCGGTCCCAATTAACCACGGAAAGTGAGGGATCCATGTACTTGTTTTATTAGAGTGTGGTTTTTATAGGATTAGCTCATTCACAGAAACTTGTACATCAGATATAACTCAAGACTAATAACAAGTCTATTTTAGTAATGGGCTTTAAAGTAAAAGGGCTAGATTACCATGCACACAATCGTTCTAAGAGGAGTACCCATTTTTATCTATTTAAGAAATGTCCCAAAAACAATCTTAAACATACTGTAGTGTACTACTCTGTAGATCTTAGTGTAAAATTAAATAGATTTTAGATATTTTTATTGAAGCACTGCCCTGAGTTTGAGGCATGAACTGTGTCTGTTTAATAAGTGTAGTAATAATATATAATTACAAGGGAACGGCACAGTTGAATGGGTCGCTAATAAGAAATTATTGGATGAAGCAAAGTATGACATTAAGAGATTTTTTTGGTCAAGGGGTTTTATCCACCAAGGCCAAAGACTGATTATTCATATCATACAAAAGCATAATTATATAAAAGAAATAAAATCTATATATTTTCACACCAAATATCATAGATTTATTCAATGTCATTGATGAATAACTCGGCTCATGTAGGAATACCGAGAACTATGTGACTACTTTCCACCAATCATAAATGGGAAATTTTTTGAATGAATAATAGACATGACCCACCACACAACTCAGGACAATGGTGAAATCAATTAAAACTTTTTATTACACCATAAAAAATGTTGTATAGGGTTTTTATATGTATCCTCGTAGCACATACAAAAGCAATGATTCCTTTCAGGCTTGGTCGATGTTCTCACTTCAATATTCTGCTTGGCATTCCACTTCAGAGACTATTCGACGATATCCACTTCATCACCACTGAATATTTCTTAGTCATCCCAAGACTAACCGAACTGATAACCTAATCCAATTTATGGACGCGGGGAGGCTGGCACCCATCTCAGCCAACTCCTGGATCGCTTGCAGAGCAGAAACTCAATGACAGATTTGCAGCCTACTCTTGATGAGAATCAGCAATGGTTCCTTTACATGCCCCATCTCACCAGAGACCGTGAGAGACGAGGCTGATCTTTGATCACCCAGTTAGTGAACTGGGGGGGGCAGCAGCAGCAATGACAACCGTTGACAGTAGGGCATGAACCACCAATCTTGGGATCAGTAATCCGGCACCCTACCACTGGGCCGTCACTGCCAATGCAAATAATCATCACAAATATACAGATGCTCCCCGACTTACGTTCATTTGTTTTACGTTTTTTTCAACTTTACTTTTTTTTTTTTCCAAAAAAAAAAAAAATTGTCAAATTTTGAGTTTAGCGTGCTTTCTGTCGTACGAGACGTACCTACGTAGTACGCTGACATAATGACGCTGCGTCCATTGTTTACAAACGACAGACTGAAAGTGCCCTGCTGTTTACCAGTTCACTGCTTGTTACCCTTGTGGTAAGACGTCGTCTCTGTGATCTTTGTGTTTACACCGTTTTGTGGACTTTTGTAACCATAAGCAAATATGGTTGGTCAGAAGCGTAAGCCTACTAGCATGGGTGCAAGTTTTCTGGTATATGCCGGAATTTCCGGTTTTCCCAAGACTGAATTAACTATCTGCTCAGATCGGTGCAATCTACCATGCATACTCAGTTAATCAAAGAGTTGTAAAATTAATGAAAACACGAATCCAGAAAAGAAAGAGACTCTCCGCTCTGCTGGTGATTCACATCAGTGCAGGCTGAGTACTAAATGAGCCCTTGCTCACTTGAAAGACCAGAAGTCCAGATAACCCGCGATTTGTCTCAAGCACAAGCAAGTGAACTACTTTCGGTGGAGCGCCTCACATATTGTAAGTGTCGATTGGTTGTTTTAAGCTTCATGTAAAGTGACTCAGCTCAGCTTCATGTAAAGTGACCATCCGTCGACCATCGGATCCATTTACAAGCAGAAAGATCGCATCATAGAGAAGGTTAAAGGTTATATTTGATGAGTGAATTTGATTAAAATTTATCTATTTGAAATTATTTTGCTTGAATTTAATTTATTTGGAATTAATGTTGATATTATTTTACAATGTTATGTTTATAATAATTGATTTTGGGGTGTTTTATGAGATACGGTGATGGTATTTACGGATGTATAGTACAGTATGAACGTCATATGTCACTGGAACATATAGTAACAACTTGCGTTCGGCCGTCCGGAACCAAACAAAAACGTAAGTTGGGGAGCGTCTGTAATCTCTTTTTTTCTATATTTTAAATCCCTAATATTTCAACACGCTGCTTGGCGCAGAGGACTGTGAAAGGAAGTGTTGAACAGATTCACCACTGATCCTTCATTGGCACATTATCACCTGTTATGAAGGTCATGTTGAGAGGCATTTGATAGCAGGGTTTATGGTGCAACAGAGGAGCATAAAGGACGGATAGTGAATGAGGATGTAGTCAGTCAGAGAGGTTATTGGAGCAAGAAAGCTAGAAAGTGAGAGATAAGCCAGCCGTACCCAAAAGGTTAGAGAAGCAGCTTTGGGACTGAAAGGTGGCTGGTTCGATTCCTAAACCAGCAGGAAAAATGTGTGGCATGTTATTGGCTGAAGTGAACTTGAGCAAGGAACCTAACCTCCAACTGCATCAAAATGGGGAAAAAAATTAATAAATAATTGGGCGGGAGAGAGTCAGACAGACAGAGATGGTTTAATAACTAGAGGGAGGGATTCTCTGCAATCTCCTCAGAAGGAAGAAAATCACCAGTTTAAATCTCTCGCACCCCCATTCCACTTATGGTCAGGATTTCCAGCATAACCTCTGACCTCAAAGCCAAAGAAGCTTAGAGCATTACACCCCCAATGCCCCTTGAAATCCAATAACCAGATCACTACCAAGCTAGGATTACTGTTTAGGCACATCCTATAATTTCATGTTGATTAGTTTGAGATGCATCTAAAAATTCCAATAACAATAATCAGTAAACAAAATGAAATGCTGTCTGATGTGATATCTCCAGGAAGTGGACACACTCTCAGAAGATGATAAAGAGCTGATCTAAATCCCTGGAAAATAAGAAAAACCTGGAGTGGAGGATACAACAAAAATATTAGATCATAAAAGACATTGGATAAGAAAAGCCTCTTTCAAAAATACTGACTTTCTGGTGACATCTTCCATGGTTCTGCTCATACCATTTGTTCCTCTATTTGTGCAAACAATACATCATTTCTCCTTTATAGTCTACAAAAAAAACTCTTGTTTGAATGAAAACAAAGGATCGATAAAAGAATGATAAAGACATGCAACTACCATCATCCCTGTCAAACTTGCTGGAGCTGTATAAGAAAGAAACTCCAAAGTTTTCCTTCAATATGTATGCAAAGAGCAGTGCCTGCATCAAAAGCCTGGATTATATATGGTGATTGTGGTAGCAGCAGTAAAACACAGTGCTGCGGTCTACAGCAAATGCAGGACTAACAGTGAGGTTTTAAAACCATATTTCTAAATCTTTTTACAAGTGAGCTTGTACAGCTAAGGCAGCTGGCAACGACAGACTGCCCATAAACCCACTAGGTCTTAAAGGAAGCCACGTTAAAGCCATCTCCTGTGAGCCGCAAAGCTCACATAAACCCCGTCTGCTCTGTAAACCTCTGAAATCAACAGCAAATGCAAACAGTCCTAGCCAAAATGGTAGGAAATGGCTTGAACAGTATGAGGTTGCTCAAGAACGCATCCAAGAATTAAATCAATTTTGATGGTATCCGTCATTAACCCATAATCATTCCAATCAGAATTCAAGAGCTAATTATAAAATACGTCTCAAGCTAAACTTGAGAAATTGCATGGGGTCCTCAAATCTGGAAATAACAATCAAAAATTTGGTTTATAGCTGTAGTGTCATTGGTTGCCATCTGTGGCATTTGGCATCTTCCCACATCTATGTGGGATTCCAGTGGATGCAGTGGTCTCATCCCACTTCCCAAAAACAGTAGGAAGGATGAGTCAGCTACTCTAAATTTTCCAGACAATTGAAATGCTACGATGTGATAACCTAGCAAGTGCATTGCTGTTATGCACTCAGTTTTCTAGATACAGTGGTACTACTTACAAAATTAATCCTTTCTGAGGGCAAGCTCGTAAGTGGAAACGTTCATTAATTAAACAAAAATTCACATAGGAAACAATAAAAAACAATTATTTCATTCCAACCCCCTCCCAAACTCATAACCTGACACAAACATATATTTTTGACATCATATATTTATGAAAAACCTGTAACAAAAACATTTCACAATAAAGCATGTACAGTAACTTTAATACTGTAATTAACAATGAGTAATAATAAAACAAGAATAAACAATAAGTTAATAAACTGGTGGTGATTGTGAATCCTCTACACTAGATGTCAGTGGCACTCTCACTGTTTTCTATAGTGTAGCGAAAATAGCACCGAGCAAACGATACGAAGTGTAGTAAACACTATTTATAGTCGTGCGCGGGGCGCTGTGTGTGTGTGGGGGGAGTGAAAATCGTTGAGAAGTACTACACAAGAAGTTCTCGGAGCACAGAGGAATACACGTGAAAGTAATATAAGGATAATAAATCCGGAAAAGCCATTTCCCCAGCAGAGCTCGCAAGTAGAAAATTTGCTTGTTGGTTGGGGCAAATTTTTTTGGTGGGATCAAAGCTCGTATCATGGAAAATTCGTTATTAGGGACACTCGTAAGTCGAGGTACCACGGCATAATCACTTCCTCTTGTGTGATTTTGACCAGGATGAACTGGTCACTCAAGACAAATAAATAATTTTAAATCAATGAAGATTACACTGCTTATTTGAACTCAATGGAGTTTTGTATTTTTCTTGCTACCGGACTGATGTTCGGATCAGCTCCAAAGAAATTCTGGTCATGAGAGCTAATCTACAGTGCTTTGGATAGCATATTGCGGTTCTCTCCTGATCTTAGAAGAAAGCAGTGTCACTGTTCTTCTATGATAAGGCCTACAAAAAGATGTCACCATAGAAACACGACAACACCAATCTCTTTCCATGACATCACCACTACCCTAAATCAACCCATTTCTCAGCAATATCCTGCATTCATATGACACTTGCATTTTTAACAAGCACACTGCCCATCAGACAGAAGTAGCAACCTGAGGAACAAATCAATGCAGGAATGAATTAATGGACAAGATGTGTGCACCTGCAATATGACAGAACTCCACATCTGGATGTGCTATACCACCTGGATCTGATTTGACTTGTGACTACACTCACTGAGTACTTTATTAAGAACACCTGGACCCCTATTCATTCATGGAATTATCAAATCAGTCGATCATGTGGCAGTGCTGGGGGGGTGGGGGATATTACACAGATGCAAAAAGCAGCTTTGGGAAATATTCACATTATCCATTAGATGATGTTAATCATCCTGACCAGCATGATCATCAGCACAGATGGTTTCAGTTCTCTATACCCACTTGATCTACTGGGATTGGTGCAATAAAAGCAAACATCCAGGGAGAAGAACTTATGTCAATGATAAATGGCCAAAATAATTCAAGTTGTCTAAAATGCTAATTCAGACAACCACTCTGTACAACTATGGTGAGCAGAAAAGTCTCTCAGAATCCACAACCTGTCAAACCATGAGGTGGATGTGCTTGAAAAAGTCCACACCATCAGATGTTTTGGGTTTGTTTGGGTCAGTTGCTCTGTCTGACTGCCACAGCCAATTTGCATATTATGTGGCTCAAATATGTCCCTTGATGATGCCCCAGTGCACAAAACAAAATCATGACCTCAGCCATTAAACACCTTTGATATTAACTATTAATGAGATCTTCCATAAGTACATAGTTGTGTGAAGGCCACATAGTGAGAAGTCCACACAGTGGCTAAATATTGCATAGATTCATACTTGAATTCTGAACAAAAGTGTCACAAGCATGTTATTTGAAAAGTCAACATTGCCATTTTAATTATCTTTTTAATTAAACCATTTGATGACTTTCTTAAGCAGAAGCAGTGTTTGAAGCTCTGAGGGTGAGATGATCAAGAGTGGTAGTGTCCATCTCTCTGACATCTTCACAGATAGGACATGGTAACAGACACAGAAACAAAGAGACACAGAGTCTGACCCCCTGGAGAGGACCACTGAATAGACTGCCCGGATAATTTGAAGTCAATTATGCACGCATCTGAGGTTCGCTGAGAAGAATATACTGTATAACAATTATTCCCCAAAAGGCAAGGTGGACACTGTTCTTATTTAATTCCGTGACATCTACAGTGCCTAAGGCAAATATTTAACATTAACATGAACTCAAAACTTTCGACGTTTACCTTGACTGAACCCAGGGCCACTTCTTTCAAGTGGAGAAAAAAATGAGTCTCGGCAAGAGAACCAGCTGAACCATTGCTCGGGTAAGGTGCCAGGGGGGTGTCTCATAGCTTCCAAAAGATATCAGAGAATATCAAAGAATTCAAGAACAGTCACGCAAGGGTCAATCAAACCAGATTCCTATGTAACTTTTACCAACTGGAATTTTTGACTGAGAATCTTCTACATTAAGTTTGACAGGTCTGATACTTCTAATACTGAAACAGCAATGCTAATACGCCAACTCTCCACTGGAGACCTGCCTCGCTGGTAACAGCAGTGATTTATTCCTCGAATGCTGCCCCTGGCCCTCAGCTTATGTCTCATACCCCATAAACCACATGCGAAATGACTTCCATTGATCTTAATAACTTGTTGAAGGGAATATTGAGGAATTAGCCGCAGGTGTAAGTGAAAAGACAAGAATGACATGAGTGGTGAGGGTAAGATAAGAAGGGAAGGGATGTGATCTAGTTTGGGTAGTGTGGGGGTGGTACCTTAAAAGCAAGGACACAATAAAAACCTTTAGCAGTATAAAAGAGCATTGAATGCACAGGAAGATGACATGGCTAATCAAAGCACTGCCGGGACATGCTGCATGGGTCACAAACCTGTGAGAAAAGGGATGTAAAAACATAATATAGGCAGAAAGCTCTTTAGCCTGGAGTACTGTGGTCTTAATTTAGTTTTTTAATTTTGGTCATAAAATTTAGATACAGAATCAATTTATCTGTACAATACAGAAAAAAGACATGTAGCAAAGACAAGTCCTTCAAGATAAAAAAAAAAAAGGATGTTCAATAAAATAAATTGTAATGTGCCAGGAGGGGGGGGGAAGCATGAGAAACTAAAAAAATGAGTTATTGTGTTCATAATAATTAACACCTTGATTAATTTTGAGATTTCTGAATGTAGTTCAGGATCTAATAATCTTTATGTTTTACTGCTCACATAGTGCACTGCTTCAAAGGTCACATGACTAAACGGTCACTGCTTTCCCCTTTCTAAAAGACAAAAATTGTGACTGACTATTCCAACTACCATCTGAAAAAAAAATCTAATTAAAAAGTAATTAAAAAAGAATCCAGTGCTCACAAAGTCATCCATTTTTTATTGCAGTGGAGCCTCGGTGGTCGAACGACTCCTTAGTCAAACAAATCGGAGTTTGATAAAAAAATATGAGGAAAATATGCCTTGGTGTTCAAACAAATTATCAGAGTTCAAACGGAGCAGAGCTGAGTGTGTTGAAAGCTGCTCAGTGTACAGTACTTTGAAAAGCCATTGAGAGAGTCTCGTACTGTCCGTCTTCCTTTCGGCTTTTTCCCCCTTTTACTCGGGAGTCGCCACAGCGAATCATCTGATTCGCATGTTTGATTTGGCAGAGGTTTTTACGTCGGATGCCCTTCTTGTCACAACCCTTTTTAGCAAGGGACAGAAACACGCTAACAACTTTGCAGCTACTCTTTACGAAAGTCAGCAATGGTTCTTTTACATGCCTCTCACCATAGACAGTGAGAGACATGGCCCGCCTTTGATAACCCAGTTAGCTGCACTGGGGGGGACAGTGACAACATTGTGGAGAGTGGGACTCGAACCCCCAACCATTGGATCAGCGATCCAGCGCCCTATACGTTACGGTGACTTTAACCCTTAACCCTGGGTCCTAAGAAAAGCAGCAGTAATTCTACTGGAAAAGAAAAAAAAAGACATGAGAATGTGAAGAATCAACTGCAATCAAGAGACAGAGAAGGGAACATCGCCACGCCCCCTCAAGCAATAACCCACCTCCATCTCTCCATCCCCATCCATTCACATACGTTGACACATCGCAACGAAAAAGGTATGGAAACAAATACTGTACATAATTAGGTTAATTATTACATAATTATCATCATTATGTTTTACTCTTGTGCATTAATGTATGTATTGTATATTAATATGTTTCATAAATACACTCGTTTTCAAAGTATATACAACTATATTGACGGAAGTAAATAGTCATCTGAATGCATTAATCAACTTAACTATTGATTATGGGAAATATCACTTCACAATTCAAACAAATCAGTAATCGACCATATTTTTTAACGAATTGTGTTTGAGCACCGAAGTTCCACTGTACCTCATTTATCTTCTTTTTTGTACCTCGTTTCACTCAGGGTAAAATCGAACAAACTCGTACATTTACTTTACAATATTAAAGCAAACGTACTAGAACATCTGCCTCAAATTCTGTATAGAGTTAAATTAGTACCTCTTTCACCAAGAAACAGAGGAAAGCATAATCTATAATGTCGCAAAATTAGCTACCGCCATACAAACTGGCTGAACATTGATAACTTGCGATCACAATTCAAACTTCCATGATAAATACAAGGCTTATGCAACAACTGATATATTACAGTAAAGGATATTCATCATCATCATCATCATCATTGGATATTCAAATGTATTTTTGTTTAGACTACGTTCCACCACTATGTGCTACCGAATGCTAACAAAAATAACCATATTATGTATATTTTTCAAACACTGAAAAATATAGTAATGAGCCTCTAGTGCTTGAATTCGACAATAGGGAAAGGCAGACAGGTCACAGAAGACACTGCACAAATTTACTGAAACAAATCAGAGCTGACTTGAAAAGGGGGCTGGTCAAGGTCCTCCTCGTACAGTGACACACCAAAATAAACTGTGGGGTCTTGCAAAAGATAAAAAAATGCGTGCACATTGTAAAGACTAATTGTGGTTACAGGTGTATAGGACGACTGGGACTGCAGAGGCAACTGAAAGAGAGAAATAGAGACGAATGTGGGAATTAAGCAAAATGAGAAAAAAATTAACTTGCTTGGTGAAATAGCCAATACATTTATGATTAAACAACTCCAGAATCTATTTACTAATAACTATACTTTCGTGACTAGCATCCAGTGCCCAAGACAGCAATTCATGGTGATTTGATATCAAACGTATTACAGGATCTGAACCTGGTGCTTGTGTAGTGCCGTAGCTCAGGTTTAAGGCACCATGGTCTCCCTGTAACCCCAGATCCTCAGTGCCAACCTGTTCTACTGAACAAGAAAGCCTCATAAAACATTAATGGAACATCAATTAAAAATGAAGGCAATGGTGGCCCAGTGGTAAGGTGCTGGATTACCGATCCTAACGTTTGGGGTTCAAGCTTCACCGTCAGTGGTTGTCACTGCTCCCCCAGCTAACTGGGTTATCAAAGGCCGGCCATGTCTCTCACTGTTTGTGGTGAGAAGTGCATCTAAAATAACCACTGCTGACTTTCGTCAAGGGTAGCTGCATGGCAGTCAGCGTGTTTCTGCCCTGCAATGGCCTGGCAAGCTGTCCAGGGTGTACCCTCGCCCAGGTCGGCTAAGATGGGTGCCAGCCTCCCTGCGACCCTAATTAGGATTATGCAGGTCAGAAAACTAATGAATTAAAAATGATCCCGAGCAACCATGGCACAAAATGCAAATAACACGGAGCTAGCGTGCAGTGAGCAAACTAAACAAGTGTTCCCACATGGACTCTGCACACCATAAAACATGAAGCGAACAAGTTTAGATGACTGTGGAATGGATGGCATGCAACACAATTTAAAAGTATGTCTGAAGTAAGAAGGAAAATATTTCAAATTATGTGAACATCACAGTGACGCATCAACACGCCCAGACTACACATCCTTGCAAAAAAAACCTCAAATTAATTTATAAGGAACAGGTCTTTGCACTGGATGATGGAATATACAACAGGGTGACATAATCTCTTTACATATTCATCAAGAAGTCAGGATGACAAGGCAGTCTTCTCATGTATCTCCACTTCTACAAATTTACAGAGTTATTTGCTAACACTGCAGATTCTCTACTCTCACCTCATTCATTATTAGATATAACTCTAGCCCCTGGACACAGATTGCTTGAACACAATCGCATCATCTTTTAATGATCATTTAGACAGAGCCGGCACCACAACGAAACTGTTCGTCAAGGTCAATTTCCAACTATTACCAAAAATAAATGATCTTGATCCCAGATCGCATCCATCGTATGACTGAAAAAAAAAAAAATCCCGACTTGATAGCAATGTTAGCATTAGAACCGATGAACTAATGATCACTCATATGATATCAATTCAGCCAATGTGCCAAGAAGAGAACTTGTCTCTTTATAAGCTCTCTGCTCCAGGATTAACATCTCATTAAATCAGCCAAATTTATCAAACGTTTTCCAGCATTTCTATCAGGATGAGGCTACATTTGGCCGAGTTGCACTCAATGGACTTAACACCATCATACTAGTACAGTACATACATAACATAACAAAATAAATAAATAAAAAGGAGAATGTTTACATTAATATTTGCCCTGGTTTACTAGATATTAAATTCATGTTAGTATAATTAAAGGATCTACAATATTCTCCCCTAAAAACAACGTCTTTAATTTTCAAGGGAAATTCAAAATCATGGACAGAAGCTTTAAGTGTATTTCATGAATCAGTCCTGAGCTAAATTTCAGCCGCTGGAGTCCTGTGCTCAGACTGCACTCCATCAGCTCACCATCAACAACACGAAGAGCACTTGAAGTTCATGAGTACGGAGTGAAATGGGGCTGTGACGCTTCAACTGCCATGAAAGATTTTAGGAAACATTTTGAATCGTGCGGTCGGATTAACAAGGATTACAGAAAGAAATATGAAAGCTGCACAAGCTTCCAACCCAGTCTCGTAATTAGAGAAATGTTCGGCTTGCATACCTCCAAGAAGACACCCACACACTCACACTCACACACACACACACACACACACACGTGTGTGTGCACTGTAAGACAGATGTTTGACCTCATGCTCCTCCTGAGACACACACACATGGGGGAGGGGGGTGTTTGACCTCACACTCCTCCTGACACAGAAAGAGAGAGATTGGCCTCACACTCCTCCTGACTCAAGCACATACACACAGTCTCAAGCAAGAATGTACACACATAGATACACACATTCTCCCCACAGGAGCAGTGGTGGCTGAGTGGATAAAGCTGATACGTATGTCAGCGGTTCAATCCCCCAATATCACCACTGTTGGGCATCTGAGCCGGGCCCTTGACCCTCAACTGCTCAGTTATATAAAAATAATTAAAAGCGCACCAAGTGTCTGCCAAATGCTGTAAATGTAAAGTATGCACAAGGCTGCATCCTGAAGGCACCGGCCTTGGCTGCTGTGTACGAAGCTAGTGGTCTCCCTTCACCAGATTAATTTTATAACACTGTCATCTCTCCAAAACCATGCAGGAAACGAAATCACGGCTGGATGTGCACACAGTACTGTAGTGTGGTGTGATGTATGGACAAAAGTGTGATGGACACGCACCCCAGGTACAGGTTCCCTATTCAGTGGGAAATGCATCCAAACGAAGATCAATACCAAGGTCAGCATCCATGACCCCACACTCAACACCAGCCCCTCACAGTCCTCTGGGATTGATGCCCATTTACTGATAATAGAAGATACTTTGAGGAGTATGAACACTAGTTAGACAGACCTCACCCAGCCTGCCTTTAGCTCTGCTCGTAGTGCATCACTGTATAGCAAATTATGAAGGGTTTGGATTGAAATTATCTTGAAGAGGCAATAAAAGCTGCAAAGTCTTTATTAAGTTGTGCTGGGACATATTGCGGTCTCAGAACATGAGGCATGCAGAATGGCCCTCATTCTGGACCCTGTGTGTTCATCACTAATGATTTCAATCAAAATCCCATTGGCAAGTCTTTGGCACCACTTGTATGAGTGGAGATGCGAGTGCACACACACACACAAAACACACACACACACATACACACACACAAGCAGGATCACTTACCTGGTTTGACAGTCTTGAGGCGCACGGGCTCCCGGAAGTGGCGGATGACGGCGAGCGTGTCGCGGTGCGTGAGGCCGCTCACGGGCGTGCCGTTCACCTCCAGTAGCACATCACCAGGGCTCGGTGCTCTGCCCGCGTGCCACCGCAGCGCCGCCGAAGTAGCCGACGAACCGTGACTTATATACGGAAACTCTCCATGTTCAGCACCGCCGCGGATCTCCAGCACGGAGCTCAGCTCAGCCCCGCCGCCCCACGACACCGCATACTCCTGCACTTTATTCACCCAGTGCTTCTTCTTCTTCAGCGTCTTAGACATTGTCTTTATTTATGATTGTTTTTTTTTTTTTAATGTTTTCTTTGTTTTTATTCGACTGTTAACGCTCCTGCGCGCTCCAGGATGAGCTCGAGCTCAGGACGCGAGTGCAGGTTGTAGCGCAGCGCCCGAGCTCGCGACCTCCATTGATTTACAAAAAATAGAAGAGGATGAAAACAAAACAAAAAAAAGTGTCTCCGTCGAAGTTTCTGGAAACGAAGAAAGGAAACAGACGGAGCATTAGGAATGTAAGGTGTGGAGGAGAATTTCTGAAAGGTTTCAGTTGCTGGAGTGTTTTGTTTCGTAAGCAAACTCGAGCAGCACACGAGAGCCGAAGCGCGCGCACTACATTTTTGAAGGTTAAAAACAACGGGTTGTGTTGAAAAATTAGCCCAAACAATACTTAAAAAAAAAAAAAAAAAAGACACTTGGATATCAGCAATTTGTCTGAAGATGAATCAAAACAGCCCCGAAATCCTAATATGGACCCGAGTCCGGTACAATTCTTTATTCAGATGCGTGTAAACAGTGAAAAACACCTGCTTCAGAGTTCCCGATACACCGTAACATACCTGTCTCCTAGAAACGCGCTCGTGGAGCACCCGCCTGACCAGCTTTACCGCCAACCCCCCCGTCCACTACTCTCTTTTAGGCTAAAATTAAACCTTAAAAACACCCTCTCATCGATAACCGTTTCCTCCCTCAACCGACTCCACTACAGCTCGCGCAAGCCGTGATGGTTTAAAGTGAAAAGAAGTGCGCGAGAACTTTGTTGCTCGCTTTGGCACTCTTTTCCTGCGGAGGAAGAGGGAGGAAAAAATAGAGCGACGGACATTGCGGCCAATGGTGACAGAGGCGGAGACGATGAGGTGGGGCTTATCCTACTGGGCAGGACTTCCCACCTCCGCAAACAATAAAGACGCCATAACAACATGTTAACCCTTTACTGACCAGCCGTGAACAGATGACGCGATTAAACACTGATTGGGTGACCTGTTTTGTTCCACCTGTTACTCGGAGCTCGAAATTTCTTGCATGTAGTATTTAATAAAATTGCTTAAAGTCATTCTGTCGTAAACAATATCAGTGAGACCGTTTTACATTGATGACTTTTTTTGCATTAAGAAACAATAAAACGCTGGACTTGCTCTATTCAAATGTGAAGGACGTTTACAACCCCTCCCCCACTGGGACGCTCAGACCACAACCTGGTCTACCTGCTCCCCCAATCCACACCCAGGGTGCGAAAGGAACCTGCGCAGAAGAGGTCTGTGAAAGTGTGGCCCGAGGAGACCAGTGAGAGGCTTAGGGACTGTTTCCAGACCACAGATTGGAGCATGCTCTGTCACTCCTTTGGTGATGACATCGAGGGCCTCACACACTATATCACTGATTACATGAACTTCTGCGTGGACAGCACCGTGCCAACACAGAGGGTATAGTGCTTCTCCAACAACCACCCATGGGTCACCCCTGAGCTTAAAGTCCTCCTGAACCAGAAGAAGAGGGCTTTCATCTCATGGGATCAAGAGGAGCAGAAGAAGGGCCAGCATGAGCTCCAGTGGAGGATCAGAAGGGCCAAGAAGGATTATGGGAAGAAGATGGAGGAGAAGCTGGCTCAGAACAACGTGCTGGACGTCTGGAGAGGACTAGAGTGTCAGACGGACAGCTGATGGTGACCAGCGCTGGGTGGATGAATTAAACTGTTACTTCAACAGGTTTGATTCTCCCCCTCCCTGTTCCCCCCTCTTCACATGTCTCCAGACCAGCGGACTCCTCCCCCCTCCCCAGGCCAACTTCACCTGACTGCAGCAGCCCCACAGACACATCCCCCTCCCTCTGCAGCCTGACCCAGTCCTCCCTCTCCCTCACGTTCGACCAGATGAGGAGACAGTTGGACTGAATCAGAGGAAATTTGCAGGACCAGATGGCATCAGTCCCAGGCTGCTGAGGACCTGTGCAGACCAGCTCTCTGAAGTCCTATGCCAACTATACAACCTGAGCCTCAGCCTGGAGAAGGTTCCTGTCCTGTGGAAGACCTCATGTGTGGTCCCGGTTCCTAAAACAGCTCAAGCCAAGGAACCGGCCCACCACAGACCTGTCACCCTGACCTCCCACCTCACTAAGACCATGGAGAGACTCCTCCTCGACCACCTCCGCTTTGTAGTGAGCTCCACCCTAGACCCGCTGCAGATCGCCTACAGGCCCAACATTGGGGTGGAAGACACAGTCATCCACCTTCTGCAGCGGGCGCTCACCCACCTGGAAATCGCTGGTAGCGCTGTGCGGGTCATGTTCTTTGACTTCTCCAGCGCCTTCAACACCATCAGGCCGGCGCTTCTGCGGGGGAAGCTGGAGGACGTGGGAGTGGACGGACATCTTGCTGCCTGGATCATCAACTACCTCACTGACCGGCCACAGTACGTGCGGCTGTGAGTCAAAGATGGTAGTCTGCAGCACAGGGGCACCCCAGGACACCGCCCTCTCACCTTTCCTCTTCACCATCTACACCTCAGACTTCATCTATAACACGGACAAAGGATGCATAGACAGTATTATGTTTTTCATCACAATCGGTGTATATTAGTTCCAGAGGTTCCCTTCAGTTTACGAATTGTGATGTGTGTATAACACTATCTTTGCTATAGTTATTTTAACATTCATTTTCGCAGCCGCGAAAT
Organism: Plotosus lineatus; assembly: GCA_024760905.1. NCBI lineage: Eukaryota > Metazoa > Chordata > Actinopteri > Siluriformes > Plotosidae > Plotosus > Plotosus lineatus. The sequence continues at coordinate 50,703,029 of CM045731.1, forward strand.
CCTAAATAAGGTCGCAGGGAGGCTGGCGCCCATCTCAGCGGACCTTGAGATGACCTTGAGAAGACCTTGAGACCTTGAGATGCACCTTGGACAAATTCACCAGGCCAGGAAAGGGATCAGCTAATGATCTTTTTTTTTCTCTACTAAATTTTATGAGAGGCAAAGCATGTTCCAAGTGTAGCTGGAGCACCGTCTGGGAGTCGAACCTCACTGTACACAAATAACCTGTCATCTCTCATACATAATTCACCGACACGATGCATCCCCAAGCCCCCAAACCTTAACTATCATAACTAACCACCTTAACCCAACCTTTATCCAAACTTAAACCTAATTCTAACCTTAGCACCAAAACCAAGTCTTAATCTTTTAATAAGCCTTGAAGAAGTGAAAACCAGCCAAGTCCTCACACTGTTGGTTAAAAACATATTCCCGTCCTCAGTCCAAGACAAAGTAGTCTTTGTGGAGTTTGAATGGGTATCCTCTTGGTACATGGTTTCCTTACATAGTCCAAAGACATGCACATTAGGCAAACTGGCTTTTCCAAATTTATCCTCAAGTATCAGTGAGTACAAATGGTTGTATATTCAGTTTGTCCCCCACCTTCCCTCAGGTGTTCACACACTTTCAGAGATAGGCTTCAGCCTCATCTTGGCTTCACCTCGAAAAATTAAGCTGAAGTTGAATGAATGAGTGACTGAAAAATAAAGTGGCAACTTGTTTGCCCCCAAGTGCCTGGTGGCCATTACAGATCTCGTGATTAGATAGCACATGGCACGGATAATTATATACCATAGTGGTTTATCAGGCTTGTTGTCACAGTCCTTGCAAACGTAAACAGAAGGTTCCCTTTTATTTTTTTCATGCTGTTGTGCCACGCTGCCATCTGCTGTTAGATACATGGAGGTGTTTCCCATGCTTAGCAAAAACATCTGTATATCGCTCAAGGACATACCTGTTGTACGACTACTACCACCACTACTACTTCTTCTTCTTCTTCTTCTTCTCCTCCTCTCGGCTGTTCCATTCAGGGGTCACCACAGCAAATAACCTGCCTCCATCTCACCCTATTCTCTGCATCTTCTCTTATGCCAACTACCTTCATGTCTTCCTCTTTGGCCTTCGTGTAGTCCAGTGGTTCTCAAATAGTGGGGCGCGCCCCCCTGGGGGGGGGGGTGTGATCCCTGGGAACATGCTTTTTTTTTGCCGTATTAGGATAGTGCAATTCTACATCCACGACAGCAGGTGGCAGTGGCTTCCTCACTGTCAGAGTGTGCCCAGAGGGAAAATAAGAAGTGTAGTTAATAAACCCACCACTGAAGTTTTTAACAGGGATGGAAAGAGAGGCGGAGACAGTGAAAGAAACGAAAGTCTCCCGGAAGCTAAGTTATGATGAAGCGAACGTGGCACTCGACTTCACTGTGCTGCGGTGAGAAACGAGCAAAGACTGCTGTGTTTACTGTGTCTGAAAACATTGGCAACGGACAGCATGAAGCCAAATAAATTCAGGAGTCACTGAAAGACTTCACACCCCGATCACGTGATGAGCCGCGTGAGTTTTGTTTTTTTTTTTTTTTCAGCGAAAAAGTGCCGAGTATCGCCAACAACCATCCCGCTTTATGAATGCGACTCCAGCAAACCAGCGAGCTTTGTTCGCATCAGATAAGGTGGAGTCCCAAACCGCTCAGTGCGCAAAACCCCACAGCGGAGGAACTGAGCTTACCTGCAACACACACGGTCTCTGTCATGCTGGATGACGTCATTGCTGTGAAAATAAATCCAGATCCCAGTTCCGCATTGAGCAGGGGTTGAGAGTTCAGTGTCGTGCTTTTAAACCGGCTTCTAAAAGCTGTGCACTGCTAAACGTGCTCATTATAACCATGAATCTGGACTTAATCATTTTGACAAAAAAAAAATAAATAATACAAATTGTTTTATTCATTTTTGTTTTGTAGGTTAAAGTGTTTTATATGTTGTGCTCTTGAGTTAATATTACCCCTCCCTGAATCGCCACCTTATCGTGGTGGAGGGGTTTACGTGACCTAATGATCCTAGGAGCTATGTTGGAGGGGCGGGCAAATGCCCCTGGTAGAGTCACCCAAGGCAAACAGGTCTGGGGTGAAGGTCCAGACTAAGTGCGATTCAAAAAACCCCTATGACACATGACATCTGAGAGAGAGAGCACAGGAAGCAGTCTCCCTTGCCCGGATGCGAGTCACCGGGATTCCCTCCTGGAGCCACAGGAAGCAGTCTCCCTTGCCCGGATGCGAGTCACCGGGATTCCCTCCTGGAGCCACAGGAAGCAGTCTCCCTTGCCCGGATGCGAGTCACCGGGATTCCCTCCTGGAGCCAGGCCCAGGGGAGGGGCTCGAAGGCGAGCGCCTGGTGGTCGGGCTTATGCCCATGGAGCCTGGCCGGGCCTAGCCCGAAAAGGAGACATGGGTCTGCCCTCCCATGGACCCACCACCCGTGGGAGGAGTTTTAGGGGTCGGGTGCAGTGTGAGTTGGGTGGCAGCCAAAGGCATGGGTTCTGTCGGACCGATCCTCGGCTACTTACTCTGACCATCGGGACATGGAATGTCACCTCTCTGGTGGGAAAAGAGCCTGATTTGTTGCGTGAGGTGGAGAGATACCGACTAGATATAGTTGGGCTCACCTCAACGCATAGCTTGGGCTCTGGAACCATCCATCTCGAAAGAGACTGGACTTTCTTCTATTCTGGAGTTGCTCATGGGGAGAGGCGGCGAGCCGGTGTGGGTATTCTTGTTGCCCCCCGTCTCGGTGCCCAAATGTTGGGGTTCTCCCCGGTTGACGAAAGGGTAGCTTCCCTTTCCAGAAGAAACTGGAGTGAGATTGAGAGAGATTTCCTTTCGGCTTTTCCCCTTTATCAGGGGTCGCCACAGCGAATGATTCGCACGCTTGATTTTAGGCATAGATTATGTTGCATGCCCTTCCTGACACAACCCTTTAGCAAGGGACAGAAACACGCCGACGGCTTGCAGCTACTCCTTACGAAAGTCAGCAATGGTTCTTTTACATGCCTCTCACCATAAACAGTGAGAGACATGGCCTGCCTTTGATAACCCAGTTAGCTGCACTGGGGAGAGAAGAAGAAACTGGAGTACCCTGAGGAAATCCACGCAAGCACATATAAATGCAAACTCCACATAGAAACGCCCAGGTCCGAGACCTGAATCCATGACCTTCTTGCAGTCAGGCGAATACGGCAGTCACTGATATATGTTATTTTGCACATATACATGTTATTTTACACATTCTGATGTTTGCATTATCTGAAGCTCTTCACCTGATCATGACTTGCATAGGACATTAAATACAATGTGCACTGAGTAAGACTAGCAGTTGCCGTTAAAATAATTATCAGGTCTCCAGATTCAGGACTGATATTTGTGCATGTTTTAGGAGGTTCAAACAGTCATGAGGCAAAACGTGTTTTCATAGCCGGCTCTGTTCTTCTCAGCAGTTTGCAAACAAAATAATGTGGTGTGAATGTTGCACTGCCAGATATAACACTCTCTCCTGGTGTACTGTACTTGGTTTTTGAGAAGTGCACTCCTGGCAATCTGCTGCATTAATTATGGAGCCTTCAAGAGGTAAGAACTGCAAGTAGTAAATTATTACTTACTGGGTTTTATTTATTTATTTTTAATACATATATAAGTGTGCTCTGCTTAAGGGACAAACTTGCCTGAACTACACATCACTCACCTTGCTGCTAGAAAATAATTTAAATGAGGTTTCCTTTCGGCTTTTTCCCTTTTTTTTCAGGAGTCGCCACAACGAATGATTTGCACGTTTGATTTGACATAGGCTTTTACGTTAGATGCCCTTCCTGACACAACCCGTTCAGCAAGGGACAGAAACACGCTGACGGCTATGAGGCCTATTCTTTACGAAAGTCAGCAATGGTTCTTTTACATGAACCTCTCACCATAGACAGTGAGAGACATGGCCAGCCTTTGATAACCCAGTTAGCCTTCTGGGGGGACAGTGACAACCTTGCGGAGGGTGGTACTCGAACCCCCAACCTTAGGAGCAGCGATCCAGTCCATCAGACCACCACTGCCCCTCGAGAAAATAATTTAAATAAATTGTTAATATAATTTTTCCCCCCTCCCATGCTTTTGTGAGCTTCCTATGGGTTCTCCGTTTCCTCCAACAGTCCAAAGACATGCACATTAAGCTGATCCAAATTACCCCTATATGTGTATGAGTGTGGATGCTGTGAAGTTCCTCTGCAGTGGTCTGGCTCAGGGTGGTCCAGTGTGTACCTTGTCTTCGTCTGGTGTCAGCCGAGATAGGAACAACCTCCTCGTGACACAGGAGGAGGATTAGCTGGTTCAGCAAATGAGTGAGTGGGGGAGTAAGGCTGCATGCTACACAAATAAAGTTTCCATAGCCATCATTGTAATGTGATATTTATTTTTTTATGTAATGCAAATTAAAAAAAAAAGAAAGAATAAACAGCTGCTCTTCGAAACAGTGCTGGTATCTTTCAATGGAGTAAAAAAAAAGAAGACATAAAGGGAATTTTATTCCATTTTACTTTTTGTGAATCAGACATTGAAATACTATGATACACAGTAGGTCCTTGACTATTCGCAGTTTTGCACTCACGGCTTTGCATATTCGCGGATTGCCGAGCAACTGTCACGTAATTCAAATTCAGCCAATGGCTGTCCTCCTTCCTGCTGATTGGTTGAGATTATGTAGATGCCCCTTTTTCCTCATTTGTGCACAAGTTGTCAATGAGCCTTTTTTTAGTGTGTTTTAATTACCAGTTAAGTTCTATGATGTCACTCAAACGTCTGCTAAGCGCCAGGAAAAGGTAATGACATTGGATGTCTCTTCTGAAGAAATAAGACTTTCTCCGGAAGAAATGACGGTTTCCTCTGAAGTGCCTGAAGAGGAATAACCATCTGAACTGTTGTAAAACACTCCACTATTAAAGTTTTTTTCAATTATTATTCTAGTACATTACTTAAGGTAATGTTCAGAATGTTTGTGTGTGATTTTATGTACTGTGGTGTAGCATGTTTCTCATTTTGTTTTATTTATCCAATTTATTACATTTCTTGTTCTTTTATGTCCTTTTTGTTATGGTCTGTGTTTCTGGGGGACTTTGATTTTGGCGGCTGTGCCTCGAACTAACTGTTTTCTCTCTGCTTCGGCTAAGGGGCGTAGCTGAGCTGCTCGGTGGCTCACACCTGAATTCACTATTCTCATCTACTCACAATAAACAAAAGCACGCTCACCTCTGCGCCAGACGATTAACGCGCATCACGTCACCGATTCTTTGGTTTGTAACGCTTTCTAACTCTCTTACTCTAAAACTCTGTTTTCTACCCGCTCCGGCTGAGGGGCGTGGCTGAGCTGCTCGGACTGAATGCAATTCATACCTGAATTCAGTCATCTCATGCCTCACAAATAATGCAATACCTTCCTGTAGTTGGCATTTTTGAAAACTACAGTGCTGTATGTTTCAAGGAAAATACATTTAAAGGTGTTCTTTTATATATATATATATATATATATATATATATATATATATATATATATATATATATATATATATATATGCTGTATGTTTATATTTTATTATCAAGAAATATCACAGTAGAAAATTAAGTTTTTCTTAATCATTACTACATTTTACTACATTAACACTGTATTAATGAGTAAGACTGTCTATAGAATGTGTTTAAGAAGCATATTTTAGCGCATGTAATAGATACATAGTATTTTAATTCTGGTTGATCATTCGCACATGTAATATGATACATGGGGTTTCACTTCCGGGTACAGAACTCGCAGATTACCTTTATTCGCGGGAGGGGCCGGAACTAAATCCCCGCGAATTACGAGGGCCTACTGTATGTACAACTAAAATATACATATGCTGTAAACTAAAGAAAACCTGCAAATTTGTAAAAAAAAAATAAATAAATAAAATAAAATTCAAAACTCCACACTGTGAAGGGTGCTTAACATATTCTCATTAAAAAATGAACACACTCATAAAAAGAACAAACCAGTAATCATCTATTACAGTCTCATTTTGCATGTTTTCTTATTCTGACATTAAGATGCTTCTCAATTTCCTAAACTGGACCCATCGAAGACGTTCCTATAAACTTTCCTTTCAATTACAAGCTAAAAGATGTCCAACTTTCTGAGGCACACAGAGTTAAATCTGTAGTACAATCGTACTTTACACATTCATCAGACGTCCCCCTGTACAAATCTGTACTTACTCGTCATCTACAGATGGCAGTCTAAGAGGGAAGACTGCAGTTTACTGAAAGAACTTGTTTTCATCTCCTGCAGGTTTCACCTCATGAAATATTGCCGCATGTAAATTGCTATCATGAAAATTGCTGGAGTCTTCTAAGGATACAGAAAGAAAGCAGAAGTTACACCTCAAGTACTCAGAGCTCCAGTTTTGGCAGCTTACAGAATAACGCTTGATTCCAGAACATACTATTATTTTGCTTTTTAAGCCACTTTATTTACCACACCTTTATGTTGCCAAATTGTTGCACTCATTATGTTGCAAAAAAAAAAAAAAAAACTGGTTCTGGACAATTTAGTCTTCTCCCTGCTCTGATACATTCACTTATGGAAAGGGCAAGTAATTAACCTTTTACTTAAAGAATTAGGTGTGTTCAGGGATCCCAGCGAAGTATAGATAAAATAGAGGAAACGGCTTCAGAAATCATAAATGAAATATTTCAGCTGGGGGTCAAGGAGGCATATATTATAAATAATTATCATTATGGTGAATAAAAATAGAGGAATTCCCCTAAATAGCAGAGATCTGGGATCCCTGTGTGTTGGAAGCTCTGAAAACACTGAAATGTGCAAGGAATGTGGATTTTCCAGGACCACAATGGCATCGTGGTTAAAATGTCTACATCACAGAGAGAATGTCCCAGGTTCGACTAGTTTACACATTCTCTTTTTGCTATGACTTAACAGCGTGCCATTAATCTTGTAATTGTATATCATATGATGTAATACTTTTTATGTGTATCTACAACTCAGAATAATAATCTGCATATCTCACCGGTGTTATCTCACACTATTAGTGTGGTGGACTTTTTCGAAGTGAAGCAGATCATATAAAAATATTAAACTTAAGTTCAGAAAGTTTTAGGTGAACTCCTCCTCTTCATGCGGTTTTTACTACTTAATTATTTTCATTATTCGCCACCGTATCGCTTGTCCTATCGTGTCGGTGGGAAAGGTGGAGCCAATCCCAGCTGGCTCTGCGCGAGAGGCCGGATACTAATATAATAATAAAAATCCCGACAGTATAATGAGGATGAATGCTTTAAATAACTTTCTCATTTAGTACATTAACAGTTTCATATACAGTAATTCAGAACTCTGTATTTTATATTAGTGTTCATTTAAGACTAATATAAAATGTAGAATTCTGAATTACTGTATATGCAACTTTTAACGTACTAAATGAGAAAATTATTTAACGCATTAATCCTCATTATACTGTCGTGACTTTTATTATGCCTACCCGCCAAAGCAGATCAAGATGCACTGGCAGTTAAATTCGAATCAAATGTCAGTTCGATCTGTTGAATAATAAACTATATCTTTAAAAATACTGATTGTATTTTTAAAATGTCAGTGCACTAATACTGTTATAGTTTTCCTCTCATTAATACTTGAATACCTTTTCCTTACAGACATGCTTAAGCATCTGTATTTACGTTCCTTTTACTAATATGAGAATCCCAATTACAAACATAAATACAACACATCAAATGGTTCTCATCCATTTTTCCTCATACAATTCATTAGTCTTCTTGGATCAGGCAGATTTCATCACCGCAACCTAAAGTTCATCACTTCAGTACTAAAAAAGTGCAGAATATCCTAAAAATGCTGGGACTGAACAGGGTTTGATACTCCAACACAGAGAAGAGCAGATGCTTTCGTTGGCCTATATGAGTTTCCGTCAAGCCTGAAGTGTCGGAGATGGACAGGACATCATAGTCTGTTACACCTTCCAGCTCCATAGGGACATTGGGAACAAAATGTAGGAAACTGACCACAGCAGATAGTAAAGGCACACAGGAGGGAATGAAGAGCAGAAGACCAGAATGATACCTGCAGGCACAAGGATACATTTTAGTTCGTGATATGGCTGCTAAACAGCTGGGTACATGGCCGGCCATGTCTCTCACTATCTGTGGTGGGAGGCTGTAAAAGAACCATTGCTTTTGTAAAGAGTTAAGCTGCATAGCCGTTAATATGTTTCTGCCTTGTGATGGCCTGGCAAGCTGTCTAGGGTGTACACTACCCTCGTGCAGAGTCAGTTGAGATGGGCACCAGCCTCCCTGCGACCCTGATTAGATAGACTTGATAGTGGTCCTTAAAATGAATGATGAGTGAATTATACTAAATTCACTTGGAGATCAGGATCAATTGTTGGAAGGAACAAACAAAAACAAGTCAAAATGGGTGAACACTTTCCCCATCACTTTATATCAGGCTTTCCATAGATCTCTGCAGTGCACCTCCATTTCATGAATATTAACAAAGTAGTGGTCACCAACCCTGTTCCTTGAGAACTTCCTCCCTGAAGACCTTGACTGCAACCCTAATCATATCTATCTGAAAATGTAATCAGGGACAAGCAGTACTTGATCAGATTTTTTAAAGGCTCAAAAGATGGAGTACGATACGCCAGTTTGATGCACAATACTTTAGGTTTACTGTACTAGTGTCCGGAAATACTGAAAGCATAATACTGAACAGATCTGAAAGCGGTCAACATACAGTAGGCTCTTGACTATTTGCGGTTTTGCACTCAAGGTTTGAGTATTCGCGGACTGCCGAGCAACTCTCACGTGATTCAAATTCAGACAATGGCTGTCCTGATTGGTTGAGATGATGTAATGCCCCATTTTCCTCATTCGCGCACACTCTGTGCCTGTGATTTTTTAGTGTGTATGTTTTTAGTTACAGTTAAGCTTCATCCTGCCACCCAAATGCTGAGCACCTTCTCAGTTTCATCCTGCCACCCAAACACTGCGCACCTTCTCAGGCTTCTGATAAGGCGCCGAAGCACCAGAAAAAGGTAATGACGCTGCATGAAAAAGTAGAACTACTTAATATGATTCAGAAAGGAAAGCGGCGGCGGAAAAATCTCTCTCGCCTGCTGCTCTGCTGCTGGCTGATGGTGAGAGCACTCTTTGCAATTAGCACAAGAATTTGGAAATCCACCAACACAGCAAATCAAAACCACACACGCACTAAATGACCCCGCAGACACCAAATAAATATCCGCCCACACCCGTGACTGTTATTTTTCATTAGATGTAATTTTCAACCCTAAAAGAGCATTTTTGAAAGGGTACCCACTGAATACCTGCAACATATTTCCATATAACATAAACATATTTGTCCTTCTCAAAAAATTAGCATATTGTGATAAAGTTCATTATTTTCTGTCATGTATTGATCAAAATTAAACTTTCATATATTTTAGATTCATTGCACACAAACTGAAATATTTCAGGTCTTTTATTGTTTCAATACTGATGATTTTGGCATACAGCTCATGAAAAGCCAAAATTCCTATCTCAAAAAATTAGCATATCATGAAAAGGTAGTCTAAACGAGCTATTAACCTAATCATCTGAATCAATCAATTAACTCTAAACACCTGCAAAAGATTCCTGAGGCTTTTAAAAACTCCCAGCCTGGTTCATTACTCAGAACCGCAATCATGGGTCAGACTGCCGATCTGACTGCTGTCCAGAAGGCCATCACTGACATGCTCAAGCAAGAGGGTAAGACACAAGGAAAAAGTGTGGCAGAAAACGCTGCACAACCAGAAGAGGTGACCGGACCCTGAGGAAGATTGTGGAGAAGGGCCGATTCCAGACCTTGGGGGACCTGTGGAAGCAGTGGACTGGGCAACAGGTGCCGCATTCCCAAGGTCAAGCCACTTTTGAACCAGAAACAGTGGCAGAAGCGCCTGACCTGGGCTACAGAGAAGCAGCACTGGACTGTTGCTCAGTGGTCCAAAGTACTTTTTTCGGATGAAAGCAAATTTTGCATGTCATTCGGAAAGCAAGGTGCCAGAGTCTGGAGGAAGACTGGGGAGAAGGAAATGCCAAAATGCCTGAAGTCCAGTGTCAAGTACCCACAGTCAGTGATGGTCTGGGGTGCCATTTCATCTGCTGGTGTTGGTCCACTGTGTTTTATCAAGGGCAGGGACACTGCAGCTAGCTATCAGGAGATTTGAGCACTTCATGCTTCCATCTGCTGAAAAGCTTTATGGAGATGAAAATTTAATTTTTCAGCACGACCTGGCACCTGATCACAGTGCCAAAACCACTGCTAAATGGTTTACTGACCATGGTATTACTGTGCTCAATTGGCCTGCCAACTCTCCTGACCTGAACCTCAGAGAATCTGTGGGATATTGTAAAGAGAAAGATGATAGACACCAGACCAACACTGTGGATGAGCTTAAGGCCACTATCGAAGCATCCTGGGCCTCCATAACACCTCAGCAGTGCCACAGGCTGATTGCCTCCATGCCACGCTGTATTGAAGCAGTCATTTCTGCAAAAGGATTCCCGACCAAGTATTGAGTGCATAACTGAACATAATTATTTGAAGATTGACTTTTTTTGTATTAAAAACACCTTTTTTTATTGGTCGGATGAAATATGCTAATTTTTTGAGATGGGAATTTTGGGTTTTCATGAGCTGTGTGCCAAAATCATCAGTATTAAAACAATAAAAGACCCGAAATATTTCAGTTGGTGTGCAATGACTCTAAAATATATGAAAGTTTAATTTTTATCAGTACATTACAGAAAATAATGAACTTTATCACAATATGCTAATTTTTTGAGGACTAGTATATGTATATAAACATACATACATTTTATATATATATATACATATATATATATATATATATATATATATATATATATATACATACATACATACATACACACACACATATATATACACACACACACACACACACACACACACACACACATATATATATATATATATATATATATATATATATATATATATATATATATATATATATACACACACATACATATATATATATATACACACACATACATATATATATATATACACACACACACACACACACACAGAGTGGTACCTCACCTTACGATAGTCCCAGCAAACAAAAAATCTACATTGACCATCTCCTATTGACTAAGTCCACATTGACTAACTCCGCCTAAGACTGTCCCAAGCCAGGTTGAAAAAGGAGGAGGGTTTGCCATGGGGTGGAGAAACTATGGTTGGAAAAGCAAACGCCATCGAAATCAATAACATGAAATCGACATGATATCCATGCCAGCTTGGACGTCGCCCGGTTAAACAAGGTCCGCGTTCCCAGCTGTGCAACCAGGGCTGGATCGATAAATTGACTACTGGAAAAAACAACTCAAGCACCAAGACAGAAACCAAAGATAAGATCAAAATAGCGAAACAACAACTGAAGATTGGGACTTGGAATGTCCAGACTGTGAGGAAAGATGGCAAGCTACATCTGTTGCAACACGAAATGGAGCCTTACAACTGCGACATTCTCGGAATTGCCGAAACTCACTGGACTGGAAAAGGAGAACTAAATGGTGGTGAAATCATCTGGTCGGGTGAGGATACCATCTGCAGAAAAGGTGTTGGTCTGTTACTTAACAAACGTGCCAGAAACGCACTCATAGGATGCAACCCTGTCAACCCACGAATCATCATGGCTCATTTCCAAGGCCAGCCTCTTAACATTACCATCATTCAAGTCTATGCTCCTACCGCAGACAGCTCAGAAGAGGAAATCGATGACTTCTTTGGCCAGCTCGACTCTCTGCTGAAAAACACATAAGAAAGACATTAGAATTGTCATGGGCGACTGGAATGCCAAAATTGGAAATGACAACACGGGCTATGTGAACATCATGGGGCGGTATAGCTATGGTACTCAGAATGACAGAGGAAAGCATCTACTGGAATTCGTATTGAAGAATAACCTTTATATTACCAACTCTAGTTTTGAACAGAAAGACTCCAGGAAGTGGACCTGGACTGCTCCCAACAACAGGCACCACAATATGATTGACCTCATTCTTATAGATAGGCGCTGGCTGATGGCAGTCAGAAACTGCAGATCTTATCAAGGGGCGGATATTGAATCCAACCACAGCCTCGTCCTTTGCAAATTCCAAGTCAAGTTCAAAAGCAATGCGAAGAAAAATCATGTGACTAAGTATGACATTGACGCGCTCAAGGATGAAGATACACGTCAAGCTTATGTCGAAGAACTTCAAATTACAATGAGGAACGTTAATAGACCTCAGAACCTGGAAGAAAGGACCACCAATCTTTACAAAATCATCAATGATGCTGCTGAAAAAAACATCCCGCGCAGCCAGCGGCCAAACAGGAAATGGATAACTGATGAAACTCTCCGTTTAGTGGATAGAAAAAGGAAAGCCAAGTTAAGCAAGGAACACTCACAAGAGAAAATGAGAGCGTATAAAGCCCTACGCAACTAAGTGCGGAAAGCAGCCCAAAGAGAAAAGAAGACCTGGCTTGTTAACAAGTGCAAAGAGATCGAGCAGTGTGCACATGACAATAAATCCCGGAAGGTCTACTTGCTAATTAAGGATCTTAACAGAAAATGTAAACCGAATCTTAGTATAATCAAAGATAAAAATGGCAGAATGTTACAATCAAAAGAAGAAGTTCTCCAGAGATGGACCGAATACTGCACCGAACTTTTCAGAAATTATATTGACGACGACATTTTCGTTCAAGAATTAAATGAGATCAGCCCCCCGCCTGTCAACGATGATAATGAAATCATGAAGGCAGAGGTTGAGATAGCTCTAAGAAAATGAAACCAAGAAAAAGCCCTGGCTCGGATGGCACCACAGCTGAGCTCCTCCTAGCTGGTGGTGAAGTTATTAGTAAGCAGATTCACGATGTCTGCAACGAAGTCTGGAAAGAGGAAACGCTCCCAGACGAGTGGACCAAATCAATCATCATCACTATCCCCAAAAAAGGTGACCTGAGAGAATGCAAGAACTATCGTACACTGTCAATGATAAACCACATGTGCAAAATCCTCCTTCTCATCATTCTGGAAAGACTCCAGGGAAAAATCAAACCTTATTTAGCCGAAGAACAAGCTGGCTAGCGGGCTTCAGGAAGGATCAGAGTACGGTCCAGCAAATTCTTACGCTAAGACTCATAGTGGAAAAATACCTCCAAAAACAAGAGAGACCCGTTTATAACTGCTTTATTGACTTCACCAAAGCGTTTGACAGTATTACCCACCGCTCTATATGGGCAATTCTTCAATCCTACGGCGTTGAAAAGAAGATCATCAGCATCCTGAAGAATATCTATGACACCAATAAGGCTGCAGTTCGCATCGGCAATGATCTTGGGGAATGGTTCAGACAAGAAAAAGGCACAAGACAAGGGGACCCCATTTCCCCAATCATTTTCATCACCTTTCTCGAGTGCATTCTCCAAAGTGTGCAGGAAAATATGCTGGGCGTCTCTATTTATGGACACATCATTAACAACATCAGATTCGCCGATGACATCGACCTCCTTGAAGAAACCGCTGAGAAACTCTAGTCTTAATATGGTCGTGGCCAATTCAGAGAAGACAGGACTGAAAATCAATGTCGACAAGATGAAAACCCTGGTTTTTGGCAAGCAAATGCATGACAACATCGTGAAGATCAGCGGCCAAGAGATTGAGAATGTTGAACAGTTTGTCTACCTTGGAAGCTTGGTGACCCAGGACAACAACTGCAGCAAAGAGATCAGAAGGAGGATTGGCCTGGCAACAGGGGCCTTCAACAAAGTTTGGAACAGCAGAGATATAGGTCTCAAGACAAAGATTCAAGTCATGCATACTTGTGTGTTCAGCGCCCTGCTGTATGCAGCCGAAACCTTGACTCTCCACAAAGATGATATCCGCAGGATCAAAGCATTTTAAATGTACTGCTACCGTAATATCCTCAAAATCCGCTGGTTTCAGCATGTCACCAATTTCGAAGTTCTCCAACGTATCAAACCAAGAACTATGCTGATACAAATGCAAAGCAAATTGGGCCTCTTTGGACACATATGCTCTTTGGACCACCGCATAATCAAACTTCTGATTGTTAGCATCGCAGAGGGCAACAACAGGAGAGGCAGACCAAGGAAAAAGTGGTCCCACGACATCAAAGAATGGTGCAACACCACATCTGCAAGATAGCAAAGAACCGAGTGGAGTGGAGAAAAAGGATTGAACATGTCGCTGACACATACGAGTTTGCAAGAACCCAGGGAGATTAAGTTAAGACTATCTCCTAACATCCCGCCCCGCTGGCCTCCCATTGGCCATCTCCCAACATCCCACCCCACTGGCCTCCCAGTGACTAGGCGGGATGACGCAGCTCCCTCCCATTGGCTATCTCCCAACATCCCGCCCCACTGGCCTCCCATTGGCGAGGGGTGACGCAGCTCCCTCCCATTGGCTATTATGTACCTGTATCTCCATAATACCCATGATGCTTTTCGTGTAAAGGACAGAGTTACTGTCGTTTCATGAGTTTTTCGAGTGTGCTCATTGCAACTTTATTTTTTGGCTCAGGCTTTTAATCTTGCATAAACACTTGTAAGATTATGACTCTGCTAAGAAGACATGGTCAACACAAAGTAAGTACCTTAAAAGGTATGCTTTTATAATTATTAAAGGGTTTAGGTTGTAGTATTGGGGGTTTTGGAACGAATCACGCGTTTTACACATACATGGCAACAGCAAAATAAATTTTCAGCGGAACTTGGGGGGGTCCAAGGCGGAGCCTGTGTGCTATCTACAGTTGGTCAAAATATCATCTAGCATAGACTAATTGGAATATAATTATTTGTAAACATATATGTATTTGCAATATACTAGTCCTCAAAAAATTAGCATATTGTGATAAAGTTCATTATTTTCTGTAATGTACTGATAAAATTCCTATCTCAAAAAATTCGCATATCATGAAAAGGTACTCTAAACGAGCTATTAACCTAATCATCTGAATCAACCAATTAACTCTAAAAACCTGCAAAAGATTCCTGAGGCTTTTAAAAACTCCCAGCCTGGTTCATTTCATTACTCAGAACCGCAATCATGGGTCAGACTGCCGATCTGACTGCTGTCCAGAAGGCCATCACTGACATGCTCAAGCAAGAGGGTAAGACACTAAACACATGCAAAAGATTCATGAGGCTTTTAAAAACTTTTTTTTTGTTTTTTTTTTAAAAACCAACCTGGTTCATTACTCAATTTTGGGTTTTCATGAGCTGTATGCCAAAATCATCAGTATTAAAACAATAAATGACCTGAACTATTTCAGTTGGTGTGCAATGAATCTAAAATATATGAAAGTTTAATTTTTATCAGTACATTACAGAAAATAACGAACTTTATCTCAATATGCTAATTTTTTGAGAAGGACTAGTGTATATATATATATATATATATATATATATACACACACACATATCAGTTATATTGCGTGTTACCCTTGTGTTAAGACGTCGTCTCTGTGATCTTTGTATTTACACTGTTTTGCGGACTTTTGTAACCCTGAGCAAATATGGTTGGTCAGAAGTGAAAGTCCACTAGCATGGGTGCAAGTCTCATACACAGAGATGAATTAACTATCTGCTCAGATCGGCACAATCTAATGCATACTCAGTTAAGCAAAGAGAGTTGTAATATGAATGAAAACCAGAATGCACGAATTACAGAACAATAACAGATATTTATTATCTTTTAGCAGAATCCTAAGAGCGTATACTTATTTTTATATTCACATTCATTAGGATTTGTACTTGTTCTTTGTATGCATCTCTTGAATAAAGTTTACTTACTTACACAGAAGAGCTCTCCGCTTTGCTGGTATACTGCATCAGTGCAGGCTGTGTTCTAAACGAGTTCAATGGCACCCTTGTGCACTTGAAAGACCAGAAGTCTGTATAACCCACAGCAAGTACACTACTTTCGGTATTGAGCGCTTCACATATTGTAATCGTTGATTGGCTGTTTTAAGCTTCATGAAAAGTAACTCGGTATAAATAAGTGACTTATTTGAAATTAATGTAGATATTATTTGATATATTTGATTTTATTTTACAATGTTTATAATAATTGATTTAGGGGTGTTTTATGAGACATTGTAATGGTATTTATGGATGTATAATACAGTATGAGTGTCATACATCACACGTCATACATCACTGTAATAACTTACGTTCATTTTCAACTTGCGTTCGGCCGTCTGGAACCAATTAAAAACCTAAGTCGGGGAGCGTCTGTATATATATATATATTATATACACACACACACACACACACACACACACACACAGTCTGTCCTCTCCTTATGAAAACCTCTAAATACGAAAAATCCAGGTTATGAAAAACATTTTCGCCTCTGTATACAAAACAACCTCTTTTTAGGAAAAGTACCAAACGCGCCATTCAAAAATTCAAACGCACCATTCAAAAATTCCAACAATGCGCGAATTGCTCTCTCATTGCCTGTCTCCCAACATCCCGCCCCACTGGCCTCCCATTGACCAGGAGTGAGCTGAATCTCCAGAATACTGTCCCCATAAGCTAATATATAATATTACACGATCTCGTAAGGAAGCAAGTTAATATTGAATCCGGATCGCCGATCTCTCGAGAAAGCAAGTTAATATTGAATCTGTACCTCAAATCTTGAAAACACGTACGTAATTCCGCTTTAAATACAACACCCCATCTCAAAAGTTCTGTCGGGTGGGCACTGCGTGTGGGCAGAGCCTGCATTCGGCAGAGCGCGCACGAGAGAGAGAGAGACTTTTGTGTGTGTGTGTGAGAGAGAGAGAGACAGAGAGATAGAGAGAGACAGTGTTGTGTGTGTATGTGCGTTAATAAAAAAAGTTTAATTAATAGCTATGTTAATAAAATGGTTTAATATGTTCATAAAATGTTTAAATGGTTTAATAAAAAATTTTTCTTTTAGTTTTAACACATATTTCATACAAAATTGGTGTACTTTTATAATTTTTAAAGGGTTTATGGGGTAGTCTTGGGAGCCTTGGAACGAATCACGCGTTTTACATGTAAAATGCGCCTCTACTTACGAAAACTCCAGGTTCCGAAAAAGGCTCTGGAATGGATTAATTTCTTAAGTAGAGGGCCGACTGTAATACATATATATATAAAACCCGCCTCCCTTGCCACACACACACACACATACACACACACAAAAACGCTCCCCAACTTACGTTTTTAATTGGTTCCTGACGGCCGAACGTAAGTTGAAAGTGAACGTAAGTACGTAAGTTGTTACAGTGACGTGTGACGTATGATGATATATATACACACACACACACACACATATGGGGCCGGTGATGTAGTGGTTAGGGTGCCGCGCTCATGATCGGGAGGTTGTGAGTTGGAATTCCACTGAGATCCTCACTGTGCTCAGACCTCTGAGCAAGGTCTCAACCACAAGTGTGCCTCTGTTCACCCAGCAGTATAAATGGTTAGCAGTAAAAATATACTGGGAAGGTAACCTGCGATGGACTAGCATCCCATCCAGGAGGAGTTGAACTCCTGGTCGCTTCACGCTACAGAAACCGGGGACAAGCACCGGCCTGATGAGCCACTAGGCTCGGGTGTAAAAACCCCAACAGACTTTACCTACCTTTTCCTTATTTTTGAATTCCATGAAATATATATATATATATATATATATATATATATATATATTTTTTTTTTTAACCGCGATGTACTGGAGCCGCATTAATTGAAGAAGCGAGGGATCCTTGTATGTATAGATGCACACACAATATATATATATATATATATATATATATATATATATATATATATATATATATATATATATATATATGTGTGTATGCTGTATAATGTTTATAATGCAGCCATGAGGCGGGGAGCACTACACTACCCAGTGTCTCTCCACTCTTATGCCGGTCCCAAGCCTCGGATAAATGCAGAGGGTTTGCGACAGGAAGGGCATCCGGCGTAAAACTTCTGCCACATTTAAAAAATGCAAATGATCAATACAGAATTCATACCGGATCGGTCGAGGCCCGGTTAACAACGCATCGCCATCAGTGCTGTCAACCAACAGGGTGCTGATGGAAATTGGACTACTGTTGGTCGAAGACGTCGAGAAGAAGGAGAGGCGGGAGGCGTGTCCGTAGGCAGAGAGAGAAGAGGAAATGCGTGAGCCTAGGACTGAGAGTAGGGACTTTGAATGTTGGAACTATGCAAGGAAAAGATAGGGAGCTGGCTGACATGATGCAGAGGAGGAAGGTGGACATACTGTGTGTTCAGGAGACAAGGTGGAAAGGTAGAAAGGCTAAAAGCTTAAGAGCAGGGTTTAAACTGTTTTATAATGGTGTGGATGGGAAGAGAAATGGAGTAGGAGTCATCTTGAAAGAGGGGTTTGTCAGGAATGTTCTAGACGTGAAAAGAGTGTCAGACAGTGATGAGTCTCAAGTTAGAAATTGAAGGCGTGATGGTCAATGTTGTTAGTGCTTATGCCCCACAGGCAGGATGTAAGCTAGAAGAGAAGGAGAGATTCTGGAGTGAGTTAGATGAAGTGATGCAGAGTACCCCCAGAGGTGAAAGAGTGGTCATTGGAGCAGACTTCAATGGACATGTTGGTGCAGGCAACAGAGGGACGAGGAAGTGATGGGCAGGTTTGGTATCCAGGACAGGAACACAGAAGGACAGATGTTGATCGATTTTGCAAAAAGGATGGAAATGGCTGTGGTGAATACTTTCTTCAAGAAGAAACAGAAGCATAGGTGACTTATGAAAGCGGAGGTAAGAGCACACAGGTAGACTACATCTTGTGTAGGCGATGTAATTTGAAGGAAGTCAGTGACTGCAAAGTAGTAGTGGGTGAGTGTTAAGCAAACAGCATAGGATGGTGGTGTGCATGACACTGATGGTGAGGAAGGTGAAAAGGCAAAGGCAGAGCAGAAGACAAAGTAGTGGAAGCTGAAAAAGGAAGAGTGTCGTGTTGTCTTCAAGGAGGAGTTGAAACAGGCTTTGGGTAGTCAGGAAGTGCTTTACAGAGGACTGGACAACCACAGCCAATGTGATCAGGGAGATCGGTAGAGAGTACTTGGTGTGTCCTCTGGAAGGAAAGTCGATAATGAAACTTGGTGGTGGAATGAGGAAGTGCAGGAGTGTGTACAAAAGAAGAGGTTAGCCAAGAAGAAGTGGGACATTGAGAGGACCGAAGAGACAAACAGGAGTACAGGGAGACACAGCGTATGGCTTAAGGTAGCAGTGTCAAAGGCCAAACAGAGGGCGAGTGATGAATTGTATGATAGGTTGAACAGTAAGGAGGGGAGAAATGATCTATACAGAATAGCACAGTAGAGAAATAGAGATGGGAAAGACGTACAGCAAGTTAGAGTGATAAAGGACAGAGAGGGAAATGTATTGACTGATGACAGAAGTGTGCTGGGAAGATGGAAAGAGTACTTTGAAGAGCTGATGAATGAGGAAAATGACAGAGAAAAAAGAGTAGAAGGGGTGACCGTTGAGGAGCAGGAAGTAGCAAAGATTAGTAAGGGAGAAGTGAGGAGGGCATTGAAGAGGATGAAGAGGGGAAAGGCAGTTGGCCCTGATGACATACCAGTTGAGGTATGGAAGTGGCTAGGGGAGGTAGTAGATTTTCTGACAAGAATATTCAACAAGGTCTTAGAAAGTGAGCAGATGCCAGAGGAATGGAGGAGAAGTGTGCTTGTGCCCATTTTTAAGAACAAGGGCGATGTACAGAGTTGTGGCAACTACAGAGGGATAATGTTGATGAGCCATACAATGAAGCTATGGGAAAGAATAGTGGAAGCAAGACTAAGGGCAGAGGTCAGCATTTGTGAACAACAGTTTGGTTTCATGCCAAGAAAGAGCACCACAGATGCAGTGTTTGCTTTGAGGATGTTAATAGAGAAGTAGAGAGAAGGTCAGAAGGAGCTGCATTGTGCCTTTGTGGATCTGGAGAAAGCATATGACAGGGTGCCGAGAGAAGAACTGTGGTATTGTATGAGGAAGTCTGGAGTGAAAGAGAAGTATGTTAGAGTGGTGCAGGACATGTATGAGAGATGTAAGACAGTGGTGAGGTGTGCTGTCGGTGTGACACAAGAGTTCAAGGTGGAGGTGGGACTGCATCAAGGGTCAGCTCTCAGCCCCTTCTTGTTTGCTATGGTGATGGACAGGCTAACAGATGAGGTTAGACAAGAATCTCCATGGACTATGATGTTTGCACATGACAGTGATCTGTAGTGAGAGTAGAGACCAAGTGGAGGAAAATCTAGAGAGGTGGAGGTATGCCCTGGAAAGGAGGGGATTGAAGGTTAGTCTTAGTAAGACAGAATACATGTGTGTGAACGACAAGGACCCAAGAGGAACTTTGAGGTTACAGGGGGCAGAGATAAAGAAGGTGGAGGATTTTAAGTACTTAGGCTCAACAATCCAGAGCAATGGAGAGTGTGGAAAAGAGGTGAAGAAGCGCTGCAGGCAGGTTGGAATGGATGGAGAAAAGTGTCCGGTGTGATGTGTGATAGGAGAGTATCGGCAAGAATGAAGGGAAAAGTGTACAAGACGGTGATGAGGCCAGCAATGTTGTATGGTTTAGAGACAGTGGCGCTGGGGAAAAGACAGGAGTCAGAGTTGGAGGTAGCAGAGATGAAAATGTTGAGTTTCTCTTTGGGAGTAACGAGGATGGATAGGATCAGAAATGAGTACATCAGAGGGACAGCACATGTTAGATGTTTTGGAGACAAAGTCAGAGAGGCTAGATTGAGATGGTTTGGACATGTACAGAGGAGGGATAGTGAGTATATTGGTCGTAGGATGCTGAGGTTACAAGGCAAAAGGCCCAGAGGAAGACCAAAGAGAAGATTTATGGATGCGGTGAAGGCGGACATGAAGGTCGTTGGAGTAAGAGTAGAAGATGCAGAGGATAGGGAGAGATGGAGGCAGATCATTTGCTGTGGCGACCCCTGAAGGGAACAGCCGAAAGGAAAAGAAGAAAGAAGAAGAAGCTGTATAATGTTTATATTTTATTATCAATAAATATCACAGTAAAAAATTAAGTATTTCTTAATCATTACTACATTTTACTATATTAATACTGTATTAATAAGTAAGACTGTCTATAGAATGTGTTTAAGAAGCATATTTTTGTGCATACAATAGATACATAGTATTTTACTTCCAGTTGATCATTCACGCATGTAATATGATACATGGGGTTTTACTTCTGGGTACAGAACTTGCGGATTATCTTCATTCACGGGAGTGGCCGGAACCAAACCCCCGCAAATAAGGAGGGCCTACTGTATATCTTTTATTTTACTGTCACCTTCTTCACCCCTCATTTTATAATCCCCCCATTTTCTTACTAATTTAGTTCTATCCAATTTCCACCAAACACTATACCAACGTCGACCATGAAGGGGCTATAGCATGTACACACACCCCTCCGTGACCTTAAGTACACTGCCTCTTTTCGATCGGTGTATTTGGGGGCAGTCAAGCACACTTTTACCGAAAGAGTACAAATGAGCTCACAGACACCCAGGATCAGCTGAGGGAGGTGAGAGTATGCTGTCCCTCCCTCCTGTGAGATTAGCCCATTAGATAAGCCAATTAGCTCCCATGGACTCCCAGGCACGGACGGTTGTGGCATTAACCCGGAATCGAACCTGCAATCTCTGGGTTAATCGTCAAACACCTTGTTGATACACCACTTGGGAGTACTTTTTATAAATTAATTTATCAGTATGGAATATCTCAAGATTAATGGTATATTAAAAACAACAGAACAGCTCCTCAAATATTTTGCGAAATTGAATCTTAAAATACAATTTAAGCTTGTCTCAGTGGGCGATGGCACATCCACCTCACATCAAGGTCTTGGGTTCAAGTTCTGAACTTGGCATTTCTGTGTGACGTTTGCATGCTCTCTCCGTGCTTGCGTGTTTCTTCCATGTACTCCGGTTTCCTCCCACAGCCCAAACACACATACAATAGGCTAGTTGTCTGTTCCAAAATTCCCCTTTAGTGTGAGTGTAAATAATTGTGTATGTGCTTTGGCCCTGCAATGGTCTGGCGACCTGTTCAGGGAAAGAACCCTAATAGTATGAAATAGTTGGGCTTTTTACACCCAAGCCTAGTGGCTCGTCAGGCCAGTGCTTTCCCCGGTTTCTGTAGCGTGAAGCAACTAGGAGTACAACTACTTCTGGATGGGACGCTAGTCCATTGTAGGTTACCTTCCCAGTATATTTTACTGGTACTCATTTTGACTGCTGGGTGAACAGAGGCACACTTGTGGTTAAGACCTTGCACAGGGGTCTTAGCACAGTGGGGTCTAACTGGGATTTGAATACACAACCTCCCAATCATGAGCGCAGCACCCTAACCACTTCACCACCGACCCCACAAATAGTATGAAATGGTTCAGAAAATTAGTCTGTTCATATCCACATACACAGCAACAGCCAGACTTACAGAATACACTTCAGCCAGCCACTAGAGGGCCTCAGAGACATCTTGGCTTCAGTTTTTTCACCCTAATTATGATGTCCATATATTTACACAGCACAAGCATTAGTTTTTACCCCTCAGCCATCAGGGTGTCAGTGTATTGTCATGCCCTGCATGCACATCCACACCTACTGATGCGGGCCACATTTAAATTTTGTCCCAGCGATTGGTAATAAACCCTGAGAATTTTCATGCAAATTCTTGTGGTGCGTATGTGGGCAGAGGCTTGGTTTCTGTTTGACCTTTGACTTTGTGTAGTCCTGTTCTGGACTATCTGACAGAAACCTTCAGTTTTGCATGTACTTTTGACAAAGATTCGTGTGGATTTGCTAATTGTGCTTTTATATTATAATACTTAATCATTCTGATAATCTAAATATGTCTATTTCTTTAACCATTTCTGATGTTCATCAAGAGTAGCTGCATAACTGTCAGAATATTTCTGTCCTGTGATTGTCTGATGAGCTGTCCAGGGTGTACTCTTCACTCGCCCAGAGTTGGGTAAGATGAACGCCAGCTTCCCCATTAAAATAAATAGGAGTAAGTGACTCAGAAAATGAATGAAAATTATATTTTACACACACACACACACACACACACACACACACACACACACACACACACACACATATACAGTCGGCCCTCTATTTACGAAAAATCCAGGCTATGAAAAACATTTTCGTAAATTTTCATCCTCTTTTTAAGAAAACAACCTTTTTACGAAAAGCGCCAAATGAGTCATTCAAAAATTCAAACCCTCCATTCAAAAATTCAAACAATGCACCAAGTTGCTCTCTCATTGGCTGTCTCCCAACATCCCGCCCCGCTGGCCTCCCATTGGCCAGGAGGGAGCTGAACTGTACCCATACTTCCTGTACCTATACTTTCTGTTTGTCACTTCCTGTTTGTCACACGCGTAAAGGAGAGCTGAACAGGACTGTTGGCTCGTGAGTTTTTTTGATTGATCATTGCAGCGTTATATTTCGTTATCCATCATGGACCCCAAGAAAGTGACTCCTGGTGACACAGAAAAGAAGAAGCGGGCTCCGTTATCAATCGGAGTGCAGCAAGACTTAATAAAAAAATACGAAATTGGGATGCGGTTGAGGCAGTGGTGGCCCAATGGTAAGGTGCTGAATCCCACGGTTGGGGTTTCAAGCCCAACTGTCAACAGTTGTCATTGTTGTCCCCCTAGTGCAGCTAACTGAGTTATCAAAGACCAGCCATGTCTCTCAGTTTCTGTAGTGAGAGGTTCATATAACAGAACCATTGCTGATTTTCGTCAGGAGGAGCTGCATAGCTGTCAGCGTGTTTCTGAACCTGCTGCAATGGCCTAGCAAGCTTTACAGTGTGTACTCTGTCCTCGTCCAGAGTTGACTGAAATGGGTACCAGCAACAGGGTTAAGTGGTTTGACAAATGAGAGTAAGCGAGTCATGCTCTCCCTTAAAACACGCTGATAGCTTAGCATGACATTTATGCAACTCTTGATGCGATGGTTAGTGACACATCCAGTCTGAATTCAGAAAAACAATAACTTGAATAAAAGGCTTGATTCTCCATCAATATTACTATAAGAAAGCTGAAACTACTGAACATCTCTAGCTCAAAAATAATGAAAGAATCTGCACATTTGTACCTCCAGCATAGACTACTTTTTTCCAGGCCTGTGACTCCAGCACACGGTCATGAGGGTACAGGGTCTGGCTGACCATAAAGAGTATCATGGCCACAGCAGTGAGCCGGAGCATGGCCATGTTTCCCCCAGTGAGGAGAGACAAGCAGACGAGAATGGCGGATGAGTAGATACACGGCAGGCCACGATACATGAAAGGAATACCTAAAATGAAGAAGAAATAATTTGTGTCAGTTTCTTAGTACATTCACACAACAGTGTGTTTGGGATGAAACAAGGAATTTTTAATTCATTCATTTTATAAGCTGCTTAATTCTAATTAGGGTCACAGGAAGGCTGACGCCCATCTCAGCCCACTCAGGGAGAGGAAGGGGAACACCATGGACAGCTTACCAGGCCACCAGGGCAGCACACATACAACCATTTATGCTCACACGTAACGTCGAGTTCGTACTGTCAAATAGCCTACTGTGCATGTTTTTTAACTGTGAGAGGAAACTAGAATACATGGATAAAACCCACATATAATCACCTGGAGAAACACAAACTCAACACAGAAACACCTCAAGTCCACGAATCCAACCCTTGCCTTTTTGCTATGAGGTGGACATGCTAAGTACTGCGTCACCGTGCCACTCAAAATATACTGATGTGGAACATTTTTCAACTAAATAAACAACCGGTCTTTGTGTATCAAGAGATGGGAGTGTATATTTTTAAATCATTGAGAGGCAAAAAAAAAAAAGTTTGTGGCCAAACAGAACTTGTGAGCTTGTGAAATGTTGCAAGGATGTATATAGATCTATACTTTTGAAATAGAAACTAGAAATAATCTTCTACCAAGTCGTTTAATTGTCTCAAGTTACTGCATTTATATATTACTAAAAGAAAATGCGATGCTACTCTTTAAAAACGCTAAGATAGACATGGTCCTGTGCTAGTAGTAGTCACTCAATTGCAGAAACAATTAGCTTTAAGAAATGGCAGGAAATGTCAAGCTTCCTCACCACTAGAGAAGAAACAAAGCCGAATAAACACAGCCAGCATGTAGCACATGCAGAGGATATTATCCAGGATGTTGGGAGTTCTTAAGAGCAGTGATGTTGCGATTCCAAATGTTGTAAAATCGGCATAATCATCTAGTTTGGCTCCTAAAGCACAAAGAACACATAGAAAACCCATTAATTGAACTGCATAACAATACAAAAATCTTCACTCGCTTTGCCAGCAAGACTATTTTAATTCCTCGGATTAAAAAAAAATATTGACCAGAACAGCAGATGTTTTGTCAAGAACACGAGTTAATTTTAAAACAGCAGTCTTTAAATGTATAATTTCACTTTCACACCGCCACTGAACAACTGATTGGCTGCACCAAGTTCTAAGAAATTTCCACATCCATCTCATACCACTGTGTGCCATTTGGAGATGGACATGTTTTGGTCTCTGCCACATGAGCACACAAGGATTTCAAGCTCAAGGTCAAACATTTCAGTAATGTTAGATATTCCCGGGTGCTTAAAGCTTCGGGATAAGAGAGACAATTGGATGTAGAGCCTGCTGAATTAGGTGGCTTAATAGGTAAGTGATTGTTCTATTGTCCAAACAAGGGGAAGTTGGAAAAGGGCAATACAACACCTCACAATAAAGTCATACATAAAAACCAAACTGAGATCACAAAAGCACTGTGAGAGCAGCACTCAGCTATTCCAGGCATTCCATGCAGACGTGATCATAATCACACAGCCTGGGGATTTGCCTTGTTTGTTGATCTGGGCTCACAAAGTAAGGCAATAAGTATGACGAAAACAAAAAATAATGGGAGAGTTTATATAAAAATATATATATTTATATATATATATATATATATATATATATATATATATAGGCAGTTGGTGGCTTGGTGGTATAGACTGCTGGAT
This sequence comes from Plotosus lineatus, assembly GCA_024760905.1. Taxonomy (NCBI): domain Eukaryota; kingdom Metazoa; phylum Chordata; class Actinopteri; order Siluriformes; family Plotosidae; genus Plotosus; species Plotosus lineatus. The sequence goes on from CM045731.1 coordinate 50,729,284, forward strand.
CGCTGATCCAAAGGTTGGGGGTTCGAGTCTCACTCTCCACACGGTTGTCACTGTCCCCCCAGTGCAGCTAACTGGGTTAATCAAAGGCTGGCCATGTCTCTCCTGTCTATGGTGAAGGGAATGTAGAAAAACCATTGCTGACTTTCGTAAAGCCGTCAGCGTGTTCCTGTCCCTTGTTAAAGGATTGTGTCAGAAAGGGCATCCAATGTAAAAACCTATGCCAAATCAAACAGGCGAATCATTCACTGTGGCGACCCCTGAAAAATGGAAAAAGCCGAAAGGAAATGTCACACACACACTATATATATATATATATATATATATATATATATATATATATATATATATATATATATATATACAAAACAAAAATAAAAGGACAGGACAAAGACTTTCTATTGAAACTCCATTTATCACTACAGATCTGTTTCAAGGGGTGGTGAAACCATCCTCTCTCTTCAGGTGATTATAGAAGAATCTTTTATTTTTGTTATTTGCTCTACCAAAAAGTATTGAGCACTCTCCTACGGAAGGATCTACTCAGAAAATCCTATATATATATATATATATATATATATATATATATATATATACTAGTCCTTCTCAAAAATTAGCATATTGTGATAAACTTCATTATTTTCTGTAATGTACTGATAAAAATGAAACTTTCATATATTTTAGATTCATTGCACCCCAACTGAAATATTTCAGATCTTTTATTGTTTTAATACTGATGATTTTGGCATACAGCTCATGAAAACCCAAAATTCCTATATCAAAAAATTAGCATATTTCATCCGAACAATAAAAGTGTTTTAATACAAAAAAGTCAACCTTCAAATAATTATGTTCAGTTATGCACTCAATACTTGGTCGGGAATCCTTTTGCAGAAATGACTGCTTCAATGTGGCGTGGCATGGAGGCAATCAGCCTGTGGCACTGCTGAGGTGTTACGGAGGCCCAGGATGCTTCGATAGCGGCCTTAAGCTCATCCACAGTGTTGGGTCTGGTGTCTCTCAACTTTCTCTTCACAATATCCCACAGATTCTCTATGGGCTTCAGGTCAGGAGAGTTGGCAGGCCAATTGAGCACAGTAATACCATGGTCAGTAAACCATTTAGCAGTGGTTTTGGCACCGTGAGCAGGTGCCAGGTCGTGCTGAAAAATGAAATCTTCATCTCCATAAAGCTTTTCAGCAGATGGAAGCATGAAGTGCTCCCAAATCTCCTGATAGCTAGCTGCATTGACCCTGCCCTTGATAAAACAATGGACCAACACCAGCAGCTGACATGGCACCCCAGACCATCACTGACTGTGGGTACTTGACTTCAGGCATTTTGGCATTTCCTTCTCCGCAGTCTTCCTCCAGACTCTGGCACCTTGATTTCCGAATGGCATGCAAAATTTGCTTTCATCCAAAAAAAGTACTTTGGACCACTGAGCAACAGTCCAGTGCTGCTTCTCTGTAGCCCAGGTCAGGCACTTCTGCCGCTGTTTCTGGTTCAAAAGTGGCTTGACCTGGGGAATGCGGCACCTGTAGCCCAGTCCACTGCTTCCACAGGTCCCCCAAGGTCTGGAATCGGCCCTTCTCCACAATCTTCCTCAGGGTTCGGTCACCTCTTCTGGTTGTGCAGCGTTTTCTGCCACACTTTTTATTTCCCACAGACGTCCCACTGAAATGTCTTGGTACAGCACTCTGGGAACAGCCTATTCACTCAGAGATTTCTTTCTGTGTCTTACCCTCTTGCTTGAGGGTGTCAATGATGGCCTTCTGGACAGCAGTCAGGTCGGCAGTCTTACCCATGATTGCGGTTTTGAGTAATGAACCAGACTGGGAGTTTTTAAAAGCCTCAGTTATCTTTTGCAGGTGTTTAGAGTTAATTGGTTGATTCAGATGATTAGGTTAATAGCTCGGTTAGACTACCTTTTCATGATATGCTAATTTTTTGAGATAGGAATTTTGGGTTTTCATGAGCTGTATGCCAAAATCATCAGTATTAAAACTATAAAAGACCTGAAATATTTCAGTTGGTGTGCAATGAATCTTTAAATATATGAAAGTTTAATTTTTATCAGTAAATTACAGAAAATAATGAACTTTATCACAATGTGCTAATTTTTTGAGAAGGACTAGTGTGTGTGTGTGTATATATATATATATATATATATATATATATATATATATATATATATATATATATTATATATATTCATGATAAAAATGTTACCTGCAAAAATCCAACACGTATAACAATTTAGAAATAAGAAATTAATCCTTATTTCAGGATGATTTTCTTTTTGTAAAGTCCACTTGCCTAATGCTGAGCAAGCGTTCAGTTGTCTGGCAACGGCACCATCTGCCAAATCCAGCAGGTAACCAATCAACACCAGCCAACACGCAGTATAATGCAGCCTATGCAAGAGAATTGTTTAGTGGTTAAAACACAACAAAGTTTGTTCCGTATAAAAAAACAAACAAACAATAATTTCCTATTTTATGTATAAAAATAACAGCAGAAACAGAACCGTTAACTATCAGTTTAAAAAAAACCAATCCATCAGTTATAACAAATATCTATGCTCATTTTTACCATCATCTTCATCATTATTATAATTATTATATCATTATTTTTATTACAGTACAGAATTACTGAATATCAGTGTCCGTACTTGAACTTTAACCAGTAATCCACGAACACCTCACCCATTAAAACTGCTGAGAATGGAGGCCATCCCCATGACCAAGTTGGCAACAGACAAGGCGTTGGCGGCATTTTTGCGAGCAAGCTCTTTGAGCTGGACCCAACTGGCCCGTTCACTTAGGAACAGTTTGCTGGTGTGCAGGAAAAAACCTGAGACCAAACAGTGGTAATGATTACACAGCAGCTGTTATTTTAACACTGCTGTGAGATGACTTAAAGGTACAAAGCTCTGAAGTCGGGCACTACGGTGATCCCAGGTCATCAGTGGATGTAATGTAAAATGATATGCACACAGATGTCTGAAAATTTTACATTTATCTATCTAATACTTTGATATATTTACACATCCATACAATATTCTTTACATATTTTCCTAAGCTAAATAACAGTGCCATTTATTGGTTTTCTTCATCCAAAAAGTATAGCTTGTGTAATATACAGAAAAGAAAACAACAATATTAGCTCTATCGGGAATAAAAAGAACAGCATCTTTTTTAAATCAGATTTAAGCAAGATGGGAAAAAGCTGTCAATCAAGAATGACAATCAATTTTTCATTTTTCAAGTAACTGGAAGAATGAAAAACAATGTTAGCATAACCCAATACAAACTGACCTCTAGAGCCACTAAGCGTCTGGTCTTATATTAACAAGATCCTGAAAGATATAGTACAGTTGTCAAAACAGTCCAACCACGCTGTTGATTAGTTTCCAATAACAGCCTATTATTCCTTAAATACATTATTAAATTCTGAATATTTCTACTAGCAAGGGCATTACACCACTACCTTGTTTTAGTATAGAAAAGTAATCAACAGAATCTCACCAATCAAAAATCAGACACGTTTAAAACATTAAGGTTTGGTCTTTTCCACACAATTTATCCCAATGTCATATCAGTAAAAAACTCAGTTTTACATACAAATTAAGTATACTTGCATTTCTGTGACAAATACACCCCCCCCACACACACACATTCATTTAGCAATGAGGGGAAATAAGACTGCAGTGAGGGGAAATAAGTATTGATACACTTTTCTTCTTTGTTATACTAGTATAATGTTGTACACATACTCCCGAGACTTTAAAAAAAACAGTTGTTATTCTGCCTTTAGCCTCCATTACAGGCATTGGTTGAACCCACTCAATCAATATCACAACCTATGTCCACCCATAACTGGGATCATTATTCACTGATGTCTTTGAGGATGGGAAAATTTAACCCCTCCACAAAGTTTTCTGCAAGACATTTTACATTTATGGCACTTTGCAGACACCCTATTCCAGAGTGATCTACATTTTTATACAAGTGAGACCTTCAGATGAGCAACCCAGAGCCTTAACCACAGAGCCACCACTGCTGAGACCAAAGAGTTTTATGAGGAATAAATGCGTTGAAAAAGATCAGCTGAAATTGACTCCAGTTTCTGCTATGACCCTGATGTATAGACAGTGCAGATAAATGGAAGGGAGGGATGGACGGATAAAAATTCAGGAAACCGGCTTTGCCATGCGATACCTTCATAAGTTATTATGAGTTCACATTTGGGGTCACTGCCTTGTGTTGATGTCTATATTCTCTCCAGTCTTTTATTTATTTATTTTTGTGGCCGAAGATTAAATTCTGACTTAATCCAGTACAATCCGTTACATCACTCCATCCATGTTTCCTGGAATAATGAGTAAAACCCTAGCACCATTAACAAAGAAACAGACCATGCTTTAATGCTCCTACATCCTTTTTCCAAGCATGATGATCTGAATTATTACCAGGAGCTACATTTCTATTTCATTTAAACAGAGTTTAATGTTAACGCAAAGAGGATTTTTATTTATGAAAAAAAAAAAAAAAAAAAAAAAACGAGTTTTGTGTGGGCTACAGAAACAGACATAGTTGTGGTGCAGTTCACTGCTTACTAGTCTTTATGTAACTGTTGATCTTGCCACTTTCAGGCCATCCTTCAACTCTTTGAGTGTCTGCTGGTGGACAGCATCAACCAATTTATAATAACAGGGATGTTGAAGGTCTTTATAAAAGATCTACTGCTTTTTAACATTTCCAATAGTGACGTCTATTATAACTCCACGTGCAATAATTTACAAAACAGTGTCTAGACTATTTTTCACCAGGTCAAAAGACGTGTGTAAAGCTGAAGTGGACACTAGATATGCACTTTATTTTTGAAAGGGCACTTGGACTGGAACAAATTACCATGGCACAACTGCCTGTTAAAAAATTATTTGTTGTTGTACAACTTGACACTGGTGAGTGCAACTTACTCCACTTTTCAAGGGGGCAAAATCATCCTAATAGAAAGTATTGTTCTGGTCGATGTTTCATCCAGGCAAAACTGAACACAGTTGATTACAAGAATGAGGGTTTCCATGTTTGCAGTAGCATCCATCCAGGGTATAAGGTCATTTGACAGGCAAATGAGCAGTTCTTCACCACTGGTTTCATTGCATGTTATCCCTATATCTTCCTGCTGGTGATTAATTTATGAGCGTGACCATGTAAACATAATAGGAAAGTGGGTTCAACTTGCTTGGGATGTAGTAAGGCATTCCGGAGGCCGCCTGGTCTCGCTGCACATGTATAAACAGCTTTAAATGGCAAAATAAATAAATTACTTATTTCTCCTCACTGTATACAATGTTTCGTGTAGTTAACTATTAAAAAAAATAATACATTAAAAAAATGAAGATGATAAAATGATCACTGATGCCATAAAAATGCAAAATAATACAACTATTTTGCCATCTGGAAATGTGTTTGCTTACATTTCAGACATAAAATCCTGAGCAGTTCCCTGTAAACTGCTTAAAATAAACAATACATAATCATTATGTACAGATATAAAATATACATAGCCACTTGTCTTAGTCAGACAGGCTTCTGTTAACAGCAATTTATTCACAGAAACAATTATAATGGTCAAAGAAACAAGAGTCTACTTGACTCCAGTCATGTGATTTATCCTTGGGTAACCCTGCTACTCCTATGCTGTAGTCCTGCATATAAAAAAGTGTAACTGATTAAAGTACACAGTGCTCAAATATAGCACTTCTGAGTTTGTAAAAACATTATCCTTTTTTTTTGCTATGAAAACAAAGGTGAATCCGAACTTCAAATGGTTTGGAGGGAAAAGAATAAAAATTAAACACAACATAGCTCTTCTTGGCGTCCTAAAACCACTCTGTGACTTTGTGCTCCAGAGACGCTGCAAAGATTTTTAATGAAGACATACAAAGAGTTCTTTGTCCTTAAGAAAACGAGTGGGTAGATAATGTTAATGAGTTCTTTGCAGGCTGGATAATCATCATTTGCTAATGGAGCACATATATTCACGTAATTAAAACACACCTTCAGCAAGCTGTATGGATAAACGGCATTATTAGATGGTCAGGAAACCTTAAATAAAGTGATATTTTACTGTAAAATCCTCAGAAAAAGGAACTTAAACTCCAGTCAAAAAGACATATGGCAGATTTCTTGACCAAAACTCTGGCAAGGACAAATACAGAAAAATAGAAAGAATGGTTACATTAAAATAAATGATACATGGTCAAAGAAAACTCCATCATCTACATGTCTGTCTTTAGACCTAGTAGCTGGTTGCCGAGTTGTTATTAGTTATCAAAACGTTACAAAACTCATGTGGACAGTATCTGCCATTTTACTTCCACAGGAAAAACAGAAAAGACTAATCAGAAGCTATATTCCCTAACAGTAATGATTTTTCAAATCTGTTACATTGGGGTTGACTGGAGACATGCAAGGACACATGCAGAAATTGCTTTCGTTCTTAAAACTGATTGAGTTTGGTGTGAGACTACAAGACATGAAAGGTAAGTGACACTATTATCTAAAATCTTGCTTTTTAAATACAGTACAGTATATACTTTTAAATATATATTAATATATTCACCTAACAGCTATACATACATAAAAAAAAAGTTTAATGCAGGGTTCCTACTATTGCGTTTTGCAACCTGAACTTGATGAGATTCCAAAGCCAGTTGATTGCGACTCTTCATCTGAAAGAAAACAACCAATCAGAGCACAGAACAAGCCAACAGCACATCATTAACCAAATGTCCATGTAACCTTTTTCATTTGATTATTTGTTTTAGACTATGATCGGATCCCCCAGTGCAGCTAACTGTGTTATCAAAGGCGGGCCATGTCTCTCACTGTCTATGGTGAGAGGCATGTAAAAGAACCATTGCTGACATTCGTAAAGAGTAGGCTGCAAAGTCGTCAGCGTGTTTCTGTCCCTTGCTAAAACGGGTTGTGACAGGAAGGGCATACGACGTAAAAACCTCTGCCAAATCAAACGTGCGAATCAGATGATTCGCTGTGGCGACTCCCGAGTAAAAGGGAAAAAGCCGAAAGGAAGACAGACAGACAGACATTGGACCTCACCATACATTCATTCATTTTCTGAACCGCTTAATCCTAATTACAGTCACTGGGAGGCTGGTGCCCATCTCAGCCAACCTTGGGAGAGGGTAGAGTACATCCTGGACAGCTCACCAGACCATTGCAGGGCAAAAACAGGCTGACCGCCAATGCAGCTACTCTTGATAAAAGTCAGCAATGGTTCTTTTCAGCCTCTCACCACAGACAGTGAGAGACATGGCTGGCCTTTGATAACCCAGTTAACTGCACTGTGGAAAACAATGACAACCTGTTGATAGTGGGGCTTGAACCCCTGACCTTGACATCAGTAATCCAGCACCCTGCCACCGGGCCACAACTACCCTCTCACCAGACACGTGATTTGAAATACACTTAAAACTGACAACACATTGTTTCCATGGAGCATCTGAATACTGACTCTTGGAGGCCAGATGAGAAATTAGACTTACGTTAGCCAGCCTGTATGACATGCTTTTATTTTACTTTTGAACAACTACATTACACCAACAGCATATTGGCTAGTGTGTTCATTTGCATAGATAAATTGTACAGATGAATAAAGTATTGCTCATTCAGTTTAAATAGAAAATAAAAACGTAACAAACAATGAATTGCTTAGGCAAGAATGTCCTGGGTTCAAGTCTCGGGCTGTTGTGGAGTTTGCATTTCATTTGCATTCTGATGGTTCTGCTTGGAGAATGATGTCCCTCTCACACACTCGTTTGCCAAAGAGATTCTCAGAAGACACTGGATAAAGGCAGGATACACCCTGAAAAATATATCCAGACCATGGCAGGGCAATTGATACTCACACTCGGGGTCAAATTGGAACAGCCAGTTAGCCTAAAAGTGCAGGTCTTTGGACTGTCGGAATAAACTGAAGTACCCAGACGAAACCCACGCAAGCACAGGAAGAACATGCAAACTCCACACAGGAATGCCCAAGCACAGGACTGGAACTCGGGACCTTCTTGCCGTGAGGTGGATGTGCTCACCACTATGCCCCCATGCTACTTAGTTTGTAAACAAGACCATCCCAAAATAAGTCACTCGTATAAGTGATCTCTCAGTATTACAAAGAGTCAACACAATACAGTGGAGCTTCGGGTTTTGTACATAATTCGTTCCAGACGGCTGGTCGAATTATGATTCCGCTTTTCCCCATTCCAAATAATGTAATGGTTTTAATTCGTTCCATCATCTTTTGAATAGAACTTAACGGTACCATAACTCATACCATAGGTCTGCAAATTAAGTAAAAAAATTAATGAATACAGTACACTGTGTTATGGTCTGTGTTGTGAGAGACTCTGGTTTTTTTCATCTCTCTCGTTCTCTCTCTCACTCACTCACTCACTCACACACACACACACACACACTTTCTCTCTGCGCGTTGGAGAGGGGCGTGGCTGTCACACATGGGTGGAATGCTAAACAAATACCCTGATTCCACTTAATCACAGACTATAAAGACTAGCAGCACTCCTCCCGGTGCTAGAAGATTGTCCCTCTTCCCTGTGATCTCTCTGGCTCTCAGCTCAAAAGCTAGAAGATTCTGTGATGGCAGGAACATTCAGCCGGACCCAAAAATGCAGGAGACAGGGTGTGATGAAAACAGGTGCGCTTTATTGTTCACAGGGAAGGCACTATATCACGGGCAAATCATAGTCACTGTTAGAGATGCAGAGAAATACAGAAATCAAACTAAAACCAAAACTGGTGGAGCATGGAGCCGAGAGCCAGAGAGATCACAGGGAAGAGGGACAATCTTCTAGCACCGGGAGAAGCACGCTGCTAGTCTTTATAGCCCGTGATTAAGTGGAATCAGGTGTGTGGGTTTAGCACTCCACCTGCGTGTGACAGCCACGCCCCTCTCCAACACAGAGAGAAAGTATGTGTGTGTGTGTTTGAGAAAAAGAGCCGGCAAAACCAGTCTCTCACAACACAGACCATAACACATTAAAATAAAAACCACAGTGCAGTTAAAGCATAAGAACAATAAAGATAAGATTTTTCACCTTTGTGGTGAGCAGTTGGCATACGGAAATGTTGGAGAGGAAGAGAAGAGGATTCCCTTCCATAACAGCTTCAGGTAAATCAGCCAAAGGTGTTTTTTTCTGTTGATACTCACTTTGCATGGATGACTCTTCTTCAGGATGTTCCTTTCTTTTCTTGAAGAACATTTCTAACGTGGCTTGTTTCTGCCTTCTTTTCAAAACCTTACGGAAGTGGCTCATGACCTCATCGTTAAAGGTGTTCATGGTGCTGCTAGCGCTTTAGCTTAGCTTTAGCACTAGCTTTAGCTTTATCAGGGTGATACATACTAGTCCTTCTCCAAAAATTAGCATATTGTGATAAAGTTCATTATTTTCTGTAATGTACTGATAAAAATTAAACTTTCATAAATTTTAGATTCATTGCACACCAACAGAAATATTTAACGTCTTTTATTGTTTTAATACTGATGATTTTGGCATACTCATGAAAAGCCAAAATTCCTATCGCAAAAAATTAGCATATCATGAAAAGGTACTCTAAACGAGCTATTAACCTAATCATCTGAATCAACCAATTAACTCTAAACACCTGCAAAAGATTCCTGAGGCTTTTAAAAACTCCCAGCCTGGTTCATTACTCAGAACCGCAATTTATGTAATAATTTAGTCTTTTATTGTTTTAATACTGATGATTTTGGCATACAGCTCATAAAAACCCAAAATTTCTATCTCAAAAAATTAGCACATTTCATCCGACCAATAAAAAAAGTGTTTCTCATACAAAAAAGTCAACCTTCAAATAATTATGTTCAGTTCTGCACTCAATACTTGGTCGGGAATCCTTTTGCAGAAATGACTGCTTCAATACGGTGTGGCATGGAAGCAATCAGTCTGTGGCACCGCTGAGGTGTTACAGAGGCCCAGGACGCTTCGATAACGGCCTTAAGCTCATCCACAGTGTTGGGTCTGGTGTTTCTCAACTTTCTCTTCACAATATCCCACAGATTCTCGATGGGGTTCAGGTCAGGAGAGTTGGCAGGCCAATTGAGCACAGTAATACCATGGTCAATAAACCATTTAGCAGTGGTTTTGGCACTGTGAGCAGGTGCCAGGTCGTGCTGAAAAATGAAATCTTCATCTCCATAAAGCTTTTCAGCAGATGGAAGCATGAAGTGCTCCAAAATCTCCTGATAGCTAGCTGCATTGACTCTGTACTTGATAAAACACAGTGGACCAACACCAGCAGCTGTTATGGCACCCCAGACCATCACTGACTGTGGGTACTTGACGCTGGACTTCAGGCATTTTGGCATTTCCTTCTCCCCAGTCTTCCTCCAGACTCTGGCACCTTGATTTCCGAATGACATGCAAAATTTGCTTTCATCCGAAAACAGTACTTTGGACCACTGAGCAACAGTCCCGTGCTGCTTCTCTGTAGCCCAGATCAGGCACTTTTGCCGCTGTTTCTGGTTCAAAAGTGGCTTGACCTGGGAAATGCAGCACCTGTTGCCCAGTCCACTGCTTCCACAGGTCCCCCAAGGTCTGGAATCGGTCTTTCTCCACAATCTTCCTCAGGGTCCGGTCACCTCTTCTGGTTGTGCAGCGTTTTCTGCCACACTTTACCCTTCCCACAGACGTCCCACTGAGGTGGCTTGATACAGCACTCTGGGAACAGCCTATTCGCTCAGAGATTTCTTTCTGTGTCTTACCCTCTTGCTTGAGGGTGTCAATGGTGGCCTTCTGGACAGCAGTCAGGTCGGCAGTCTTACCCATGATTGCGGTTCTGAGTAATGAACCAGGCTGGGAGTTTTTAAAAGCCTCAGGAATCTTTTGCAGGTGTTTAGAGTTAATTGGTTGATTCAGATGATTAGGTTAATAGCTCGTTTAGAGTACCTTTTCATGATATGCTAATTTTTTGAGATAGGAATTTTGGGTTTTCATGAGCTGTATGCCAAAATCATCAGTATTAAAACAATAAAAGACGTGAAATATTTCAGTTGGTGTGCAATGAATATAAAATTTATGAAAGTTTATTTTCTGTAATGTACTGATAAAAATTAAACTTTCATAAATTTTAGATTCATTGCACACCAACTGAAATATTTCACGTCTTTTATTGTTTTAATACTGATGATTTTGGCATACAGCTCATGAAAACCCAAAATTCCTTGTGATATGCTAATTTTTTGAGAAGGACTAGCAGTATCAACTTCCGGACTTCCCCAGAACAGCGCTAACTTTATCAGGGTAATACATAGTATCAACAACTTCCGGACTTCGGAAAGCGGACATTTCCCCTCCCTCTCGGTCTTGTTTTTCTCGAGCTTTTTTAGTGTTTGACTTCTGGATTTTGATCGACTTCCCGGACAAAAAAAAATCCCGGATTTTTTGGTCAAATTCCGATTTGTTCGACCTCTAAAGCGTTCGAGTACCGAGGCACCACTGTATATATTATTATTATTGTCTGTTTATCCGACTCTAATACTTATAACTGAACACCCAGCCGCCTTAGAAACAGCAGAAAATATTATTATATCAAATTCAAAAATTCATGTTTCTGACAGTTTTTTGCAAGCCCATCTTCTCTCAAAAACTTACCATCACTGTCAGTTGTTCATCTGGCTGTCATCCACAAACAAATGTAAAAAAAAAAAAACAGTACGCATGAATTTACACATTTGTAAAATTAAACTCCACTACCCAGTACCACTGGATCTGTTACCTTCTCCGGGCAGAATACTAATAGAATCAGACATGCTTCATTTACCCCTCTACCCATCCTCTCACACACCTCTAGTACGGTACCAACCTGCCTCAGTTCTATGGTCTGATGAACCAAGCCTAAATCCTGCCAGACATTCTAATGAATTGATGAGAAGGTGTGAACGAACTTGAGACGCAGCTAACTATTTCTACATTAAGCAATCTAAAGACAGTCTAAAGCCAAAAAGAGGCACAGACTGTATCTGGAGAAATGGTCTCGTTGTCACCAGTGATTTCTGCCTTTGTTTTTTTCACGTCCCTGATTCAATGGTTCTTTATAAACAACATGTCCTATGATGCCATTCAAACGCCCCTCATCTTCTCTAGCTTCTGGTAAGGAGCCCAAGCGCTTTATTTATTCATAAATATTATCACAGTAAAAAATTTAAAAGTTTTTACTTAATCATTAATCATTTACTCAGGTACTACATTTTACTGCATTATTACTGTATTAAAGAGTAAGACTGTCTATAGAATGTGTTTAAGAAGCATACTTTTAGCGCATGTAATATCATACATAAGGTTTTAAAACCGCGTCAATAGCGCACGGATTTTCACAACCGTGGGAAGGGCCGGAACTGAACCATCCCAAAAAAAACGAGGGACTACTGTACTTTTCACTAGTCCCAATCACAGTGTGATAATCACACTATCCAATTGTGGGCATTTTGCATGTGGAAAAGACTTGGTAACCGTCATGTGACGGGGCAAAACTAGATAGTCTAGTGGGTACTCTGTTTTGATTATTCCATTCTATATCCCATGTTGCTTTGGGCCACTTCTGTGGTTTCTGTAACAGTGTATATTCTTACTAGAGTTAGTCACAAGCTCTCAGCAGAACCTATCCCTAGAAAAAACATCCATTCACACTCACATTCACACTTGTGGGATTTTTTATAGTTGACCTTTGCTTGGTGAAGTTCTTCAATTCTTCAATTCCAAAACCACAAAGGAATCATAAGATGGTGCTCTGACTTACAGTGTAAGAAGGTTACCCAGGTACAACTGACAGAACTGTTGTAGTTACATGACATAGATTTAGAGGTGCACTGTCCTGAAGAACATGCCTGAGTCTGTGCTTTGACATTTCAGATCCAGTTCTCACCACAGATTTCCATGCCATGCCATGACCTGTTCCCAAACCCAGGAGAAGGAGAGTTTTGGCTTCAGGAGCATCTGTAACATCCTACTAATAGATCTTCTGCAATATGCGTCACAACCTGGGAGCCAACGAGAAAGTACTGCTGCAGCACCATACTGGTGGCGCCATGGAGGCTGTGAATGTACAAAGTAGAGTAAATATACCGTAATCAGTTGCTCCAACTGCGCAATGAGGGAAAGAGATAAGAATTTTCACCCTATGTCCCAGGATGCTATTCAAAAAAAGGAAAGCTAAATGGTTCAGCAACACCTGAGCAGATCTGGATGCAAAATATCCATGTCTACAGTTAATATTTTCTTAGAACCTGTGAGTACACATAGAAAGCTAATATTTTGTATGTTGTTTTATTTCTAGTAATGAGAAGGTTACTCATCTGAAATAATTATACTAAAAACAAAGCACATACTGAGTAAAGGTGTGTGTTGTTAGTTGGTTTGGCTGGGGAGAAGCAACCAAATGAAGTCCCGACTTGTAGCCTACGCTTCTTTTCTACAGTTATAATGTGCAGTCATTTTATATACTAATATACTAATATACTATACACTAAAATTTTTTTCAGATCATTTCAGTTTGCCTAGCGGTTAGTTGGAACTTGGTTTTGATATGTTTGTAAGGGTCAATTCCATCATACAAAGTTAATTTCTGAATGTATATCTTCGGTGCTATGATGATTAGAGGGTGCTATTGTGTCAAACTGGACACACATGGCAAACTGTGTAGCTTCAAGCATGGGAATATGCTGTTGTAACCAGGAGCAGCACGGTCATGTGACTGTATTGTCACGTAGAGGAATATCCTGTATCACTAGCCCTGCCAAACAGCAGAGGTCACATTTTAGCAGGACCTACATCATACATTTTGCATCCACTACCTGAACATACTAGCAAATCAAGGATTAAATGCAAAATCCTGCCAAATACTGAGGTTTGTAAGTGTTAAGGCTGGTTATCCTGCTGTGTTTGATGCTTTGTCTGTTCTCCCGGCACTGGCTAATGCCCGGTTAATTGAATTGGTTTGTGATTTCACTATGACTTTGTAATAAAGCACCTCTGCAAATCCACCCGTGCTCAGAGTCTGGTCTGTTCCACTCAGGTTAGGTTGATTAAGCTTTATGGACAATTCTGGAAGGCTGCCTGATATGGTTTCCTGGTAACAAGTGCTGAATTAAAACTACATTTCCAACCACTGAGTAAATGTGGAAAACAATCTTGTTATGGATACTTTCTGGAAAACACTGAAAAGAAAAACACAGCATTTACATTTAAAGCATTTGGCAGATGTGCTTATCCAGAGCAATTTACAATTATCTTCTTTTTTTAACAGCTAAGCAATTGAGGGCTTTGCTCAAGGGCCCAACAGTGGTGATAGTGGGAACTGAAACGCTGACCTCTGTATCAACAACCCATCCATCGCTTTATCCACTAAGCCACCACTGCCCTGTACAACAATGTATGCATTACATGGTTAATGCATCCACAAAATGTTTTAAACTCCACCGTAAACACTTATAGCATAAAAAGTGAGATGATGCTGTCCACAGCACATGGCTTTACATGTCCCTTCCCCCTCTACCCCAATAGAATCCCCATACTAATCCACTAAGAGCAGTAAAGGACGAAGACGCACCAAATAACACAACTCTACTGCTAAAATATTCACTATAAACATGTTTAACATGTATAAACATTTTTGAGACTGATGAGTTTGTGGCAACCATACCAGAGGATGGAGTTAGCAGGATCATGGTGGTGTGTTTGGTCTTTATGCACAGCACAGCACCTGAAAAAGACCAAATAAAAAATTTAATTATGCACTTATTGCAGTGCTTCTCAATTATTTTCTGTGGTTCCCCCTACAGGAAGAAAAAAAACATTTTATCCCCATTTTATGTTATTATATTTTTCTATAAAATTGTTATTAATACACATCTGCATAACATTGTATCTTTACTAACATTAAAAACAAAAAAGGAAGATAGTTCAACTTACAATAAATAAAAACTTCATTAACGGTGTTTTTTAATCTAACAGAAAATATTTAAAGTGCACCACTGTGCATGAAATAAAAAAAAAACACATCCTTATTTAAACTCATTCAACTTATAGAAGTTTTGCAGCTGACATCATGCATACATTATCCCAATGCAGGTTTTGTTTATTCTGCCACATTGGTGTGAAAACAAACCAATCACTCCTGTCCCAGCACAATAGCACAAGGGTTTAATACTGCATTTATTTATTAAACAAGTGCAAAATGGCACTTAACTGTGTTGCTGTCGGTTGTACAAATTATAGAGGAAAGAAAGCGGGTGTTAAATATCATAGATTCCCTGCTAATAAGGCCCGAAGAGAGAAATGGATTTCTGCTTTGAAAAGAGCTGACACCGACAACAAAGGAAAGATTGGCGACCAGCTCCTACCAGTCATGAATGTAGCAAACATTTTGTTGGAGGTTGGAGACAAGTAATTTTTATCAGTAGATATATTATTATTTATTGTCTTAACCACAGTTTGATTCTAATTAACAGTATACCTGGTGTCCATTTATAAGCTGAGGGCAGCTAAAATGCTATTTAGTCTTTATTATAACATGTACAGTATATATAATATAACTATTATAATACTTCATAGATTTAGATCCACATGTTTGTGCTTAATATATAATGTAGGTAAAATTATAAAAAAAATGTGAGTCATAATTACCTTTGCCATGATTAATACTTTGGTATCCTCACACAGCATGCCATGGGCGATATAAGAGGCTTTCCTGGGTATAATATGCTCGCGAAGTGCCGAAACTCATCCAGATAAAAAAATACTCATACGCTTCACAGATTTAACTTTAACAGTCTTTAATACGTGTTCTAACACACACAACAAACATGCCGTTCTTTGGTTTCTGCTTCACTAGTTTAATCCCACAATACATTACAGAACCGGAATATACCAAGTTCTGCGGGGAGTAATCATTAACAATGATTGCTACACTCTAAGCCCTTTGAAACTTTTCAGTTTTTCGTGAGTATAATCAGATGTGCGATTAATCAAATAATTATATCTGAGTATGTTAACCAGGTATTCTGTCCATTGCTTCATCCGTGCAGTTAACCAACAAACCATCGGGCAAAACGTATGGGTCATTTGTTAGCCCTGATAACCGTAGTTTTTGAATCTACTGTTGTTTATGATTGTTATCTTAATTACCAGGGAGCTCGGAAAGCACTGGGATTGTATTACGGCTGTCAACATTCATATTTATATAATCTACCAAGCTAAAACAGACAACTCAATTGCAAAGTATACGTTTGTTTTCACTCCAATATGGAGTTGCTACTCGGCGTGTCACGTGACTGCAAAACCTCTATTTATGTCTTAATATCTCCGTCTCTCTCCACCTTTCTCTTCGTTTCTGTTAAAAAAATTTCCGTGTTGTTTCTTGAGGGGTTGTTGGCTTCATATTATTTGCTCATGCGAAAAATCATACACCACAGCACGACAATGAGAGCGCCACTGCCAACTACTTTAGTGGAGGTGAAATTACACTTAATTCTCGTACACTATTCCAGAAAAGCATGTTCCCCAGGGTCAGGACACCCACCCCACCCCCAGCATCAGAAGCACTGACTTATCGCAATATCAGCAACTTTAGATTTGAGGATGGTTAGATTTTAACAGTATAATGCACAGGTAACAGCAGGGTGCATTTTCCCTAACAAGGCTTCCTGACTCTATGTGCTGAAAATTAGGTGCTGAAATACCTAAATCCTGCAATCTTGCATGATGATGTTCTTTTTGAACTGATCAGCACTCTCATGAATTTTGACACAAAGAGGCGAGCAATTACTCATCTTTGTTTGCATAAAAGCCTGAGCCTTTGGTGGATTATATATATATCATTATTCCTTACCTGCCACCAATTATTTTAAAACTGTTCATTCATTCATTTTGTAAGACGCTGAATTCCAAGTAGGATTGCAGACAGGCTAACGCAGATCTCGGCAGACTTTGGATGTCAGGGTTACACACTGGAGGGCTTGCCAGGACAACACTCACTTTCATACCTCGGGGTGATTTGGAACAGCCAGTTGTACATGTTTTTGGACTGTAAAAACAAACCAGAGTACCTGGAGGAAACCCACACAAGCATGGGAAGAATGCAAACTACACTGAAACGCCCAAGTTGGGAATCAAATCCAGGCTTTCTTGCTGTGAAGCGGACATGCTAACCACGTTGCCACCATTCCACCACAACCACTACTTTGCCGCTGTGCCACTTTTGATACTGTTGTTTGATTACACTTTCTTTATATTTAGCAACTATGAACAAGACTAAAGCTCTACCAACTTCAGACACAATTCTATAATGCACATTCCTGAAAAGCATGCTTCCAGGATATAAAATTATTAAATTACAAGTTAATCATGTGTATTACTGACGAGATACATAATCACACTGTTACTATTTATCTCACTTTTGTTTAACTCATTATTCTTCTTTATTCAAAAGTAAAAATTACTCTTTTCAAATGGTGTGTCTGGATCACGGTGTAGGCAGGCAGAGCTCACTGGTTGCTGTAGCCTTACAAGCTACTTCATGTGAATATAGGCTTCAGAGGAAACCCTGAAGATAAAAGCCAACAAACAACTTTTAGTAACTCCTGCAGCCAAGCTAATACCTAACATACTACTCTGCTTTCCTTCGGACGCCACTGGTGAGGCCCAGAGGGAAAACTGGTGCATGGGTTCCCCTGGATCGCTATAAAACCTTCCCAGGCTTTGGAGTGGCCATTTCAATGCCACTGCATTCAGTTGGAGAACCAATTACAGGAGCACTGCTGCCTCCACTGACACTTCACACAAAACTTTCACTGATTTTGCAATTCAATTTAAATTAAAAATAGAATTATGCCAATATACTCATTGCCTTCACTCATTCTTCTGCTGAACAGCTTAATTCTATTCGGTGCATGGGACGCTGGAGCCCATCTCAGCCACATTGGACGAAGGTGGGGTACACACTGAGCAGCTTGCCACATCTACAGGCAATCTGAAACAGCATGCATGCCTATGACCGTTATCCCTAATAATTAGCTTGTTGTCTTTAACTTTACACTGAGCTCAAACAGCTGAAGGGGAAAGATGGCGCGGCTGCCACTGCGCGCGTGTTCTTTGAAGCGCGAGCGCACTCTGGGTTTGATTACGTAACGAGAACATAGAGTGCGCTCTGGGAAGCGCGAGCTGGGTTCTTATTGATTATAACGGCATAAGTCCTTCAAGAAGAAAACCAGCAAACCTTCTTCGACTTCAATTAAATGGTTTCAAAATTTATAAAAATTACTTGACTTTAATATCTGGGCCAAATAATTTAAAAAAGCCACAAGGACAGATTTAACGTCAACAACTCATAGATTAAAAAAAAGCTGAGAAAAACGTTATTATCTTTAATTTCCTCAAATTAGCTTTGTGCTAATTAAAATACAGGTAACGGTTCTCCCCTCAGGACCACAAGCCTCTAATCTGTTTTCATCTCTTCACCTCCTTCTCTTCCGACAAGACATCAAATCACATTATTATTCACAATTACACCTAACGGAAACACTTCACAGATTCACTCACACCTGCGAATGCTTAAATCCTGAGGTAAAAATTAAGTGAGAGAAAAATGTATACTATATATAAGTTGACTATATGCACAGTCTGTATTGAAAGAGAAACAGAAAGCAAGCTTTTATCAAGTTTCTCTTCTTGAACTTACCGGTAAGGACGTTCAAGGATGCTAATAATACAGTACTTCAAAACAAACGCTGCAGTGACGTCACCAAGTGGACTTTACTTCTCCAGGCATAAAATTACATATTTACATAATCAATGTAAATATTATCCTGTATTTTAACGTGTAACTGTTTCCTCGATAACCAAAAAGTGTCTTACTTACACAAGTAGGAGGTCAATTGTGCTCCCGTTACCTGTCTGACAGAAACAATGACATGTGCGTATTCAGCACCTACACTTTTTGAAGCTTTAGCACCATTTGCTGGAACATTCCACCGGAAGTGACGTTGAGAGCCTTTTCGAGATTTTTCTAACTAGGATGGACAGTGATGTTCAGAACCAAACAGCAAATTAGGAACCATAAGTAAACCAATTAATTTATTACATGCTTGTTTATTTTGTTTTAAAATTATTTCTGCTATAATAACCTTTAAATATTAAAGACCTTAAATATATTAAATAACACATACTTTTTAAATTAATATATATTATAATCTTTATTCATTCCAGTGTATGAAGTACACTATTGGATACACTATGCACTATTGGATTCATTAGTGCATAACTGGATGTGTGATTATATTTACATGATATACAATCAATTACTCATATACTAAACCACTGAATATCATTAGGGTTTCATGGAGGCTGGAGCTTTTCTCAGCTGACACTGGCCGAAAGTGGGGTACACCCTGAACAGCTTGGCAATTTGGAATCTTAATGTGCAGTTGGACTGTAGGAGGAAACTTGAACTTTCTGGAGGAAACCCACACAGAAGTGGGGGGACATGCAAATTCCACACAGAAACACCCATCCTGAGTCCGAACCCAAGACCTTGCTGTGAGTGCAGAACACCATGGTGCCGCCCCAAAATTATACTCCAAATATGGCTATGGTGCAATGATAATCCAAGATTTCATGTCGATCTGCAGTACAAAATGATTTGTAGTTGCACTTTATTTGGGTTATGACTATACAGTAATCACATGATGACTGGACTAAAATGTTACTTTCTGTAGATATATACCTCAGTGTATTCAGTGGTTCAACAACCTGATTAATAAATAATGATAGTGTGTCAGTGTATATGAAATGAAGACGGATTAAATCAGCTGTTGACTGACATAATACAGGAACATTGAATATGCATATAAGGCAATTTAGGTCCTGTAAATAAACTCAAAGGTATTTCATTTGGCATTGGTGGGTTATGACTGCTGTCTGGTTTCTCCATTGGTGCCCAGACTTGATTGACCTGAGGAACATGCTTTTTTGGAATTGTGTATGTGAATTAAGTGTATCCCTCCCTGAATTGCCACCTTATTGTGGTGGAGGGGTTTGTGCGACCTAATTATCTTCGGAGCTATGTTGTCAGGGGCATAATGCCCCTGGTAGGGTCACGCAAGGCAAACAGGTCTGAGAAAAGGTCCAGACGAAGTGCATTTCAGAAGACCTCTATGATGAAGGAAAAAAACACAAAGATACAGTTTCCCTTGCCTGGACATGGGTCACTGGGGTTCCCCCTGGAGCCAGCCCTGGGGTGGGGCTCGAAGGCGAGTGCCTGGTGGTCAAGCTTCTGCCTATGGAGCCTGGCCGGGCCTAGCCCGAAAAGAAGACATGGATCTGCCTTCCCATGGATCCACCACCTGTGGGAGGGGCTATAGGGATCGGGTGCAATGTGAGTTGAGTAGCAGCCGAAGGCATGGGTTCTGTCTGACCGATTCTCAGTTACTGACTCTGACTCTTGAGACATGGAATGTAACCTCTCTGGTGGGGAAGGATCCTAAGCTGGTGCATGAGGTGGGGAGACACCGGCTAGATATAGTTGCGCTCACCTCAATGCATAGCTTAGGCTCTGAAACCACCTATCTCGAGAGAGGCTAGACCTTATTGGATTTGCTCATGGAGAGAGGTGGCGAGCTGGTGTGGGCATCCTTGTTGCCCCCGTCTTGGTGCCCAAATGTTGGGGTTCTCCCCAGTCGACGAAGGGTAGCTTCCCTTTGCCTTCGTGTGGGGGAACAGGTCCTGACTGTTATTTGTGCTTGTGCACCAAATGACAGTTCAGAGTACTCACCCTTCTTTGAGTCTTTAGGGGGGGGTGTTGGACATTTCCTCCCTCGGGAGACTCGCTCGTTGTCTTGGGAGACTTCAACGCACACGTGGGCGACGATAGTGTGACTTGGAAGGGTGTGATCGAGAGATACAGCTTCTCCAGTCTGAACTCGAATGGTGTTTCGTTGTTGGATTTCTGTGCTCATTACAGTTTGTCTATCACAAACACCATGTTCGAACAGAAAGATGCCCATAAGTGCACTTGGCATCAGGACACCCAAGGTCTCAGTTCGATGATAGACTTTGTAGTCGTGTCACTGGACTTGCGGCCACATATTCTGGACACTCGGGTGAAGAGGGGAGCTGATCTGTCTACCGATCATCACCTGGTGGTGAGCTGGCTTCCATGGTGGGCGAGGCTGCCTTCCAGACCGGGCAGGCCCAAGCGTGAAATGAGGCTCTGCTGGGAATGTTTGGCGGAGTATCCTGTCCGAGAGGCCTTTAACTCGCGCTTCCAGCAGAGCTACAACCACATCCCGGAGGAGGCGAGTGACATGGAATCCAAATGGGCTATGCTTTATGCCTCCATTGCTGAGGCGACAGCCCATAGCTTGGGAGAGAAGGTCGTTGGTGTTCGTCGTGGCGGTAACCCCCGAACCTGGTGGTGCACACCTGTGGTGAAGAGGGCCATCCAGCTGAAAGCGGAGGCCTATCGGATCTTATTAGCCTGTGGGACTCCTGAGGCAGCAGACAGGTACAGGCAGGCCAAACGTGCTGCTGCCGAAGCTGTCGCAGATGCAAAATCTAGGGTAGGGGAGGAGTTTGGTGACTGGAATTTTGAGTTTAGATGTATCTGCGTAGTACGCTGACGTAATGATGCAATGACGTAATGACGCTGCGTCCATTGTTTACAAATGACAAACTGAACGTGCCCTCTTTCTTCCCAGTTCAGTTATTTATATATATATATATATATATATATAGCGTGTTAAGACGTCATCTCTGTGATCTTTGTGTTTACACTGTTTTGCGGACTTTTGTAACCCTAAGCAAATATGGTTGATCAGAAACGTAAGCCTACTAGCATGGGTTCAAGTCTCATACACAGAGATGAATGAACCATTTGTTCGGATCGGCGCAATCTTTAATGCATACTCAGTTAAGCAAAGAGAGTTGTAAATTAAATGAAAACCCGAATCCAGAAAAGAAAGAGAACTCTCCACTTTTCTGGTGATTCACATCAGTGCAGGCTGAGTACTAAATGAATTCAACGGTGCCTTGGCTCACTGTAAAGACCGGAAGGCCGTATAACCCACCAAGCACAGCAAGTACTTTCGGTATTGAGCGCCTCACATATTGTAAGCATTGATTGGCTGTTTTAAGCTTCATGTAAAGTGAGTCGGCTCTGCTTCATGTAATGTGACTCAGCTCAGCTTTATGTAAAGTGATCATCCGTTGACCATCGGAACCATTTACAAGCAGAAAGACCACATCATAGAGAATGTTAAAGGTTATATTTGGTACTGTATTTGATATTTAATGAGTGAATTTGATTAAAATTTATCAATTTGAAATTATTTTACTTGAATTTAATTTATTTGAAATTAATGTTTATATTATTTAATATTATTTTACAATGTTATGTTTATAATAATTGATTTGGGGGTGTTTTATGAGATACGGTAACGGTATTTATTTATGTATAGTACAGTATGATGGGTGTTGTGATGCGCAAAGTGTGGTAGTTGTGGTTGTAGTAGTAGTGCTTGTCACCTCTCGCTTTAAACTAACACCGCTGGCTAGCAGCTTGCCTGTGAAAAGGGGAGCCGAGTGAGTAAGTCTCTCCCTGTCAGTACATAGCCTCTCCACCATCAAGCCCCATGTAGTGCCTCCTCGCGGCGACACATGGTAACTGAGTACCTTGCGGACTCAGGCTGAACTACAGGGGACTCGGAGGAGGTTTGGCCCCCAGACATGTGGCATGCAGGCCAACCGGCGTGTGGACACGCCCTGATGCCCATGAAACAAACCCCCAACTATGGGTTAGATAGTCCCACTGCCTTGTGGATTCCCTTGGTTGGGAGAAGGCTAAGGAGTAAACCCTACAGAAATCCGGAGTGGAACCCCTAAGGCAGTTGGTCTGAGGATTCCCCTACCTTCTGGCAACTCCTGCAGCTGCGCTGGTACCAAATTGTACTGGATCTTCCTTTCCTTTGGATGCTATCAGCAAGGCCGAGAGGGGGGACTTGATGTCTGGGCAGCCCAAGTTCTCCATAGTTCCCGCCCAAGCTTGTAGCGCACTGGAGAGGACACTGGAGAGGACACTCCAGCGTTGATGCAAGACTTCGGCTCAACATGGGAAGTAGCAGTTACCGGTTAAAAGCTCATTCCGATTGGCGTAGGATACGGGCACCTGGGGCTACTTCCGACAGTGGGAGAGACCATCGTGTCTCACTGGACAGCTACCGCCCGCTCCAAGCTGGGAAGCCCCCAGCCAGTAAGGTGCTGTCCCGCCATAGCTCGCCTGCCTTGCTGGGTGCGTAGGGCTTAGGGTCTGACCATCCCGACAAGTAAGCTGTAAATTCTGCACCAGAATAGCAACCTGGAACGTACGGACTATGTGTCCTGGACTGACAAGTGATCTTCAGCAAATTGACGATGCCCGCAAGACTGCAGTCATCGATCATGAACTGACACGTCTGAATATCGACATTGCTTGTCTACAGGAAACATGCCTGGCTGACAGTGGTACTATCAAAGAGGCCAACTACACCTTCTACTGGCAGGCCCTGCCACAAAACGACCCAAGACTGTATGGTGTAGGTTTCGCTGTGAAGAACTCGCTGACTACAGCGATTGAACCTCCTGCCAGTGGATCAGAGAGAATCCTCGCTTTACGCCTCTCTACAACTGCAGGCTTTGTAAATCTCCTCAGCATCTATGCACCAACACTCAGTTCCACCCCAGAGGCCAAGAACCAGTTTTACGAGGCTCTGGATGATGCAAGTTCCAGGATCCCCAGCACTGAAGGACTTTACCTACTAGGAGACTTCAATGCTAGAGTGGGCACCGACTGTGACACCTGGCCTTCCTGCCTTGGTCACCATGGCATAGGCAGGATGAATGAGAATGGACAGAGGTTGTTGGAACTGTACTGCCATCATGGCCTGTGTGAAATACATACTTCAAGTGCAAAGACCGCCACAAAGTTTCCTGGAGACACCCCAGATCGTGCCACTGGCACCAGCTAGACCTTATCCTCACAAGACGCACGGATCTGAGCAGCGTTCTCCACACTAGAAGTTTCCATAGCGCAGACTACGACACAGACCACACCCTCGTTGGAAGCAGGATAAGGCTGACAACAAAGAGGATCCATCACTCCAAAAGTAAATGCCTCCCACGCATCAACACCTGCTTCTCAAGGGATCCCCAGCGAATCCAACTGTTTCATGACACAGTCAAGGAGAAGTTGGCTTTGCAGACTCCTGGCAAAGACATCAACAGCAAGTGGCACTTCCTGAGAGATACTATCTACACAACAGTATAGGTCTATATATATGTCTTTTCTTCAACGCCACTGTTTCTAAACCAGACAACATCGCTGGCCTCATCACCATCTTGTACACTTTTCCTTTCATTCTTCCTGATACCTTCCTATCACACATCACACCAGATACTGTTCTCCAACCATTCCAACCTGCCTGCACACGCTTCTTCACCTCTTTTCCACACTCTCTATTGCTCTAGATTGTTGAGCCTAAGTACTTAAAATCCTCCACCTTCTTTATCTCTGCTCCCTCTCACCTCACCGTTCCTCTTGGGCCTCTTGTATTCTGTTTTGCTGAGGCTCACCTTCATTCCTCTCCTTTCCAGGGCATACCTCCACCTCTCTAGATTTTCCTGCACTTGTTCTCTGCTCTCACTACAGATCACAATGTCATCTGAAAACATCACAGTCCGGGGAGATTCTTGTCTAACCTCGTCTGTCAGCCTGTCCATCACCATAGCAAACAAGAAGGGGCTCAGAGCTGACCCTTGATGCAGTCCCACCTCCACCTTGAACTCTTCTGTCACACCTCCACATTGAACTCTTCTACTCTTCTGTCACACTGACAGCACACCTCACCACTGTCTTACATCTCTCATACATGTCCTGCACCACTCTAACATACTTCTCTGCCACTCCAGACCTCTCTCGGCACCCTATCATATGCTTTCTCTAGATCCACAAAAACCACAATGCAGCTCCCTCTGACCTTCTCTGTACTTCTCTCTTAACATCCTCAAAGCAAACACTGCATCAGTGGTGCTCTTTCTTGGCGTGAAACCAAACTGTTGTTCACAAATGCTATCTCTTGATGTTTTAGTTGTTCTGCATCTGTGACTGCTCTCTGAGGCTTCCACTTCCTTCCACTCTTGATGGTTTCCCTGATAGGTTAACCTTCTTGTCTTTGGATGTGTGTAGCGTGGTGACAGCTCGTGGTTTTGCTACCTTGAATTCTTCCACGAGATATGTCACTGGTAGTGTTAGCTTGGCAGTCTTGCTGTAAATATTGATTGCACTGAAACTGTGTGGAACCCCATGCCATCTCGTAAGAAACTTGCTGCAGAGTCTTTCCATGGCTTCAACTGCAGACATGGGAATGTCATATAGCAAGAAGGGCCACTGCAATCTTGGTATAATGCCATACTGGAAGCACCACACCTTGAACCTTTTCTGCAATTGACTATCTATTGCATAAAGCCAGTTCTTTAGTTATTCTTTGACAGCCTTCATGTTGTTGGTGTCTTTCAGGAAGCTATCATAATTCTTACCAAGGCACTTGATCTGCTCATCCTGTATTGTTGGGATCTTTTCACCTTGAATGCTGAAGGTGTTCTTAGACAGCCCTCCTTTATGTATGCACAACCTTCTTGATTTTGAGGGCTTGAATTAACACTGAAATAGAACTGCATATTGAGCAACAATAAATATATTAAATAAACATTAGAATAGTGTAAGTGCATCTAGTGCTTTTACTGGCATATTGTGAAGCCTTAATTATTAATGGATGCATTTCAAATTTTTAAGCCGGGATTAAAACTGGATCCTCATCCGTGCATGTGCAGAACTATATCATGCATGACTAGTCCTCATCAGACCTGTGACCCTATGAGCAGTAGATTGATCTATTTATATATAACAAAATTAACATTACATGTATATACAGTTTGTTAATGCCGTAATAGCGATGCCCATAGGCCTGCTGAGCACATGCCACATGTATAACACTTACAGTGACACTGACCGCTCATGAAAGATCGTCATACTTTCGAACTTTACAATAATAACATGCAATATCATTTATCATATAAAACAAATTAATTTTATCATTATGCTGAAGAGAAGTGGAATGTAATTTACTGGAATCTGGACCGAGGCTGTTTCCGCAAGTAGTGTTACTGTACGTCATTTTCTCAGAGTCAACAGAGCATTTAGCAAAAAACCTCTGTGGTTAATGTGCCTTGTTGGCGATCAGATTCATGGGACAGCTTCCCTCTTTTGCTCATTTTAAAATAGATGTTTATAAATTGAAATTCTAGATGTACTGTATTTGGTTAGTACATTTCTTAGCAATTAGCAATATGATTCATGGTTTTGTTTTTAATCGGAAATTTCCGTTTCCTATATAAAAAGAAATTCTATTGACTGAAGGCCTTCGTGACATCCGCACTGCCCAATCATGCCATGGGTCTTATTATACTGGGCTTTCTACACACTGAAGGATTGTTTCCGTCCTCTATCTAACATGATTGTGACTGAATTACAAGCTGGGACAAGTGACAAAGCAAAGTTTAAAAATAAAACAAAACAAAACAAACAAACAAAAAAACTTTGATAAATGATCTCGCAGGGAAAAATAAGTGTGTAAACTACATGCTTGATAAAATGTGAGTATATGGCGCATACCTGTGTTTACGCCCGACTACAGCCCCGATGATGTGTATGAGTGTAGAGTGGTATAATGAGTTCTTACCCTACCTCAACACCTGCACTACTGGCATTCCATAAATGCTAATAAACCGGCAAGTGATAATGGTGTGTTCCTTTAAAAAAAATAACATTAGTGAAAGTTTACATTCTAAGATTGACTGATTAATTGAATTAGCCAGGTAGGTTTTAAACTGAGACAGTAGTAGAGTGCTGGGTTAAAGATCCCAGGGTCAGAGTTCAAGCCCCACTATTAGCGGTTGTCACTGCCATCTTTCCAGTGCTGCTAACTGGGTTATCAAAGGCAGACCTTGTCTCTCACTGTCTCTGGTGAGAGATTCATGTAAAAGAACCTTTGCTGACTTTTGTGAAGAGTAGGCTGCATAACCAGCAGCGTGTTTCTGCTCTGCAATGGCCTGGCAAGCTGTCCAGGATGTACTCTGCACTCGCTCAGAGTTGGCTGAAATGGTTGCCCACCTCCCTACAACCCAGTTTTAAACCCAGACAGAACCTCTCTTCAATTCTCCACATCTCCATTCTCCACAGAGTTTCGCATCATCAAAAATAAGTCGACCCAGATACATATTCCACCAAAACAGTAACGTAAAGTGGTCACACAGAACATGTACATCTTTAAAAACCTTTAAAGATGTACCGGTTTAACCTTTGCTGACATTTGCAGAAGTTATGTGAGAAATGGGATGTAATATAAAATAATTTTTCCTGCATTGTTCAGTCAGATACAGACAAACCCATCAGTATAATGAGATTAGCAAGAAACCACACAAGCTCAGGCAACCACACTAAATCCAGTGGATTAGTCTCCAGAGGACAGTTGTGTCTCTGAGAAAACCGATGTAATAATTCACGAGAGGACATGAACTTCCTCAACTGGTATCAGAATACAATACCGAAATTCCATACAGCAGTTTGGGTGTAATCATATTTACAAACAATTTTTTTAGGAAAGGATGATGACGAGATTAGTCTTAAGGCAGATGAAATACATTACCTGATATTTAAAATTAACAAGTTAAATCCTGCACATGTTCCTTTGTTATATTTGTTTTGAAATCGATGGCATATTACAGGGGCACCAGTTGCTCAAGCCAACACTCTTCTTATAGTTCAAGAAACAAAGGAAACCTATTTGTAGGGTTATAAACACTAAAAGGTGACTTACATGTAAGCAATATAGCTGCAATGTACCCATTTTCGGTTGGTTTTAACTGAAAATTCTTCCATTATTCACAAAGGTAGCAGTCTTTTTGAAAACCTTTGAATATCTTCGATTATCATATTGCTGGATGTAAAAACAATTCTAATTTTGCACCAAATTTTTGTGCAGGTCAATAATTTTTCCACAAGACCACAAATATGGATAATTTACATCAAATTCAACCGAATATTTCCAAAAATATGTGAATTCCAGTTCCCATTGGAATAAAATTTGCTTGTCCTTTCGGACAAGATCACTTACGTGTGAGTCAGCTTTTAGTCATTCATTTGACAACCCGCATACGATTAGGGTCACAGCCGTGAGGAGGGGCACAAACCAGTGTCTCTCCCTCACGCCTCACGCAGTCTCCCTCTTCCCAAGCCCGGATAAATGCAGAGGGTTGCGTCAGGAAGGGCATCCGGCGTAAAACAAATGCCAAATAAACTATGCGAATCAGAAGAAAGAATGACATACCGGATCGGTCGAGGCCCGGGTTAACAACGACCGCCATCAGTGCTGTCAACCAACAGGGTGCTGATGGAAATTGGACTACTGTTGGTCGAAGACGTCGAAGAAGGACAGGCGGGAGGCATGCCCATTGCCAGAGAGAGAAGAGGAAAGGCATGAGTCTAGGACTGAAAGTAGGGACTTTGAATGTTGGAACTATGGCAGGAAAAGGTAGAGAGCTGGCTGACATGATGCAGAGGAGAAAGGTGGACATACTGTGTGTTCAGGAGACCAGGTGGAAAGGTTGCAAGGCTAGAAGCATAGGAGCAGGGTTTAAGCTGTTTTATCATGGTGTGGATGGGAAGAGAAATGGAATCGGAGTCATCTCGAAGGAGGAGTTTTTCAGGAATGTTCTAGAAGTGAAAAGAGTGTCAGACAGAGTGATGAGTCTCAAGTTAGAAATTGAAGGTGTGATGGTCAAGGTTGTTAGTGCTTATGCCCCACAGGCAGGATGTGAGCTAGAAGAGAAGGAGAGATTCTGGAGTGAGTTAGATGAAGTGATGCAGAGTACCCCCAGAGGTGAAAGAGTGGTCATTGGGGCAGACTTCAATGGACATGTTGGTGCAGGAAACAGAGGGGACGAGGAAGTGATGGGTAGGTATGGTATCCAGGACAGGAACGCAGAAGGACAGATGTTGGTAGATTTTGCAAAAAGGATGGAAATGGCTGTGGTGAATACTTTCTTCCAGAAGAGAGAGGAGCATAGGGTGACTTATAAAAGTGGAGGTAGAGGCACACAGGTAGACTACATCTTGTGCAGGCGAAGTAATTTAAAGGAAGTCAGTGACTGCAAAGTAGTAGCGGGTGAGAGTGTTGCCAAACAGCATAGGATGGTGGTGTGCAGGATGATGCTGATGGTGAGGAAGGTGAAGAAGACAAAGGCAGAGCAGAAGACAAAGTGGTGGAAGCTGAAAAAGGAAGAGTGTCGGGTTGTCTTCAAGGAGGAGTTGAAACAGGCTTTGGGTGGTCACGAAGTGCTTCCAGATGACTGGACAACTACAGCTAATGTGATCAGGGAGACAGGTAGGAGAATACTTGGTGTGTCATCTGGAAGGAAAGTAGATAAGGAGACTTAGTAGTGGAATGAGGAAGTGCAGGAGTGTGTACAAAGGAAGAGGTTAGCTAAGAAGAAGTGGGACATTGAGAAAACCAAAGAGAGTAAACAGGAGTACAGGGAGGCACAGCGGAAGGCAAAGGTAGCAGTGTCAAAGGCCAAACAGAGCGCGTATGATGACTTGTATGCTCGGTTGGAAAGTAAAGAGGGAGAAAATGATTTATACAGGTTGGCACAGCAGAGAAATAGAGATGGGAAGGACGTGCAGCAAGTTAGATTGATAAAGGACAGAGAGGGAAATGTATTGCCTGATGACAGAAGTGTGCTGGGAAGATGGAAAGAGTACTTTGAAGAGCTGATGAATGTGGAAAATGAGAGAGAAAAAAGAGTACAAGAGGTGACTGTTGAGGACCAGGAAGTAGCAAAGATTAATAAGGGTGAAGTGAGGAGGGCATTGAAGAGGATGAAGAATGGAAAGGCAGTTGGTCCTGATGACATACCGGTGGAGGTATGGAAGTGTCTAGGAGAGGAAGCAGTAGATTTTCTGACAAGAACATTTAACAAGGTCTTAGAGAGTGAGAGGATGCCAGAGGAATGGAGAAGTGTGCTGGTGCCCATTTTTAAGAACAAGGGAGACGTGCAGAGTTGTGGCAACTACAGAGGGATAAAGTTGATGAGCCATACGATGAAGTTATAGGAAAGAATACTGGAAGCTAGACTAAGGGCAGAGGTCAGCATTTGTGAACAACAGTTTGGTTTCATGCTAAGAAAGAGCACCACAGATGCAGTGTTTGCCTTGAGGATGTTAATGGAGAAGTACAGAGAAGGTCAGAGGGAGCTGCATTGTGCCTTTGTGGATCTGGAGAAAGCATATGACAGGGTGCTGAGAGAAGAACTGTGGTATCGCATGAGGACGTCTGGAGTGGCAGAGAAGTATGTTAGAGTGGTGCAGGACATGTATGGGAGATGTAAGACAGTGGTGAGGTGTGCTGTCGGTGTGACAGAAGAGTTCAAGGTGGAGGTGGGACTGCATCAAGGGTCAGCTCTCAGCCCCTTCTTGTTTGCTATGGTGATAGACAGACAAGGTTAGACAAGATTCCCCATGGACTATGATGTTTGCAGATGACATTGTGATCTGTAGTGAGAGCAGAGAACAAGTGCAGGAAAATCTAGAGAGGTGGAGGTATGTCCTGGAAAGGAGGGGAATGAAGATTAGCCTCAGTAAGACAGAATACATGTGCATGAATGAAAAGGACCCAAGAGGAACGGTGAGATTACAGGGAGCAGAGATAAGAAAGGTGGAGGATTTTAAGTACTTAGGCTCAACAATCCAGAGCAATGGAGAGTGTGGAAAAGAGGTCAAGAAGCGTGTGCAGGCAGGTTGGAATGGTTGGAGAAAAGTGTCCGGTGTGATGTGTGATAGGAGGGTATCGGCAAGAATGAAAGGAAAAGTGTACAAGACGGTGTTGAGGCCAGCGATGTTGTATGGTTTAGAAACAGTGGCCCTGGGGAAAAGACAGGAGGCAGAGCTGGAGGTAGCAGAGATGAAAATGTTGAGGTTCTCTTTGGGAGTAACGAGGATGGATAGGATTAGGAATGAGCACATCAGAGGGACAGCACATGTAAGACGTTTTGGAGACAAAGTCAGAGAGGCTAGATTGAGATGGTTTGGAGATGTACAGAGGAGGGATAGTGAGTATATTGGTAATAGGATGCTGAGGCTGGAACTACCAGGCAGAAGGCCTAGAGTAAGACCAAAGAGACGATTCATGGATGTGGTGAAGGAGGACATGAAGGTCGTTGGTGTCAGAGAAGAAGATGCAAAGGATAGGGTGAGATGGAGGCAGATGATTCGCTGTGGCGACCCCTGAAGGGAAAAGCCGAAAGGAAAAGAAGATACGATTAGGGTCACAGGGAGGCCGGGGCCTATTTTAGCTGACACGGGACAAAGGTGGAGTACACCCTGAACACCTCACCAGACCATCGCAGGGTCAATACACACAACCACTCACATTCACATCCACACCTAAAGGCTATTTGGAACAGTAAACTAGCCTACCGTTTCCAATCTTTGTGATGTGGAAAGAAACCAGAGTACCTAGAGGCAACCCATGAAAGCATGAGGAGAACATGCAAACTCCACACAGAAATTCCCACGCAAGGGACTTGAACCCAGAACATACTTGTTATGAGGCGGACGTGCCAGCCGAAGACTAATAATCTGAAAATGAGAAAAAGTGGTTGTGATTGCGGTTTATAATGAAAGCAGCACAGAACTCCTGTTAGCACATCTGCCTCACAGCAAAAGGTCCTGGGATTGAGATCCGCGTGTTTCTCTGTGGAGGTTGTATGTTCTCTCAGTGCTTGCGTGGGTTTCCTTTTACAGACTAGACATGTACATGTTAGGGTAATTGGGTGTTCCAAACTGACATTAGATGTGAATTAATTAGTAGTTGGGTATTTATTGAAACTGTGAAGGTCTAAGCTACTCAGGGTGTACCCAGCCTACACCCAGTATTGTCTACGATAGACTTTGGTCTCCCTGGGTTTTGCTCCCAGATAGAGATATTTGGGAGGGTAGCATGGTGATATGGTCGTACAACATTTACCTCACAGCAAGGACGTATTAGGTTTGAGGTCCAGGCTTGAGGGTTTCTGTGTGGATTTTGCATGAACTGTGTGTGCTTGTGTGTTTTCCTCAGGGACTCCGGTTTTCTTCCACAGACATGCACATTAGGCTAACTGGCTGTTCTAAATTACCCCTCAGTGTGAGTGTCAAAGTGAATGGGTGTGCATTCCTGAAATGGGGTATACCCAGCCTTTTCCCCATGCTGGCTGGGATAGGCTCTAGTCTCACCACAACCCTAATAGGAGTGGGGAATCACACTCGACAAATGCACGATACATGATAGAAGTGCAACACATGCAAATGGAAATTTGCGGCCATCACTTTTTTATACTCAAATTTGTTGTGCAACCCTTACAGCGTGCGAATTTAGTCACCTGGTTCGTGAACTCATCGTAAAAAAAATCCCAACATGTTTGAAATTTCTACTAATGTCACAAAACAAGGTTCTCATGTGGACTACCCTGAAACTCAAAAGAATCCACACATGTCACGTCAAAGTTACAAAGTTGTTGTTTTGCTTGCAAATTATTTGTTTGTCAAGAAAAAGAAAAAAAAAAACCGATAAATTGTAGGCTCCCATGCAGAAAGTTTGAGGATTATTGCTATCTGCCCTTTCCTGTGTATTTTGTTAAAATTCGTACTTTATTCACAGTTGAACAGCTGGCAACATGAAAATAAAGCGTATGATTGCAAACAAAATGCGACTGATTTACAGTGGATTCGTATTTTTTTCGCCAAACAATCATCGACAAATTAAATCGCAAACTCCTCATGAATCGGTCACAAAAATCGTTGATCTTCATGATTTTGTGCAATTTAAGTATTTAAGCTGCAAAATATTTTCTTGCATGTGGAGTCGAACATCTTAAAATGAATTTGTAAAATTGGCAAAAAAATAATTTTTGCGCCAATCACTTTTCTATTGCACCGCTAGTCCGATCACCCCTAAGAGGTTCGGAAAACGAGTGAGTGAATAGAGATACTTGGAGCACTGAACAGATGCAGAAACACCTTGAGATATTCACGAGCCCTTATTGAACAGGGAATTTAGTGTTTTGTACTCGTCCTTAATTGAAAATGTAAAGAAATACTGCGCGAGTATTTCAGTTCTAGGTTGGAATTAAGCAAAAATACTTTTATTGCAAACTTGTGATTGTTGCTACTTACAATACATGTTACATTAGAAACACAGAGGCAAGTCATTAACAGAAGGCAGAAAAGTATGTGCTTGTAATGTGTTTAGCACCATTGGGTTTTTCATATACACCAGCAATTTAGATGTTAACGTATGGAAGGATGATGGTTTCGTTAAAAAATGATAAAATTAAAATAAAACCCCCAAAAATGGTTGCTCGGTTCAGTGTCCGACATGATTCCCATATTCTGCTTCATCGTCACCTGAGATGTGGAGTGGATTTGAAGCTAGGACCCTCCCAGTGTACAGAAAGCCCCGTTCCTGTGTTCTAGAAGTGTCTACGCCGTCTCAGAGAGAACAGAAAGGAAACGAAAGGCTGTAGAGTCTTCAAGTAATAAACACAGCTTAGCACACAAACTTTAGACATGTTACACATTATTAGGACCTAGAATCGACCCGAGAAGAAGAAAAAAAAAATGTTTTTTTTTAAAAAGGCGAGGGTTAATTAGAATCCTTCCCGACACAAATATTTCATAGCGACCCATATATTCATAGGCATATAAATTAAAAATTCAGTGCCGTAAAAACATTTCTGACCACATATTGTTTAAGCCAACAGTGAAGGCATGTCATGAAATTCTTTTTCCTTAGATCTCCCCTCTTTTTTTTTCTCTCGTTCTTTTTAATCAATGCTAAAAACAAATGCTACTGCAGGACTATGTAAACTGATATCCTGTGTTAATTATCCTTCATTATACAACACTTCAGAAAAAAGATGTAGTGTATTTTTTTTCTTTCTCTCTTTTGGTTTTCGCAGAACATAGTAAAAAATAAAAGATTTTTGGCAGCAGTAAGGCACCAAGAGAATATCTGTGTGTGTGTGTGTGTGTGTGTGTGTGTGTGTGTGTGTGTGTGTGTGTGTGTGTGTGTGTGTGTGTGTGTGTGTGTGTGTGTGTGCGTGTGTGTGTGTGGGTGTGGGTGTGTGTGTGGGTGGGTGGGTGTGTGTGTGTGTGTGTGTGTGTGTGAAACAAAGCAAAAAAAAAAATCACTTTGGCTGTGAGAGAACCCTGTACCTCTCTTTCTGTTTGTCTGGTTTTGAAATGTGTTTGCAATCCTGTATGTGTGTGAGAACAGTTTCTTGTATTGCTTGTTTGTGTGTGTGTGTGTGTGTGTGTGTGTGTGTGTGTGTGTGTGTGTGTGTGTGTGTGTGTGTGTGTGGCAAGGGAGGCGGGTTTGGTAAGTGAAAGGCATGTGCAGTCCTGTAGGTGTTTGAGTTCCGTGTCACTCCTGTGGTATGTGTGTGAGTCTCTATGTGGCACTTTGGCGTCTTTGCCTACGACGAACAGCGCCGCACATTTTTGCCATCTTCAGCGTGAAGCTGCAAGTCGATGGGCCGTGCTGGCTGTTGTCCCGGCCGGGCGTTAAACAGAAACAGGTTCTTTATGCAACCCGTGATGCCCGAGGAGAACTTCCCGCTAGTAAGAGTGTCCATGTCTGCAGCTCCGCCTTGTGTCATGGAAACAACACACACACACACACACACACACACACACACACACACACACCTGTTATTTACTTAAAATTAAAAAATAGATAATTTCCCATAAATTTAACAATATGCATTAAGAAAATACAAGTAAAAAAATATTGGTTATGCCTGATGTTCACTTGAACATAGAAACCTGATAGGCTGTTAGAATTTATGACACAGTGCAGTACTTTTTTGTGTGTCACCTTTGTTGTTTTTTTTTAACGCTCATGTCCCGAAGGAGTTTAGGAAGGTGTGACACTGATATCACTTCGTGAGTATTATTTACCTTTTCCACCTCATCACAGCCGGAGCTTATCCCAGTTAGCATGAAAACATTACACAAACATGTTTTTAGGAAAATCCGTAATGTATAAGAAGATCCCTACCCAAGTAGACACTGCCGTTGGTGTTTACCATGACACTCCTGCCGGGGGACTGTCCCCGCTGAGTCGTCCTGTCATCGACCTGGATGTAGCCCTGCTTTCCTGTCCTGCTCACAACAAAACACATCCATTGACTCATCCATATATTCATTCAGCTTTACCTGCTATTGCATCAAATCAATAAATAAAACCTTCTGCACAGGTTTTAACCTCAACCTGAGAACACTAGACCTCCCCCCACTTTCTTCCTAATTTATTCATATCCAATTCCCACCCATCAGGTATTGCCGTCCCTTTCACACGACCACCACTGACCCGGGAGGGGGAAAAAGTATGCACATGACCCCTCTGTGACATGCAACGCTAGCCCCCTGTCTCTTTTCAAACTGCAGTGCACGAGTATTTTTGGGGGCGGGCTAACACTCAGAGAGAAAACGCTATCCATCCTGGAGTACAAATGAGCTCACAGACGCCCATGATTGGCTGGCGATCGCTATGAGTGACAGGTAAATGAGCGTATACCATCCCTGCCTCCCATGAGAGCTCGACCATGGATTCCCGGTCACGGAATGGTGCATCACTTATCCGGATTCGAACTTTCGATCTCTGGGTTAATAGTCACGTACTCAGGAGCAGAACAATAGGTTTTATTAATATTTCAGAATTCACGTTCCTTCCCTTTCTAATAGATGATGTTGTACTCTATAAGAATTTACATTATACAGAATGTGCTGCCATTAAAAAGCGAGTTAAAACCACCTAAATTTCAGATATTCACTTTTAGCTGTAATGCAAAATGTAGAATTTAGCATGTTCGCCTTACAGCAATAAGGTCGTAGGCTCGATTCCCATGCTCTCATAGGCCACATAAAAAATGAGTTGGCGAGCTAGATTTCACCTGCAGACCTCAGGTTTGGCACCTGTGAAATAAATGAATAAATATAGAGAGTAAAAGGTACCTGACTGCAGTGATTTTGTGCCAGTGTCCATCATTAATGCGTTCCTTTGAGATAAGCTTTGCCTCTCCACTGCCCAGCTGATAACTTTGGGACAAAAAAACAGTGTCTGAATATCAGTGATTATGTCATGACAGTGACACCTTCTAAGAAATAGGAAGTATTTGACAGAATATGAACACAGTAACACCTGCTACATTCTTTTTATTTTTCAAAGCTCATATCCCAGAGGTGTCCATGAAGGTGCTGCACTGATCCCACGAACTAGTGGCTCATTACAAACGCAGCTTATCCTGGTAAGTGTGAAGCGATTAGGAGTTCTATTCCTCCTGGATGGGATATTAGTTAAACTGTTGCCTGATTTTATTACTGCTGGGTGGACAGAGGCACATTTGAAGTTTCTCGATCCTGCACCTAACACCACTCTCACTACACCATCGACCCCAACTGTTAATACTAGCTGTGATAGAGAGGAGTCCATGGGTGCTGTGTATGGAAATGTGCCGTTACAGACCAGTTGGGTGGTCATAATGTTATGGCTGTTCACTGTACACCAAGCTATATAATAACAAAGAAAGAACATTAAGCAATATTAAATTATATTTCAGTTTGTGTACTTTATAGTATTCATGGTATACATGCTGGGGAGTGTTTTCTGACCAATCAGAAGAAAGAACTCAATGTGATAAGTGTCATCTTCAACACAACTAACAAACAATTCAGTGACTCACCTAAACACTAGATGTCCATTTTGTAAACCAAGGCTGATGAAATCTTTGCCCTTCCCATGGTCTCCTGATTCCTGGAAAGAAGGTTGCAGTAAAGAATTATATATTTTTTCTTCTGACTCCCACTGGGACACAGGTCGCACCAGCGCCTTGTTTACACTTCAATTTCGCGCCACCTAGTCATGATTCTATCGCCCAAGATGCATTTTAAAGCCAAGTGTAAGCAAGGTTAGGATCACTCTTAATGATTCACATCATGTTACTGATCATTACAAGAGGACGCACACAAGATATCAATTGGGACTCCTATGGCTATTTCCAGTGGGTTTCCGCTATGTTGGAGTGGAATAATATTTAAGGCACACTGTGCATTATTTAGTGGGATACAGTGGGATCTAGTGGTGAGGTTTAAAATTGCAACCAATAAAATTTCATTCCAGATGCCACCTTTTCATAGAATGTGTGGTTCAATGCAAATGAGAAAACTTAGCGGTGTAAGATAACCGCCTCCATGAGAGGGGACCTGCTTCCCATGTATATATAATCATATCATATGTAAACAGAATAATGGAAACGTATTGGTTTTTGCTATGCTTCATTTCTGCTCATTGATCCTCCAAAATGTTACATACTGTACCTTTAATTTGGTATATAAATGTGGCAGGAGTTTCTTATATTGCCATGGGTTTCCCAAGTGGATGCTTGGATTTGAATATAACTATCAGCATGATTATTAATAGATATCTTAAATTTACAATAGTGTATTAATGCACTAGCATTTATAAATAAAACCTTTGTGTGTGTGTGTGTGTGTGTGTGTGTGTGTGTGTGTGTGAGCTTTTAAAACCAGGAATGACATTAAAATAAAACATTTTTAAAATCATGCAGATAACTGTGGAAATACTACATTTTCTTTTTTTAAATATTCTTAGAAAATACACATGCATGCAAAAGCCATGCAATAATTCATTACATAGGAAATAAAATAAAGCCTGAGTGTTTTGCATTTGTGACATACACTGAACAAATGGAAACTGTTAAAAATAAAAAATGAAAAACCTAGCATAGGCTAGGCATCTGTAACCTAATGGTTATAGAAGTGATTTTGGGATTGAAAGACCACTATTCCTGACTGTGACGATGGGGAGTGAGCAGTAAGTGAAAGGTACCTAACCCCCAAGTGCTCTCCCGGCATCCGCAAAGTGTGTGGTTGCCCACTGCTCCAAGTGTGTGTGTGTGTGTGTGTGTGTGTGTGTGTGTGTGTGTGTGTGTGTGTGTGTGTGTGTGTGTGTGTGTGCGTGCGTTCACTTTGGATGAGGTAAATGCAGAGCAAACAATTTCCCTTATGGGATTAATACAGTACAGTGGTACCTTGACTTGTGAATTTAATCTGTTCCGAGGGCAAGCTCGTAAGCCAAAATGTTCATTAGATAAAACAAATTTTCCCATAGGAAATAACAGAAAACCAATTAATCCATTCGAACCCTCTCCCAAACTCATATAACCCAACACAAACACATATATTTCACCTAATATATTAAACATGTAAAAACAAGAAATATTTCATAATACTCATACATGTACAATAACAATAATCATTCATAATAAATAAGAAAACAAGAATAAACAATAAGTCATCTAACCCTTCCGATCATCAACTGCAGCAAAGATGTCATGTGCACCAGCATGTGGTGGTGTATAACAGAGGACGAGGAGAATTTTGTGCATGTGCACACTATACAAATGCCAGTGAGGAAAGGCTCGTGGTGAGCTCCCACAAGGCGTTCTCGAAGGGCTTATTGTTAGCCGGGGTGTGGCTAGCATTTAGCTACCATAGCATATTAGCTCAGGATAGGAGTTGAGCGGTCATAGACGAACATCGTGCAAAACATGAACAAATAAAACAAATTAAACGAACAAAGAAACAATTTGACTCTGAGAACTCCGTGACGTCGCCCTCTAGGCAGCGCCATCTTGGAGACGTCACATTCAATGTAAAAGGACATGAAGCGTAATAAAGTTTATCCTTTTGGTATTGTTTGTTAAACATGCTACAGAACATAAAATCTCACGCACAAACATTCTAAACATCAACTTAAATACTGTACTGAAGTAATAATTGAAAAAGACTTTAATAGTGGAGTGTTGTACAACAGTTCAGATGATTATTCCTCTTCAGGCACTTCAGAGGAAACTGTCATTTCTTCAGAAAAAAGGACTGCTTTTGAGTGGCATCATACAGCTTAACTGCTAATTAAAGCACACTAAAAAAAGAGGCTCATTGATAACTTGTGCGCGAATGAGGGAAAAGGGGTGTTACATCATCTCAACCAATCATCAGAAAGAAGGACAGTCATTGGCTGAATTTGAATGAAGTGATAGTTGCCCTGCAGCCCATGAATATGCAAACCGTGAGTGCAAAACCTGCGAATAGTCAAGGGCCCACTGTATCTCAAAAAAAAATAAAATAAAATAAATAAATAAAACAATAGGACATGTAATACATAACTGGGAATGTGTCTAAATATATACCAAGTTCGATCAAATATTACTAATATATGTGATTAGTTTGTTTTTGATTTGTAAACATGCAAATTCCTTTATTATGGCATATGTAGGAAGCATCAGGAATAACGTACTTGTTTGTGAGTCTGCTTATGAAGAGCCGACACCTTGTTGCGAGCGTGCAACTTGTGCAGGCTCAGAGCGGCTGCAGACTCCTGAGAAGAACGTCCGGGGTGAGTTAGTACAGCAAGGTAACATGCAGTGGATTCAAACACACACACACACACACACACACACACACACACACACACACACACACACACACACACACACACCCCTGTGTTGATCAGTTTAGTTTAAGTTTGTCATGGCCTTTGTTATAAATCACAGAAATGCAGAAGTTAGGGTGAGTAGGAAAAGCTAACGGCTCAGCTTGTCAACATGCTGTTAAAATATAGGTGCCGGTTATAAAAAGTCTATAAATATTTTCATGTAATACAAGTATCTTTAATATAAGTAGCTTTGTGAGAGATAATTAACAAATCCTGACAATCATCATAAATAGTTAAGAAATTTAACATTTCTTTAAATCCTATAATATAATACAAGACATCTCAGATCTGGATTTAAAATTGATTCCTGTACAGGAGAATGCTCAGAAATAATTACATTTCTGTGCATATCAATTTTTTTCAATTATTAAAATGGAATTTTCTACAACATTATAAATTAAATTTTTTCTGATTTTACTTCTGTAGAAGCTTGTTTTCAGTTACGTATGCCAGTTTGTAAGTTTGTCTGTGTGCAATATACCTCGAAATACTATCAACAGACTTTGATGAAATTTCTTTCTCGAGTTGGGTGTGGAACGAGAAACAAACCATTTGATTTTGGAAGTAATTCTTACATGGAATCATGTAAAAAAAAAAGAAAGAAAGAAAGAAAGAAAGAAAGAAAAAAAGAAAGAAAGAAAGAAAAATATTTCAAATGTTTTTACATGGGGCAAAATGTTAATCAGATGCTCACTAGGGGGAAACATTTCATTATAATTTAGCATTGCTGTTGTATTAGCTGACACTAAACAAAGCTGGGGTACATAACAAGGCCAAAACACCTACAACTATTCACACAAACCAAAAGCAATTTGGAACAGCCAATGAGCCTAATGTGCACTTCTTTGGACTGTCAGGAAACCTATGTATGCACATGGAGAATTCCAGACAAAAACGTTTGGGCACTATTATGCCCATGCTGCTCAACAATCAAATTCAGAGTTTTAAATTGAATGGTAAATGTTATGCCACTATGCCACCCTCATTTGAACTCGCGCTTCTCAAAAATTCATTCATTCATTTATTTTCTGAACCACTTAATCCTGATTAGGGTTGCAGGAAGGCTGTTGACCATCTCAGCCAGATCTGGGCAAAGGCATGGCTCTTTAACCACAGACAGCGAGAGACATGGCTGGCCTTTTGATAACCTAATTTGCTGCACTGGGATGACATCATGGCTTAAAACCCCGACCATCAGACCAGTGAGCCAGCACCCTACCACAAGGCTGCCACTGCCCGCATCTAAAAAATAAATAAATAAATAATAATAATAATCTTTAATGAAATTTCAGATTTTGACCAGGTTATCATTGATGAAGATGCATATAAGCATTAAATTGTATAGCTGACGATGCAAGGATCAGGCTCTCAAGTTTTAAAACTTAGGCATTTCAAGTTCACATTAGTAATAACATCGTAAAACTCAAAAGTTCTTGCACTGCTTTGTTGTCATTTTGCTGTTTTGTGAGCATCACCTTTTATGGAGGGACAAAATTGAGGAAATGAGTGGTCCAGAATGTTTTCTTTAATTAAAGAAACACCATGTAAATACAAGATTGACAAATAAGTATATTCATATAAGGAATTATTTATAATTAGTTTGACTGGCCTTACCTTTGCCTTTATACCAAACTTTTAAATTTTTTAATTTGGGGAAGTATGAAGTTCTGAGGAACACTTTTGTATAGTTATTGATTGCATGTGTACTCTATGTGTTGTGAGATATGTTTGAGAACCTACCACCCCCTGCCACAGAATGAGACCGTCTCCAGATAGCGTCTTTATCTCCAGCGCGATGGTTTCGGGTGACTCAGGAGCACTAAAATAAAATAAATAAATAGAAATCTTTTAAAAACAAAGACAGGTTCAGCTGTAATTCTCGCTACACAAACTGGTGTCTCCTGACCTGCGTGGGAACATGAGTTTGGGAAGGCTGAGGTAGCCATCATCATGGAAATATGCAGCGTATTGTATCGGGGAATCTGCAACACAAACACATGGTTTAGGATACAAAAAGCGCATGAGGGCACCAAGCTACACATCAGCTGCGCTGCCACCCTGTGGATGTAAAACAGAATTGTAAACGCACAATACAAAAAAGGGTAAACATAGGGTTAAAATCAAGAGAAAGGCAATTTAGTGATCTGTATGTGTAATAAATACCACTGATGGATGAGTTAATTTATGTGCAATAAGGTGAAATATGAATCATTCCTTATATTTCTCCCTGTAAACCCCCTTCATACTAATCAAAAATAAATTATAATCAAGAAATAATTCTCGACATTATAAACAAGATAGAAAATACCTTATAATAATATCTTGTTTATCCAAAATAAAGTAAATGAACACTTCATTTCACTCTTTTGTTTTATGTTTTTTTTAATAAAGAAATTAATTCTTATCTACCTTGTCATCATATTTCATGAATAAAAATGTAAAAAC
The DNA here is from genome assembly GCA_024760905.1 of Plotosus lineatus. Lineage (NCBI taxonomy): Eukaryota > Metazoa > Chordata > Actinopteri > Siluriformes > Plotosidae > Plotosus > Plotosus lineatus. The sequence goes on from CM045731.1 coordinate 50,771,551, forward strand.
TGAAATGTCATGTCTGCTCGTCTTTAAAAATCTGGAGATTTCATGTTTTATGACATTTTTTACACTCAACTTCTTTCATCCATAAATCCAAAATGATACAGGACATCAATTCAAGATGTCAGAATGTACAAATGTCCATGAAACATTATTCTATTTACGCCCACTGGATATGAGAAAAAAGGGAAATCTGATTGGCTCCTTTACTACTACAGGCATGGGAACAGGTGAAAAAAACAAAACAAAACAGGGGGCCCTGAAAGGCATTTAAAGCATTTGCATCATTTAAGGAGTCATTCTCTCTTTCTCTCTTTCTCTCTCTCTCTCTCTCTCTCTCTCTATATATATATATATATATATATATATATATATATATATATATATATATATATATACAGTAAAACCTCCGCTGACGAACGCTTAAGCTCACGAACTTTTCGCCTCAAGAACATTAAATTTGCGAGCATATAGTCTCTGCTGACGAACTAGTTTTCAGCGGACGAATCAAACCACGCGGTCGAACAGCGCCACGGTGGCAGCCACGAGAAGCTGATGCACGCTCACGGCGTCACAGTTCGTCACCCCCTTTCTTTGAATGCGGAAGTGGTTTGTGTTTGCTAGACATTTTGGACCATATTGAGTGTACTTTTGCTATTATGGGACCGAAAAAGACCCCACCACAGGCGGAGATCATTGAAAAACACGAACGAGGTGTGCGTTTGTGTGACTCAGCGTCCCAGTACCAGTACGCTAAGTCTACCATTGCTCCCATCCTTAAGAACAAGGAAGCTATGAAGGGTGCGTGTGTGGCTAAGGGTGTTTCCAAACAGTAGGCGTTTCCAAACTCTCCTTCCAAACAGTAAGTCCCTCCCTCTCTCCTCCTCCCACTCCATTCCATCAAGCCATCAACTACCATCACAAAGGTAAATAAAACGACTTTATTATACAGTACA
>CM045731.1:50777500-50792500 GCA_024760905.1 Plotosus lineatus
CTCAGACCTTTTCTGCTTCCTATGAATCACCGTTACAAGTTATCACGCATGCACAGCATGCACACAGTCTCAAGAGGGAGGATGGAGCTGATCAGGATACTGGGAGAAGGCAGAGTACACCCTGAATAACTCATCAGCTCGGAGGCAGATGTGCTAATCACTACACTACTGCGGTAATGTGGTATTCTTATTGTAAACCGACCCAGAGCCAGATGCAGAAGAGGTGAGATAATAGTAATGCCATAAGTATTTCTTCACCATTCTTTATAACTTAAAAAATCTAAATCAAGCAAACAAACAAACAAAAACAAACAAACAAAAAACAAGGACTGGCTACAACATTATATTATTCATTTTTGAAATGCCTTCCATCCCCATCGGGAACCCTCAGTTCTGTCTTTTCCTTTCTGTATAGTGCTCAGTGCCTCTTTTGTTAATGTTGGTACAGGAAAAATGTAGGATTTGTCTTTTAAAACCTGGGCTCCATCTGGCATCTTTTAAGATCAAAATTTTTACTAAGGGTAAACACACACACAAAAAAAAATCAGTCCAGTATTGAGTTAGCATATAAACTTCCCTGAACAACAACCTCACCGTCATAGCCGTCCCTGCAAAAGCACTGGAACTCATACTCAGCACTGGGAATGCAGGTGCCACCGTGTTTGCATGGCCTGCGGTCACACGGGCTGGAGTCAACACACTGACGGATGGCCCTGCTCTCTGCAAAGGTGTAAGACAGGTCGATCTTCTTCCCATTGATGGCCACCTGTAAAAAAAAAAAAAGCAATACAAAGATGGCAAAAAACGTTAAAATGCTAAAACCAAACAAATGACAATAGCTGAAAGGAAGGTGTGGCTGTATCCGTATTACAGACCTCTCCAATGCAGCCTTCAAAGAACATGCTGACATTGGCAGGTTTGGGCAGGATGTCCTTCTTTGGGACACCACCCAGGTACATGGGCGTGAAAACGTTGAGGCCCTGAGCTTTCCCAGGAGATGATATCTTAATCTCGGGTCCATCATCCAGCTTGAGAATTCCATCTTGGTTGAGGCGCTCTGCTGTCACATGGTGCCACTGCCCTACAGATATCTGCTCCTGACTTCGCAGCACTGCCTGCCCTACAAGCACGTCACAAATATGCCACTTATTTATAAAGACCTACACAAAGAGCGCTTGATGACAATTTATCGGCTAAATTCAAGTTCCCAATTTGGTTATGGCATGTGATGATATACATGCATTTTACTCTTACCTGTGCCGAGCTCATAACGAAACTCCACATAGCCGTCCACGAGCGACACAGTGACGAAATCCTCCACCTTCATCTTCTTCCCACCAATAAAAAACATCAAGCCATCTTCATGCATGGGTTTGAACTTGAAATCGATATGCAGGTCATTGTGGATGTTGGTGAGAGGAGGGTATGCAATAAATGACTTATCATCGCTGTCAAACAGCGGCGTTGTCACCAGCGTGCCTAAAGATGTAGCGTAGACAGTAGTATGGAGTTCATTCGACTATCTATACATTGTATGTATTATTGAATCCAACAATCAATGCTTACCATCCATGCATTTGTGTCCAAATTTGCCAAGGTGGCAGCGACAGTCGTAGCCCACACCACTGGGCCGGTTAATGCAGGTCGCATCAGGGCCACAAGCCTCTGAGGACGGAATGGAGAAACAGAAATAAGAAATATGCTCTACCACACTCTTCATTTTGTACCCTATCACTGAGGTCCATAAGTATTACCTGGATGGCAGTGTTCGGATGTAAGGTGCTGGCAGTTGCTTCCAGTGAATCCTCTCAGACAGCTGCACTTGTACAAACTGCTCTCAGAATCCCGACACACTCCGCCGTTCTGCTCCACAAAAGCGCAAACATACGCAAAACAGTCTCAGGCCTCAATCAGAGAGGTTACTGGTTACATGCAATGTGTGGGTGTGTTTAGGTCATGTCTTAACATACCATTGTCAACAATGTGTTATTTTATGACAGGCAGTATCATTGTGTGTCTTTTTAAACAAACACCAGAAAAAATAAACTATAAATCCAATCGTGGTATTATCTGTACGCACAAATTAAACGGAAAAGGTAAAATCTGCATTTTTAACAGTCATGTCATTTCTGCGTTACTTCATCTTTCGTTGGTGTGACGAGGAGGCTGGAGGTTATCGCAGTGTACACCCTGAACAGCATACCAGAGCACACACAACCGTCCACACTCACGACACCACCATGTCACCTCGTTACAAAGGTAGGTAAGGTAAGGTTTTTACACCCGAGCCTAGTGACTCATCAGGCCGGTGCTTATCCCCGGTTTCCGTAGCGTGAAGCGACCAGGAGTTCAACTCCTCCTGGATGGACGCTAGTCCATCGCTGGTTACTTTCCCAGTATATTTTTACTGGTACCCATTTATACTGCTGGGTGAACAGAGGCACACTTGTGGTTGAGACCTTGCCCATGGGTCTTAGCACAGTGGGGGTCTCAGTGGGATTTGAACTCATAACCTCCTGATCATGTGCACAGCACTCTAACCACTACACCACCGGCCCCGGCCTTGTTACAAACATATATGTTAAATAAATATGAACAGTGGTGGCTCAATGTTTAAGGCAATAGCGACAGGGGTTCAATCCCCAGTATCACCACTGTTGAGCCCTTGAGCAAGGCCCTTAAATGTCATTGCTCAGTTGTGTAAAAATGATAATTGTAAGTTGCTCTGGATGAGAGCATCTGCTAAAAGCTGTAAATGTAAATGCATATTTCTCTGTTTACTACAAATAGCAGTACGATCTGACCTGACAAGGGAAATCCTTGCAGGTGGGGCAGTTCGTCACGCCGGTCAAACTTCTGTCCAGATCCTTGAAAATAACTTCATCCTCTTGGATAATTAGCTGACGGATGCAGCCTACAAAGGGTTAAAGGTAGTGTGGCAATACTGAGTTTTAATAACCTTCAGCACTGACACAGTATTCAGTATAAACAATTTACATTACACAAGTCGATCCATCTGTCTCCATCTGTCTCTCTCTCCCTCTCTCTCTCTCACACACACACTCTCTCCACACACACACACACACACACACACACACACACACACACACACACACTATTTTCCTCACCCACAAAGCCGCTTTTAAGCTCTGCTGTTTTGGCGATCATACTGTAGTTTGAATAACCGCCTACAAACAGCTCTTCGTTCAGATCCAATCCTTGGAATTTGCCCTGCACAGATGCACCAGATGTTTTCTATATGAAATCCGGTCATCACATCATAAGTTAACCTGACAGTAATTTACAGTAAAAGCCTCAGTGTGATTGACTGGTGAAATGGGAGCAGCCGTACCTGGGAGGTGCCATTGATAGGCGCTTCATTGTTTACTATAATAGACCCATGTGTGCCGTTACGGTAAAGCTGCACTGTGTGGAACTCGCCAAGCTTTATTGCATTGGGGTAACGGATGGTGGCCATTCCCGAGCCCACATCAAACCTTCAGAATACGAGCAAAGCAAGATTTTATTAATTTTCTGAAATAAAATAACCAAATTTTAAACAATGACACATGACATAAAAGAAGCTGGATGGACAGTTTCTTGAATTCCATGTTTCCCCTACCTGAACTCAGGGCGACCTCCCACAAGTCCGAAGGAAATGAAATCAGCTCCCATGGTCCTCCTCTGTCCGTTATACAGGATCATTCCTGAAGGAATGAAAGAAGTTAGAGCAGTACAAGAAGTAAGCAGACAAAAGAGAATACAGTGGGGCTTTCGATGAAACTGGGAAGGGAAGTGCCATGCTGGGGGCAGTGGGCACAGAGACTGAGCAGGGACCAGGGTTTGTGAGAGGAAGCTCAGGTACAGTCCTGTAGTGCTGACAATGATACCAGTCAATTCCTTCACAAACAGCATGCCAGGGTACACATCATAACTCAGCCACAGAAATGGGGGGGGGGGGGGGGTGGCAAATAAAGGGCACAAATGCATTATGGGTATCCATGCCATACCATTTTAACTATGAAACATGTTCCCTTTCTCCTCATCTTCCTATTTATACACAACAATTATTCACCGAATGCGAGGTGGATATAACTGAATAGTTCGCAATATCCACGCAACCTGAGGTGATAACATGAACGGGTGAGCTCCTGAGAGATTATGGTTCATTTATTTATTGTTTTAAATAATTATACATTATAAAGAATAACATTTAATCAAACTAATTTAAAAGCTTAAGCCTATCTCTGGTGACACTGACTGAAGGCACCAGACTATGGCAGAGCCAACACGCACAACCATCCAAACTCACACCTAGGTGCAACAGTCAAATAGCCTAACGCGCATGTCTTTGTACTGTGGGAGAACACCGGAGTACATGGAGGAAACCCACACAATCAAAGGTGAGAAGGTGCTAAACTCCACACAAAAATGCCTTTGCCAAGCCCAGGACACAAACTTAGGACCTTCTTGCTGTGAGTCAGATGTGCTAACCACTACGCCCACTGTGCTGTCATCATATTTCATTCTTTAAATCAAGGAATGTACTTTATTCATGTCACAAAATAACTTATCAGGAAGCTTTGAGCTGTTGGCATTTGATCATGTAAAAACATGCAGGATCATATATAGCGGTGCACTAAAGCGTCTAGAGCATATGGATGCACTCAAAAGGAAACTCGCACATAGTCACATCATGCCTGTAGGTAAACGTGTGCAGCTTGTTTAAGCCTGCAAACAAACCCATGCTGCAACCTCTGTACTGTGTGCGGTCACAAATAATAGTATGTACTTGTGAACGCTCAGGGGTACAGAGGTGGAAAAGCAGCCAGTGCCTCAAAAGCACTGGTTGAAATAAAGTTCTATAGTAATGTGCACTGGTGTGGTCAGACATGAGGACTCACCGGAATACAAAATGACACCTACATACCAACGGTAAGATTTGTGACACAACAAAAGAAAAGTTGAGTTTATAAACAGAACATTAAGCATTGGATTATACTTCAGCAAACATGGCAAAATATTTTGACTGCTTGAGTCAAACAGTTGCTCTTGAATGACTCAGTTACTTAAACCTACCATGATCTGAATAAATGAAGCCAGATGCTTACCGTCCACATTATCTGGTCGAAAGTTGATTTTAATGTTAAATGCTTTGTAGGAGTTCTTGATGGTTGGAAGCTTGAGGTAGGACAGAGGCTCCTGACTGAAATACGGCATGACACGCTCTACAAACAACACAAAACACACAAAGGAATCAGACTCTTGCTTCAGGACCGTCGACCAGAAATAGCTGTGTCGAAGATGGCGCATCAATCCATCCATTCATCCTTCCAACAATCCATCCGTTCGCTTGAGTGCATTTTATTTAATTCTAATCTTTCTATTAACTAACAAAAACTGCAGCACATCAATTCGAGGACCAAAGTTCACCCAAATAAAACAAGATGGGCACTCAAAACAGGCAAAGTTACCTCTATCGGGTAATTTTGGATTACAGCGATAGGTGCATTAATTAAATTGAAAATCTGGCTAAGACTGCAGGTGTCAATTAAAGATCAACTTTGATTTGACCAAGATATTACAAAATTAGCCTGCGTTAAATGAGCTCAACATAGTTATAATGAAATGTCTCCCCTAGTGTGCATCTTATGAACATCTGAAACAAAACTGAATCATTTTAAAAAAAATCAGGATTTTCTCTTTTCATGTTATGACCTCACTGTGACCTTGACATATGACCCTGACCATTTAAAAACAAACCATTTCCTGGACTCAGATGGGGGAACATTTTGACCATGTTGCGATGAAAACTGTGGAGTAGTTTTGTCCGAAAATTGTTTCACAGACATTCAAACAGACAGACAAATACAGATGAAGAAAATATCTCAGACTGATACCTCTAAATACCTTTTTACCTCCTGCTGAAGGTAGTGATCACTGTCTGAGCAAATATTCAACATCTTATATCCCCTTCAGTAAACGGTAATTTTTCCACTAGTCGCACTGCATTTGAGTTTGGCTGAACAATTCAGACAGTAAACAGGCCTCGACTGTGTAAGTTTTCTGTGTCTTGTATTGGCTTATGAGCACTTTCCATCCACTCTTTTACAAACAGTGAACTCTTATGACAATTAATAACAGAAAAACTATTAAGTCGTGCACTTCCTACATCGCAGTGTGAAGCAACTCATGATTGATAATGGAATGCTGGAGTTGGAGACACCAATTAACATCAGAGTAAGAGCTTTAAAATTACTGTCCTGTTATATGAAGCCCAAACAAGTAACTCACCGTGCACGTTGAGTTTGGTAAATGCCTGCACTTTGCCTTGCTTGTTTGATGCCGTACACACATACGTGCCAGAGTCCTCGTGGGTGACATCTGGAACAGTGAGCACATGGGCATCTTGTGCACACTTTGGTGGCAGTTCATTCTCCAGCTATAGAAGACATATGGATAAGTCAGAAAGTAAAGTACAGTAGGCCCTTGTTATTCGCGGGGGTTTGATTCCGGTCGCTCCCGCGAATGAAGATAATCCGCGAGTTCTGTACCCAGAAGTAAAACCCCATGTATCATATTCCACGTGCGAATGATCAACCAGAAATAAAATACTATTCCATGCGCTAAAATATGCTTCTTAAACACATTCTATAGACAGTCTTACTCATTAATACAGTATTAATGTAGTAAAATGTAGTAATGATGAAGAAAAACTTAATTTTTTACTGTGATATTTATTGATGATAAAATATAAACATATATATATATAAACATATATATATATATATATATATATATATATAAACATATATATATAAACATATATATATATATATATATATATATATATATATATATATATATATATATATATATATATCTTTTCCTTTCGGCTTTTTTCTTCAGGGATCGCCACAGCAAACCATCCGCCTGCATCTCACCGTATCCTTTGCATCTTCTACTCTTACTCCAACTACCTTCATGTCCTCCTTGACCACATCCATAAATCTTCTCTTTGGTCTTCCTCTCAGCCTTCTGCCTGGTAGTTCCAACCTCAGCATCCTACAAGCAATATACTCACTATCCCTCCTCCGTACATATCCAAACCATCTCAATCTAGCCTCTCTGAATTTGTTTCTAAAATCTCTAACATGTGCTGTCCCTCTGATGTATTCATTCCTGATCCTATCCATCCTCGTTACTCCCAAAGAGAACCTCAACATTTTCATCTCTGCTATCTCCAGCTCTGCCTCCTGTCTTTTCCCCAGGGCCACTGTTTCTAAACCATACAACATCGCTGGCCTCATCACAGTCTTGTACACTTTTCCTTTCATTCTCGCCGATACTTTCGTATTACACATCACACCGGATACTTTTCTCCAACCATTCCAATCTGCTTGCACATGCTTCTTCACCTCTTTTCCACACTCTCCATTGCTTTGGATTGTTGAGCCTAAGTACTTAAAATCCTCCACCTTCTTTATCTCTGCTCCCTGTAACCTCACCGTTCCTCTTGGGTGCTTGTTGTTCACACACATGTATTCTGTTTTACTGAGGTTAACTTTCATTCCTCTCCTTTCCAGGGCATATCTCCACCTCTCTAGATTTTCCTGCACTTGTTCTCTGCTCTCACTACAGATCACAATGGTCCAGGGAGATTCTTGTCTAACCTCGTCTGTCAGCCTGTCCATCACCATAGCAAACAAGAAGGGGCTCAGTGCTGACCCTTGATGCAGTCCCACCTCCAACTTGAACTCTTCTGTCACACCGACAGCACACCTCACCACTGTCTTACAGCTTTCATACATGTCCTGCACCACTCTAACATACTTCTATGCCACTCAAGACTTCCTCATGCAATAACACAGTTCCTCTCTCAGCACCCTGTCAAATGCTTTCTCCAGATCCACAAAGGCACAATGCATCAATGCAGCTCACTCTGACCTTCTCTGTACAGTAGGCCCTTGACTATTCGCGGTTTTGCACTCACGGTTTGAGTATTCACAGACTGCCGAGCAACCAGCACGTGATTCATATTCAGCCAATGGCTGTCCTCCTTCCTGCTGATTGGTTGATATGATGTAACGCCCCTTTTTCCTCATTCGCGCACAAGTTAGCAATGAGCCTTTTTTTTTAGTGTGTTTTGATTACCAGCTAAGTTCTATGATGTCACTCAAACGCCTGCTTAAGCACCAGAAAAAGGTAATGAGGTTGGATGTCTCTTCTGAACAAATAAGATTTTCTCTGAAAGAAACAACAGTTTCCTCGGAAGTCTCGTCATAGCTGAAGAGGAATAATCGTCTGAACTGTTGTAAAACACTCCACTATTAAAGTCTTTTTCAATTATTATTCCAGTACATGACTTAAGATAATGTTTAAAATGTTTGTGTGTTATATTTTATTTACTGTGGTGTAGCATGTTTCTCATTTTGTTTTGTTTATCCAATTTATTATATTTCTTGTTCCTTTATATCCTTTTTGTTATGGTCTGTGTTTTGGGGGACTTTGATTTTGGCGCTGTGCCTCTAACTAACTGGTGACTTCCCTTCGGCTGAGAGGCGTGGCTGAGCTGCTCCATAGCACACACTTGAATTCACTATTCTCATTTACTCCCAATAAACAAAAGCATGCTCACCTCTGCGCCAGAGGATTAACTCACATCAACATCATCTCTTCTTTGGTTTGTAACGTTCTCTAACTCTAAAATTCTGTTTTGTACTCGCTTCAGCTGGGGGGCGTGGCTGAGCTGCTTGGACTTAATGCAGTTAATAGCTGAATTCAGTCATCTCATGCCTAACTTCCTAACTTCCTCCAGAATCTCTCCTTCTCTTCTAGCTCACATCCTGTCTGTGGAACATAGGCACTAACATTGAACATCACACCTTCAATTTCTAACTTGAGACTTATCACTCTGTCTGACACTCTTTTCACTTCTAGAACATTCCTGACAAACCCCTCCTTCAAGATGACTCCTACTCCATTTCTCTTCCCATCCACACCATGAAAAAACAGCTTAAACCCCACTCCGAAGCTTCTAGCCTTGCTACCTTTCCACCTGGTCTCCTGAACACACAGTATGTCCACCTTCCTCCTCTGCATCATGTCAGCCAGCTCTCTACCTTTTCCTGTCATAGTTCCAACATTCAAAGTTCCTACTCTCAGTCCTAGACTCATGCTTTTCCTCTTCTCTCTCTGCCTACAGACACACCTCCCGCCTCTCCTTCTTCGACCAACAGTTGTCCAATTTCCACCAGCACCCTGTTGGTTTACAGCACTGATGGCGGTCGTTGTTAACCCGGGCCTTCTTATATATAAGAACACCTTTAAATGTATTTTTCTTGAAACATACAGCACTGTAGTTTTCAAAAATGACCACTAGAGGAAGTATTACATTACTGTATTTGTGAGGCATGAGATGACTGAAGTCAGGTATGAACTGCATTCAGTCCGAGCAGCTCAGCCACCCCCTCAGCCGGAGCAGGTAGAAAACCGAGTTTTAGAGTGAGAGAGTTAGACAGCATTACAATTCAAAGAAGCAGTGACGTGATGCGAGTTAATCCTCTGGCGTAGAGGTGAGCGTGCTTTTGTTTATTGGGAGTAGATGAGAATAGTGAATTCAGGTGTGATCCCCGAGCAGCTCAGCTGTGCCCCTAAGCTGAAGTTAGTTAGCTAGAGGCACAGCCGCCAAAATCAAAGTCCCCCAAAACACAGACCATAACAAAAATTACATAAAAGAACAAGAAATGTAATAAATTGGATAAATAAAACAAAATGAGAAACATGCTACACCACAGTACATATACTAATAGTGAAGTGTTTTACAACAGTTCAGATGATTATTCCTTTTCAGGCATTTCAGAGGAAACTGTCATTTCTTACGAAGAAAGTCTTATTTCTTCAGAAGAGACATCCAACGTCATTACCTTTTTCTAGCGCTTAGCCGACGTTTGTGGGGCCGGTGGTGTAGTGGTTAGGGTGCTGCCCTCATGATCGGGAAGTTGTGTGTTAGAATCCCAGTTAGACCCCCACAGTGCTAAGACCCCTGGGCAAGGTCTTCACCACAAGTGTGCCTCTGTTCACCCAGCAGTATAAATGGGTACCAGTAACAATTTTCTGGGAAGGTAACCTTCGATGGACTAGCGTCCCATCCAGGAGAAGTTGTACTCCTAGTCTCTTCACGCTACAGAATTCAGGGATAAACACCGGTCCGATGAGCTACTAGGCTCGGGTATAAAAAGCCCAACGGACTTTATCTTTTTTACCTTAGCCAACGTTTGATTGGCATCATAGAACTTAATTGGTAATTAAAACACACTAAAAAAAGGCTCAGTGACAACTTGTGCGCGAATGAGGAAAAAGGGGCATATACATCATCTCAACCAATCAGCAGGAGGGAGGACAGCGTAGGCTGAATTTGAATCACGTGACAGTTGCTCAGCAGTCCGTGAATATGCAAAGTCGCGAGTGCAAAACCGCGAATAGTCAAGGGCCTACTGTATGTTGACCGCTTTCAGATCTGTTCAGTATTATGCTGATGTACAGTATTCCTGAGAGGCATTTCCTGCTGTCAGTATGCGTGTGTGTGTGTGTGTGTGTGTGTGTGTGTGTGTGTGTGTGTAATAAGTGCTACCTTCGACCATGTGATGTTTGGAACAGGATATCCAGTGGCAATACAGGGGAAAATCGCTGTCGAGCCAACAGTCACTTCTTTTGTATCAGGATGACCAGCAATTTGGGGCAAAGCTTTAAAAATACAACCATGTATCATGTGAGGACAGAGTAGTTATTTTCTTGTACAGGCCAGTCTATAAAGTTGTTCCCTTCTTTTCTTTTATTGTTTATTAATTTATACTATTTATGTATCTATTTATTTATTTACTTATATAATTTATATGTATGTGTGTATGTTTGTATATGTATCTATTTTTGCACCTCCTACTGATGGTACCTCAAGAGCCTGTAACAGTGAATTTCTCCATTGTGAGATTCATAAAGCTGTATCTTATCTTATCTTATCTTACTTTTATGAATATTTTACTGTGTGTATTATTTTATTTAAAGAAATTCTTATAAGTTTTCCAGATGTGCACCAAGCAACAATAAAAACAGCAAGGTAGAAATCTAGTGTAGTTGTTCTGAAACTAATGAGCTGCTCCTGTTTTTTTTATTGTTTTGGTTTACAGGATACAAAGCTATATTTTCATCTGCATAAATTCCAATTTCATCAACATAACCTAACAGAGAATATAATGCTCGCCCATGTTCAACCAATATTCCAGTTGTAATTTATAGGAGGTTGATTTCTGGCTGGCCCTTGGGACATTAAAAAATTACACTGCACCACCATCATTGGCAACCAACCTTGCCCCAACAGACCAGTGAGTGTTGGTCAAATGCTAGTGATACCTGAGTACAGTTCCTCCATTAGGCATAGAATTATACCAAATTGTAGCTAGAAAGATTTAGTGATTTCCAGATAGGACAACAATAAACTAATCTATGATATGTAACTCTATGTCCACAAACACAGACTCATTGTATTTGTACCCTAATGATGCTTTTTAACTAGTGAACTTTACCGAAACTGGATTTTAATATCTTAAAATATTGTTATTGTTAAGTGCAGACTTTCAGTAAAGCCAAATGCTTCATCTTGAAAGAGATTGCTGTGAATTCACCCAATGAATCAACTCTCCTTCAAAATTTCATGGGTTCTTTTTTGGCCCATGCGCCATAGTTCCACCCAAGTTTCATGGAAATAAGGTCAGTAGCTCCAACCCAATTATACTTACAATCAAATAGCCAAACCCAAATCTACAGAAGAATTAAATGTCATGAAAAAAATGTCTTCATGGGTTTTTAAAAATTTCGTTGGTTGAGGATTAAGGATTACTCGTATTCTATTATTTTAAAACCATTTGCTAAAGCTTATTTTCTGAGTATGGACTAAAAATGAAAATTTGATCATTCCTCCAACAGGATAACAGAAAAACAGAGAAAGTTCTAAAAGTGTACAGTTGTGCTTATAGTAACTGCAATCACTCAGCAAAGCTCTGCAGGCAAAATGTTTTAGGGTGTGCAGGTCATGTGACACACCCAAATCAGGAAATTGTGACAAAGAGAAAAAAGAGGGATATGGGGTCCAGACCAGGTAAAACATTACTAACCTGTCTGCCTATTGCATGAGACATCCAAGAATAACATCATCTTAACAGCCATGCATATTTATAGCTCATATTTCTTCAAGCATTGTAAAAAATGTCAGACAATATAACAAAATTATTCTGAAAATCTCTTCACATACACTGGATGTTAAGGACCACTTGAGACTGAACGGAGCCGACGTTGTTGGTCGCAGTGCAGCGGTACTGTCCGGCATCAGCCTCAGTCACCCGATCGATCCTCAGCATGGCCCCTTTCACCTGCACATGATCAGGCAGTGAAGCGTCCACCTTACTCCAATGTACAGAAGGAATGGGGTCACCCTCAGCATGGCATTCAAACTCCACAGAAGTGCCCACTGTGACCGTCTGTACTGAGGTACGCACATTGATCATCACCTTTGGCAATGCTACAATGCACAGAGACACACAAGACACCAATTAAGTCAAGATTTACTGGTAAAAGTCTATATTGGACATCTTCAGGACCGTAGTGCATAACAAAAGACCACGGGAGCCATTATGAGGGCATGGTATGCTGTTCAGAAAGGTTTAATTTGCCATCATGTATTCACAGTATGGTAAGTGACGTGGACAGACCTTGAATGGTGAGCTTAGCGGTATCCTGTGCCTGGCCAAAAACTGTAGTTGCTCTGCAGATGTACATTCCTTCATTGCTCTTTTCCAAGTTCTCAATCCTGCCAAAAAACCCAGAGAATGAAAAACAGACTGCAAAACTTCGTCACATTACACATATATAAAACCACCACCATGAGTCGTACTACATTCATTCACTGACTCATTTGCCAACCCGCTTACTCCTATCAGAGTTGCTGAGAGGCTGGTGACTATCTCAGCCAAAATTAGGTGAATTTGAATGAATGTAAATGAACGAGGTACATCCTACACAGATCTACAGATCATCGTCGGGCCAAAACACACACACACACACACACACACACACACACACACACACACACACACACACACACATCCCTTCACACTCAAACTCACAACTGGGGGCTATTTGGAACAGCCAATTAACCTAATGCAGTGCTTCTCAATTATTTTCTGTCGCCGCGGCCTCCAGGAAGAGGAAAACATCCCCTCCCCCTATATAAATAGTGTTATTTGTCTCAAAATTGTTATAAGTAATCCTCTGCATAACACTGTATCCTTATTAACATAATAAATCCTTGTCATCATTATGGAATACAAAAAAAATGAAGAAATCTTGATCAACTTCCAACAAAGAATAACTTTATTAACTATTTTTTAGTCTTTAAACAAAAATATTTAAAGTGCATCAATTTGCCTGAAATAAAAAGGTATTCTTATTTAAACTGTAAACACTTTTGACCAAAAATTTGAACCATTCGATATTGAAAAATAAAATAAAATAAATAAATAATAATAAATTCCAATTGATCAGCAATATTAACTCAGGAGCATAATATATAAACCACTAATCTACAAAACAAAAATGAATAAAACAATTTGTATTTATTCTTATAATAATAATAATTATTATTATAATAATTATTATTATTGGCAAAATGATCAAGTCCAGATTAATGGCTATAATGAGCACATTTCGCAGTGCACAGCTTTTCGAAGCCGGGTTTAAAGCACGATATTGAACTCTCAGCTCCTGCTCAATGCTGAACTGGGACCTAGACATATTTTCACAGCACTGACATCATCCAGCGTGACAGAGACTGTGTCTGCTGCAGGTAGGATCAGTTCCTCGGCTCTGCTGCGCGGTGTTTCTACACTGAGCAGTTTGGTACTCCACCTGATCTGATGCTAACAGATCTCGCTGGTTTGCTGGAGTAGTATTCACAAAGTGGTATGGTCGTTGGCAATATTCGGCACGTTTTCGCCTGAAAAACTCACGCGGCTCATCACGTGGTTGGGGTGTGATATCTTTAAGTGACACCTGAATTTATTTGGGTTCATCTCTCCGCTGCCAATGTTTTCAGACACAGTAAACACAGCGGTTATTCCTCTTTTCTCTCACTGCCTCCGTCTCTCTCTGCCTCTCTTTCCGTCCCTGTTTAAAATTTCCATGGTAGGTTTATTAACTTCACTTCTTATTTTACCTCTGGGCACACTCTGACAGTGAGGAAGCCACTGTCACCTGCTGTAGTAGTGGATGTGGAATTACACTTTATCCTAATACGACAAAAAAAAAAAAAAGCATGTTCCCTGGTGCCTCCCCCCCCATGACATCACACTGCGCAATCCCAGGGGGGCGCACCCCACTATTTGAGAACCACTGTGCATTTTGTTGGAATGTGGGAGTACATGCAAAAGTAAAAAAAACGCAGTGAAGTAATGCAATTCAAAGCATAATTTAACAACAACAACAACATTATTATTAGTATTATTATTGGTAATGATAAATATTAATAACAATAATAACAACAATAATAAATACTCAGCCCGTCTCAAGAGTGGGCTGAGATGGGCACCAGCCTTCCTGCAACCTTAATTAGATTTAATCGGTTCAGAAAATGAAAGAAGGATGAATAAAAATAAATAATAATAACAACAACAACAGCAATAAGAACAATAATAATAATAATAATAATAATAACAACAAGTAAATAATTAAAAATACATAGTTATAGAGAATTGAGGGTTTGAGCCCCAGGACCACAAATCTGCCCTTATTTGTCCCTTGAGAAAGTCTTTAACTGCTCAGTTGTATAGATGTAATAAAAATGAAGGTCGCTCTGGAGAAGGGTATCTACCAAATACAATAACATTAACTGAAATAATTGCTTGAGGTCATGCGTCAGAATTTTATTTAAGTAACTGACCATAAAGACCA
>CM045731.1:50797500-50827500 GCA_024760905.1 Plotosus lineatus
GAGTCAATGAATTTATGATGGATGGGTTCGTTAACATTTGTGCAAATGACTGGGTGAATAGATGCAGAAGTGAAGCACAGTTAGATGGACTGATTGGTGAATGAATGATTGGCGGATGGCTGAGTGGAAATTCCGGTCTGGAAGAACATACATGAAGATGTACTTGGATAGATGTATTGGTAGATAGAAGGATGGATGGACAGTTGAATGGATGCTCAGTTGGGTGAATGACCTAATGGAACGATGAATGATTGATAGTTACCGGATTATCGCTCTCCAGGCCATTTCAACATGACTGAATGTCCTTAAGTGGTCAGTGATCAAAAAATATTCTCTCAACTCACTCGCTATTTCTACCATGATGGGAACTTCACTGGTGCCCATGTAATTGGTAGCTTTGCAGATGTATTGACCAGAGTCCTGTGGTCCTATACTGGGCAGGAAAAGACTGTTATTGACAATCTTATGTCTCCAAGGAAGAGGTTCACTGAGCTTCGACCAGGTGATTGTGGGTTCAGGAATTCCTGGAAACAACAAATATCATCAAGGTGTAAATGGAAGACTGTTTCCTATCTGTTTATTTATTCTTACATCATCTGACAATTATCAGAATGAAAAACTTGAAGACTATACTGCATAATATTAGGGATCTATTTTCAACAAGCATAATATTTACATAAAATGCATTACAATACTACAACAGAGGTCAAGTCCATATTTACCATGGGCATCACAGCGTAGAACTGCCGTTGTTCCCTCCATTACAACCACAAGAGGCTTATGGGCAATGGCACTTGGCACAGTTGGCACCTGGGCTCCACCTTCTATAATCACCTCCACCCGTGTCTCTGATCTGCCCTGGCTGTTCTGGGTTGTGCAAATGTATGTGCCTCTATCCTCCGGTCGTGCAACCAAAATCTGATTTAAAATATTTGAACAAATTTAAAGTTTTCAAATTGTCTGCAATAGGCCTTAATACAAGCACACAGAGTACATAGATATGAACCTGCATGACAGCGTTGGACTCTGTGGGTACAGAGCTGCTCAGGAACGTCCTGCGGTTGTTGTCTAGCCTGTGCCAAGTGACAGAAGGTCGTGGCTCTCCAACTGCCTGGCACCTCAGATTAATGGGTTCACCCACCTTTACCCTTATTGGCCCTGTGGGTGTTACTGTGGCTATGGGAGGTTCTGAGGAAGGGTAGAGTGAGCAGAAAATTAAACTGCTTAAAATTTTACCTTTCACCTTAAGTAAGGCAATAACAGTTTATTGACTGCTCATCTTATATATTGAGAGAGAATTAGATATATGTATTAAATAATACTGATGAAAAAAAAGCCTGTAAAAGAAGAACTGAGAGCAAATGGAAAACAAATAGAAAACAAATAGGTGGATGGATGGATGGATGGTTAGACGTAAGGCTCAATGGATCATCAGGTGGTTGGCTATCCACTGTGTAAATGGATAGACATATACCTGGGTGGATAGATATATAGACAGGTTGATGTACATATATGGATGGTAAGATGGATGTATGGATGAATTAATGGATGGTCAGACAGATTACTGGGTAGACACAGGTTTCTGTCAGAATGGATGAACACATGAATGGAGAAATGAATGTACAGAAGGAGGGTTGATAGGATGAATGAATAGACTGGTTGATGGAGATATCGTTAGGAAGATAGACACATGGTATGGATTTATGGAATATTAGATAGATATTTGGGTAAATATATAAATGGACATGGATAGGTAGACAAAGATCTGGAGAGATTTGGAGACCTGGGGGCAGCCGTAGCCTAATGGTTAGAGAAGCGGCTTTGGAGCTGAAAAGAGGAGTGAGCAGCACCTTCCCTTACTCCACATAAATGGCTGAAGTGCCTATGAGCAAGGCAACTATCCCCCAACTACTATCTGGACGCCACCAATGCGTGTGTGAGGCAGCTTACTGCTCTGAATGTTTGTGTGCTCACTATTTACTTGTACTTGTGTGTGTGTGTGTGTGTGTGTGTGTATATATGTGTGTGTTGGTTGACTTTGGATTGGTTAAAAGCAGAGGAAATAATTTCCCTTTCAGGATTAATACAGTATATCAAAATCCAAAATACACACTATCCATGGATGGAAGAATGGATGGGAGGATGGATAATTGCACGGAGAGATATAGACGGCTGGGTGGACATTCAGGTGACTGGCAGGATAGACGAATGGTTGGATGGATATAGACATACAGTGGTACCTCACCTTACAAAAGACCCAACAAACGAAAAATCCAAGCTACAAAATGCATTTACCTAAAAGTTCCATCTCTGGATACGAAAAAAATATACTAGTCCTTCTAAAAAAATTAGCATATTGGGATAAAGTTCATTGTTTTCTGAAATGTACTGATAAACATTAGACTTTCATATATTTTAGATTCATTACACACAACTGAAGTAGTTCAAGCCTTTTATTGTTTTAATATTGATAATTTGGGCAAAAATGTAAACAAAAATCCCTATCTCAAAAAATTAGCATATTTCATAGCGGCCTTAAGCTCATCCACGGTGTTGGGTCTGATGTCTCTCAACTTTCTCTTCACAATATCCCACAAATTCTCTATGGGGTTCAGGTCAGGACACAGTAATACCATGGTCAGTAAACAATTTACCAGTGGTTTTGACACTGTGAGCAGGTGCCAGGTCGTGCTGAACACAGTGGACCAACACCAGCAGCTGACATGGCACCCCAGACCATCACTGACTGTGGGTACTTGACACTGGACTTCAGGCATTTTGGCATTTCCTTCTCCCCAGTCTTCCTCCAGACTCTGGCACCTTGATTTCCGAATGACGTGCAAAATTTGCTTTCATCCGTAAAAGTACTTTGGACCACTAAGTAACAGTCCAGTGCTGCTTCTCTGGAGCCCAGGTCAGGCGCTTCTGCTGCTGTTTCTGGTTCAAAAGTGGCTCGACCTGGGGAATGCGGCACCTGTAGCCCATTTCCTGCACACGCCTGTGCACGGTGGCTCTGGATGTTTCTACTCCAGACTCAGTCTACTGCTTCCACAGGTCCCCCAAGGTCTGGAATCGGCCCTTATTTCACTTTTTCCTTCCCACAGACGTCCCACTGAGGTGCCTTGATACAGCACTCTGGGAACAGCCTATTCGCTCAGAGATTTCTTTCTGCGTCTTACCCTCTTGCTTGAGGGTGTCAATGATGGCCTTCTGGACAGCAGTCAGGTCGGCAGTCTTACCCATGATTGCGGTTTTGAGTAATGAACCAGGCTGGGAGTTTTTAAAAGCCTCAGGAATCTTTTGCAGGTGTTTAGAGTTAATTGGTTGATTCAGATGATTAGGTTAATAGCTCGTTTAGAGTACCTTTTCATGATATGCTAATTAAAACTATAAAAGACCTGAAATATTTCAGTTGGTGTGCAATGAATCATGCGCGTGTGATTCCCGGTGAACATGATTCCCGGTGCTCGTGAAAAGAAGAAGCGGGCTCATGGCATGCAGTTGAGTGATATTGCAAAGGAATATGGCCGAAACCAGTCTACCATCGGTACGATATGGAAGCAGAAGGTGGCCTTAAAAGGTATACTTTTATAATTTTTAAAGGGTTTAGGGGTAATATTGGGGGCCTTGGAATGAATCAGGCCTTTTACATGTAAAATGCTACTCAACTACTCAACTTCTGGAATGGATTAATTTCGTAAGGTGAGGTATGACTGTATGTATGGATAATCAGGTGGTTGGTTAGCCAGTTGATGAATTCATGAATAGATAGCTGGACAGATAGTTATATGGACAGGTGGATAGACATGCATGGATGAATGGATGACTTGGTGGGTAGTCAGGTGGTTGGCTGTTCACTGCCTGAATGAATGGATAAATGGCTGGGTGGATTGATGGATGTAAGGAAAGACAGATGGCTGGATAGACATTGATGGATGGATGAATGGTCAGATACATGCCTGTGTGGACAATGATGTGGCTAACATGATGGACGGATGGAAAGCTTGGTGGATAGTTAAGTGGTTAGCTATCCACAGGATAAAGGATGGATAGAATAGCTGAGTGGACAGATGGATGAACATAAATGGAAAGATGGATGACCAGGAGACACCTGAATAATTGAATTAATGTAAGGATAGATAGGTGGGTGGACTGATAAATGGACTGGAGGACGGAATATAGGCAGGTTGGTTGGATGACAGACCCAAACTGAAAATATTTAAAACAAAATATTATTCCACTATCATACCTCTGACCATTAAAGACACAATGCTGTGTGTGACTCCGTAGAGGTTGCTGGCAACACAGCGGTATGCACCCTGGTTTACTGGTTGAGTATTGGAAATGGTGAGCACTGAACCATCTGGACTAATGAAGACATTATCTACAATAAAACAAAGATATTTAACTCAACATTGACATCCATTATTAGTACAGACGCTCCCCGACTTACGTTCATCTGTTTTAACTTTTTTCGATTTTACGTTTTTTTTTCCAAAAAAAAAAAAAAAGTCAAATTTTGAGTTTAGACATATCTACGTAGTACGCTGACGTAATGACGCTGCATTCATTGTTTACAAACTACAGACTGAGTGTATATATATATATATATATATATATATATATATATATCAGTTCTCTAGCGTGTTACCCTTGTGTTAAGACGTTGTCTCTGTGATCTTTGTGTTTACACTGTTTTGCGGACTTTTGTAACCCTAAGCAAATATGGTTGGTCAGAAGTGTAAACCTACTAGCATAGGTGCAAGTCTCATTCACAGAGATGAATTGACAATCTGCTCAGATCGGCATAATCTACCATGCATATTCAGTTAAGCAAAGAGAGTTGTAAAATGAAAACCCGAATCCACAAATTACAGAACAATTACAGATATTTATTATCTTTTAGCATACTTATAAGAGTGTATACTTATTTTTATATTAATATTCATTAGGATTTGTACTTGTTGTTTGTATGCACCTCTTGAATAAAGTTTACTTACTTACTTACACAAAAGAAAGAACTCTCCGCTTTGCTGGGATTTACATCAGTGCAGGCGGTGTTCTAAACGAGTTCAATGTCACCCTTGTGCACTTGAAAGACCGGAAGTCTGTATAATGCACAGCAAGTACACTACTTTCGCAGGTACACTACTTTTGGTATTGGATGCCTCATATATTGTAAGCGTTTATTGACTGTTTAAAGCTTCATGTTAAGTGACTCGGTATAAATAAGTGGCTTATTGAAATTAATGTTGATATTATTTGATATATTTGATATTATTTTACAATGTTATGTTAAATGATGGGGCAGTGGTGGTCTAGTGGTATTGGGCGCTGGCTCGCTGATCCAAAGGTTGGGGGTTCGAGTCCCACTCTCCACAAGGTTGTCACTGTCCCCCCCAGTGGAGCTAACTGGGTTATCAAAGGCCGGCCATGTCTCTCACTGTTTATGGTGTGAGGCATTTAAAAGAACCATTGCTGACTTTCGACAAGAGTAGGCTGCAAAGCAGTCAGCGTGTTTCCGCCCTGCGATGGCCTGACGAGCTGTCCAGGGTGTACTCTGCCCTCGCCCGAAGTTGGCTGGGATGGGCACCAGCCTCCCCGTGACCCAAATTAGGATTAAGCGGGTACAGAAAATGAACTGATGAAGTTAATAATACCGTGTTTCCCCGAAAATAAGACAGGGCTTATATTAATTTTCATACCGAAATATGATACTAGGGCTTATTTTTAGGTGATGATGTATTTTACATTTTTCTCTATTACATGTCTTATAATATATCTTAATATATCTTATAATATATCTTAATATATCAAACCAATGGAAGCTTACAAGTATTTTGTTGCCGGATTTGTAAGCTGTATGCAACACTGGGAGCCAGGAACCGGGAAGAGAGACTATCACCTCATAACGGCTAAGGTGCCTGTTCTATCCCCAAATAGACCTACACAAACAAGCGCTTATGCAATAATAAATTAAAATGATCAGTGCTTATAATGGTTGTATAAATTCACATGTTTTATATATATATATATATATATATAATGTATATTTACCTGATACAAAGTGTTCGCTGCATATTGTACTGTATTCTGTAGAATTACAGTCTTTCCTATTTACCGCTGCGATCCACTTGGCTTTTCTCTCCGGGTCAGATGGAAAACGATAAAACGACAGTGCAGGCTTACTCCTCTATCTATTTGCACAGCCAACAGCACAACACAATATAACCATACTCACTGGTTATTTTGTATCACTCCGAGGAAGTCCGTAACCGACAAAAAACATCCAGTTGGGTAATGTTGAACCACTATTAGTTATTTTAAAATGTTTAGCAATGTTGAATGAGTGAGCACCGTCCAGATCATGCGGTCCAATATGGTGTGTAAACATAAGTCAGGTGACCCTGTGACGTCACGTGCAAAACCTCAATTGCTGTCGCTCTCAACTAGGGCTTATTTTAAGGGAAGGGCTTATATTGAAATCATCTTGTAAAATCACGCTAGGTCTTATTTTGTGGTTAGGTCTTATTTTCAGGGAAACACGGTAATTGATTTAGGGGTGTTTCATGAGATACGGTAATGGTATTTATGAATGTATAGTACAGTATAGTATGAGTGTCATACGTCACTGTAACAACTTACGTTCACTTTCAACTTGCGTTCGGCCGTCCGGAACCAATTAAAAACCTAAGTTGGGGAGCGTCTGTATAGTGTATGGCATTTAGGGTCAAAAGGTCAGACTAAAATAAATTTTGTCACAGAACTGTAAATGAATAAGTATGACATGATTACATGCAAAAAATGTAATTAATCACAAATCGCTCTGGTATAATAGGAACACTTTTTAACATACATGAAAATATAAATATTTACGTAAATATGAACAAAAGTTGATGAACACAAGACCATAACACATGTGTCTCTTGATTGTTGGACTCCATGGTTCTTCCTCTTTTCTGTTTTAATAAATCCCTCTCTTGTAAGAAGGCTGTATACTAGATTTTGGAGTGTGGCTCTGGATGTTTGTGATCATTCATGCACAACAGCATTATTAAGGTCAGGTGGGCACACGTGGGGGAGTTGGTATTCTAGCTCAACCCAAACATGTTCAGGGGGATTCAGGTCAGATCTTTCTGGAAGTGAGTCATGTTTTCAGACTCCATTTTTGGCGAGGCATGTCTTCGTGAAGCTCACCGAGTGCAGGGCGGATGGTCATTCTTGAACAGGTTTCAGCCCAAGTTCTTGAGAAGGGAAATTGGAACCTGACAGCATTTGAAGACATTTTCTACAACCGTGTGCTTTCAAGTTTGTGGCACCAACTTTGGGGAAAAGCAACGTATGAGGCTGATGTATCAAGTGTCCATAAAGTTTTATCCATATAATGTACTTTATATCCCATCAATGAGGTGGATATTACTGAAATGTCCCCAAGACAGAACACTGACAGGACTATTCTGCAACATCTACCAAGTCTGAGAAGAACAACTATATAGTATAGACTACATGGGAAGAGGTGAAAATCAAATGAAAACAAATTGTTTTATGGTTTAATTTGACATTTTTAAAGTGTGACAATAGTGATGTCCAATTCATCACATTGGACATTTTTTTTTTTTTATGTTCTATGATTTCAAAGCGGGGCATTGGTGGCCTAGTGGTAGGGTGCTGGATTGCTGAGCCTAAGGTCGGGGGTTCAAGCCCCATTATCAATGGGTTGTCACTGCTGTGCAGCTAAGTGGGTTATCAAAGGCCAGCCATGTCTCTCTCACTGTCTGTTGTGAGAAGTTCATATAAAAGAACCGTTTCTGATTTTCATCAAGCCATCAGCATGTTTCTGCCCTGTGACGGCCTGGCAAGCTTTCCAGGGTGTACTCTGCCCTCACTCAAAGTCATCTGAGATAAGCTCCAGCCTCCCCACAACCCTAATTAGGATTAAGCGATTCAGGAAACGAATAAACAAATGATTTCAGAGTCAATGACTAAGGCAAACCACGACATTTGGTTCGCTGTATTGATTCGTAATTATCCTGGATTCGTGAGATAGAAAAGATTTATTATTATTCATTCGAAATATTTTTTTGTTTTTGACTGATGAAAAGTCATCAAATAATTCCTGGTATGTCCTCATTAACCAATGTATTCCATTGTTGACATCAGATAAGTTTAACGTAATGTACCAAATTCCCTCACTTCCACACATCCCAGACAAAGCTAGCCTCAGTTTCCAGATGGGAGGCCTGTTACTTACGTTAACCCGATAAAGTTGCATTTGCTTAAAGAAATTTACTTCCTGAAAGAAAAAAGTCTTTTCTATCAAATACATAAATTTTGTTCTATATTTTAATACATCTTTCGAGATTCAATTGTACATTGCGTTCATGGAATATAGCATGCTTGCTAGCTAACGGCACTTTCGTCTGACATGTGTTTTCCTTCGGATACCCTCATTATACCATCATACCATACTGCACTGACAGCTCACCGACCGCTACCAGAGTAACCTGGCTGTGTTATCTATCCTTGACTGAATAATTCTCCATATCATACTTCACCTCATTCATCAATTATTATTTATTATCACAACATCAGATCGACCATCAAGCTGACCGATCAGATTGTGTCATTCCCGTGTAGTAGATACTAACATTTTTATTTAATACAAAGGTGCTTGTTTACCTTCTAAAGGCTGATTAGTTGAGAGTTTCCACTCCAGACGAACAGGCTGAGCTCCAGTGTGTACTCGACAAGTGAATCTGGCCAACTCGCCTTTCTTCACTATAATGTTGTGAGGCTCGATGGAAATGATAGGGCTCGCGGGACCTTTTGCACATGGTGAGGCATGTTACAAAGTTATAGTATGGGGTAGCAAACTAAGCTTAATCAATACAGTACTTCTGGTGATGACTCTTAATTAAAAAAAAAAAAAAAAAAAGCTATCACTTTACTTGGGATACACCCAAAAAGGCATGGCATGTTCGAGAGATTGCTATCCTTCTTTCTGTTCTTATAAGTATTATCAGGCAGTATGCATTTCTTCTTTTTTTTTGTAAAAAAAGTGGTCATTTAACCGATATATGCTATGTTATTTACCAATGCTGGCTCTTTTCTATTAATGCAGCAGTGAAATTTCGTTTAGCCAAAGCTCTAAATTCAAGCAGCTTATACATTACATTTTCAACACATGATACCGACACATATTTATCAGTTAGAATAAATAAAGTTATTTAAAAAGAATAACTCTAAAAACTAAAAGAAGCCATAGTAAGATATCTATTAGAACACTGACACCTTCTGTAACTCTCCAAGAGCAGTCCAGAGATGAGGAAATCTTTCTTCTGTTAACAATAATAATGGTTGTTGAGCAACTAGTCGTCTGGTTACTAGCAGAAATTAAATGAGATGGTAGCTGTTCATAACACTTGTGTAGTGTGAGCGAAGTGCTTACGGCTGCTCCCATCGATAACGGAGACATTGATGCTTGCTTGGCGAGTGTTTGGGCCTCCATACACCCTGCAGATGTACTCTCCATTGTCATCCAGGGATGCCTTAACAATACGCAATTTCGATCCGATAACCTAAGACATATATTGAAATCTGAATAAAATGAAATACCCACAAACAAGCCAAAGCAAATTTTTCGATTATTTATTCCACACCCCTGTTACATTTACTGCTTTCCTGCTGTTGATTTTGTTCCCGTATATGCCAATGAATAATTAAAGAGTATCCTATGAAATCAGATGTCAAGAGTCAAAATTAGAAGGAGAGTGCAGGTTACCTCCATAAGGCAAAAATAGGTTTTGATGACAAGTACATTGGATAACCTGAAAACTGTCTGGAACTGCAGGTTAAATTATATCTTTGCATAGTTATAATGAAATGTCTCCCCCTGGTGTACATCTAAGAAACATTAATTCAAACATTCTTTGCACTTCAACAGATTTTTTCTACATGATTCCATACATGGATCGCATTCAAAGTTTAATAAATTGTGACTTGTACCACCTCATACTGAGAATATAAATAAATAAAATCATTCAAATCTGTCAAAAATTTTTGAGTTATCTTGGACGCAACAAACTAACACAGGTAAAAACAATCAAACCTGGTGGTTAGGAGAGAGGCTTAACCCATTGGCTCTGCTCCATATAACAGAAGGTGGAGGGTCTCCTTGGACAATGCAGTTCAGTTCCAGCATTTCTCCCTGCATCACGGTGCCGGTTGTGTTTTGAATGGTGACATCATTAAAGACAGTCTCACCTAGAAGCAAGTATAATTTCCTTTACGAACTTGTAAATACGGAAAACACATTACACTTAAGAATACCATGATGAATTAAAGGAGTGTCATGGTTGATTGAAAAAAAAAAATCCTAGATAGCATCAGTGGGATTATTAAAGAAGGTATAATAATTTATATATAGATGGAAACTTGGTTTATGAAGGATAGTAGACATAGTAGTTCATTTAGCAAATATCATTGGTGTTTGCAAGGGGATTTCAATCTTTGAAAACTGTTCAGACCAAGTAGATTTCCATCTGCTTCTATGTCAAAGTCAAAAACTTGCAGGTTGAACGGCTATTTAACAAACAAACTAGTATTTTGGACTATTGTTGTTTATTTCCATGATGTTTGGTCAATTGAATTTAGGTGAAAATTTTTATGACATGGCTCCTTTAATGAGGCTCTAATTTTCAGGCATGTTAGTTTAGTTATAGTACCACACAGACGAGAATTCTCCCGAATAAACTCTTCAAATTTACACTGCTGGCAAAGCAATTGGCAGTGAATGTGGCAAAATCTACAAACACCCCCAAATATATTGAATTTAATCTGGAACATCTGTATTTACACTGACTAAACTCAGTGTGTACAAGCAAGCCTGGCTTAATTTCTATACAACAGGTTGGTTGCACAACTTTATATATTTTAGAGAAGAAGAAAAAAAATCTTTCGAACCACTTTATTAAGACTTTTAAACATGTAGAGTCCTTTGGGTTTCATCTAATTCATTCACTTAGTCTTTCACTAAACTGCTTAATCCTTCAAAGCTGGCAGGGAGGCCAGAGTCTGTCTCAGCCAACTCTGTGCAAAGGTGGAGTACACCCTGAATACATTGCCAGTCCACCGCAGGGTCAACACACAACCATTCCCAAGGCAATTTGGACCAGCCAATTAGCCTACTGTGTATGCCTTTGCTGAGAGGAAACTGGAGTGTCCAGAGGAAACCCACAAACTCAAACCCAAGGACTTCTTGCTGTGAGGTAACATGCTAACCATTACACCATCATACCACCCAGTAACATTATACTGATCTAGAATTATTGGCACCCTTCATAATTAAGAACAATGAAAATTCCTTCCTCTTCATATGTTCTATTTAGCAGTAAACACAAGACCAGGACAAAAAGAAAAACCTTCTACGAAGAGTGAAGACCTATTCTGAGGAGCAGCTTGCAAATCATGCTGAAGGGCTATGCAACGGATCCAGTTTGCAATAATTGTATCGTAATACCACAGCCGTCCATGACCTGGAGATCATGGGAGCTCATTGGTCAAGCTCTCACGGGAAGGAGGAACGGCACATGCTCACTTCCATGTCACTCACAGTGATTTCCAGCCAATCATGGGCATCTATAAGCTCATTTGTACAAGGGGGCAGATAGTGTCTTCCCTCCGAGTGTTAGGCCGCCGCCCCAAACCCCCTGTATATACCACAGTTCAAAAAGAGGCAGGTGGCTAACATTGCATGTCACAGAGTGGGAGTGTACATGCTTTTGCCCCTTCCTGGGGTGGTGATTGTATTATAGGAACGACAAAAAAACAAACAAAAACCTAAAACAGTGATTGGATTGAATCACAAATCACGCTGGAACCCAGATATCCCAAAAGCATTAGGAGTGACATGGGAATACACCTAGTCCAGCCGAGGGCACGACAGACAAACATATGGGCCAATATAGCCGACTCACCGATCAGAAAATTTAAGGATGCAGAGGAAACCCAAATGCAGAGGAGAACATATAAAGAACAAGTCATACACTTGGTTCATATGAAGGGCCAGTAATAAGGGTGCCAAGAGAAACCGGTGTTTTACATCCTAAAATATTCCTTTTAATCACACTCACACACCCAATTGTCACATTGTTTAAAATATTATGTTCCGAGTTTACCTCTAATCACACTGACAACACTGACAGCCTCAGAAGAGCCGATGGCATTTGTGCCGATACACAGATACGTGCCAGAGTCGGAAACCTTGACGTTGGGGATGAGCAGAGTGCCGTAGTCCGTACGCTCCATTCGAGCCTAGTCAGGATTAGGAGAAAGTTAAATCATCACAACACCAGAAAACATTTATCTCAATTTCACATGAAAAGATTAATTTATTTGTTCAGACTCTTACCTTACATCACCTGACGAAGGATACACACATACACAAAACACATTATGTAATGGCTTAATATATTTATTAGTGTGATAGCTGTAGAAGCACCTATACTATTAATCTCTTATGGTTTTGCTTAACGTGTCTGAACTATACCAAAAACATGAATGTTAGACTTTAATTCTTGGTGAAATGCTAAATAGGACTAATTGTGATTAATTATTTTATTAATAGCATTATTAATATGGTTGATTAGATACATGATTATTAGAGCTGTGCATGGTTAGAGATGCTCCTCATTCGTTTGTAATTATTCATTCAGTTACATATTTCTTGAACCCTTTCTTCTACTAGAGTCATGGGGAGGCTGTGCCTAGCTCAGCTAACACCAGGTAAAGGCAGACTACACCCTTGACAGATCATTGCTCACAACCATTCATACTCACTCACACCTATGTTCAAATTGGAACAGCCAACAAACCTAATGATATGCACTGCGGGAGAAAACCGGAGTACCTGGAGGAAGTCCATGCAAATATGGGGAGAACATGCATTTCACTGTATGGCTTTCAGACTACCACAATTAAATATTTCTCAACATCAACAAACAATTCCTTGCAGGAACCCTCAACTAATCAGGATAAGGAAACGACACCAAATCCCTGACAACTGATCCTTTAACACTAAGATATTAGTGTGCTATGATGTCGTCGCTATAAATACTAGTACAATATTATATGAAATTGTGTTTTACAATCCCACTCACTCACTCACTCGCTCGCCGATGGGAAGTTGGATCCTATCTCAGCCAGCACGGGGACCAACACACAGACAACTATTCACACTTTCACTCACACCTTGGTGCAACTCGGTACAGCCAATTAGCCTATCCCATCCACTTGCTGAACCTATGACTCAAACCAAGGTCCTTCTTGCTGTGAGGCAGAGGTACTAACCACTACCCCACCATATCACCCTTTTTCACAATCACAATATACTGGTCCTTCTCAAAAAATTAGCACATTGTGATAAAGTTCATTATTTTTTGTAATGTACTGATAAAAATTAACTTTCATATATTTTAGATTCATTGCATACCAGCTGAAATATTTCAGGTCTTTTATGGTTTTAATACTGATGATTTTGGCATACAGCTAATGAAAACCCAAAATTCCTATCTCGAAAAATTAACATATCATGAAAAGGTAGTCTGAACGAACTATTAACCTAATCATCTGAATCAACCAATTAACTCTAAACACCTGCAAAAGATTCCTGAGGCTTTTAAAAACTCCCAGCCTGGTTCATTACTCAAAACCGCAATCATGGGTAAGACTGCCGACCTGACTGCTGTCCAGAAGGCCATCATTGACACCCTCAAGCAAGAGGATAAGACGCAGAAAGAAATCTCTGAGCGAATAGGCTGTTCCCAGAGTGCTGTATCAAGCCACCTCAGTGGGACGTCTGTGGGAAGGAAAATGTGTGGCAGAAAACGCTGCACAACCAGAAGAGGTGATCGGACCCTGAGGGAGATGGTGGAGAAGGGACGATTCCAGACCTTGGGGGACCTGTGGAAGCAGTGGACTGAGTCTGGAGTCAAAACATCCAGAGCCACCACCACTTTTGAACCAGAAACAGCGGAAGGGCCTGACCTGGGCTACAGAGAAACAGCACTGGACTGTTGCTCAGTGGTCCAAACTACTTTTTTCGTATGAAAGCAAATTTTGCATGTCATTCGGAAATCAAGGTGCCAGAGTCTGGAGGAAGACTGGGAAGAAGGAAATGCCAAAATGCCTGAAGTCCAGTGTCAAGTACCCACAGTCAGTGATGGTCTGGGGTGCCATGTCAGCTGCTGGTGTTGGTCCACTGTGTTTTATCAAGGGCAGGGTCAATGCAGCTAGCTATCAGGAGATTTTGGAGCACTTCATGCTTCCATCTTCTGAAAAGCTTTATGGAGATGAAAATTTTCATTGTTCAGCACGACCTGGCACCTGCTCACAGTGCCAAACCCACTGGTAAATGGTTTACTGACCATGGTATTACTGTGCTCAAATGGCCTGCCAACTCTCCTGACCTGAACTCCATAGAGAATCTGTGGGATATTGTGAAGAGAAAGTTGATAGACACCAGACCCAACACTGTGGATGAGCTTACGGCCGCTATCGAAGCATCCTGGGCCTCCATAACACCTCAGCAGTGCCACAGGCTGATTGCCTCCATGCCACGCTGCATTGAAGCAGTAATTTCTGCAAAAGGATTCCCGACCAAGTATTGAGTGCATAACTGAACATAATTATTTGAAGGTTGACCTTTTTAGTATTAAAAACACTTTTTTATTGGTTTGATGAAATATGCTAATTTTTTGAGATACGGATTTTTGGTTTTCACAAGCTGTATGCCAAAATCATCAGTATTAAAACAATAAAAGACCTGAAATATTTCAGTTGGGGTGCAAAGAATCTAAAATATACGAAAGTTTAATTTTTATCAGTACATTACAGAAAATAATGAACTTTATCACAATATGCTAATTTTTTGAGAAGGACTAGTATATAACTGTTTTATTTCGTTCTGAAATACTGCAGAGTCTGGATCCGGACCTCCAGTTAACAACTCAGGGTCTACATAATACAATGGAGTCTCGGTACTCACTACTATCTTAACTTAATCTGTTCCAGTCGGTTGTTCAGATTCCAATTTGTTCGGATTCTGAATCCGCTTTTTCCATTACAAATAATGTAAATGGTCTGAATCCGTTCCGTCGTCTTTTGAACAGAAGTTAACAGTATTGTAACTCATACCATAGGTCCGCAAATTAAGTGAAAAAAATATTGAATACAGTACACCATGTTATGGTCTATGTTGTGAGAAACTCTTTAACTGCACTGTGGTTTTTATTTTAGTGTTTTATGATCTCTCACAAAAGAGTTGCACGTTGAAATGTGTGTTGGAGAGGGGCGTGGCTGTCACATTCAGGGTGGAGTGCTAAACAAATACACCTGATTCCATTTAATCACTGGCTATAAAGATTAGCAGTGCTCTTCCTGGTGCTAGAAGACTGTCCCTCTTCCCCGTGATCTCTCTGGCTCTCAGCTCCGAGCTCCACCAGTTCCCACTTTAGTTTGATTTCAGTGTTTCATCGCATCTATTACAGTAACTACAATTTCCCCGTTTCATCTATGAAAACGGGTGCGCTTTATTGTTCAGAAGGAAGGCACTAGAGCACTAGAAACACGGAAACCTTTGTTGTAGTGAGCAGTTGGCATATGTAAATGTTGGAGAGGAAGGGAAGAGGAGGATTCCCTTCCATAACAGCTTCAGGTAAATCAGCCAAAGGTGTTTTTTCCTCTTGCTACCGCTTTGCATGTATGATTCTTCTTCAGGAAGCTCCTTTCTTTTCTTGAAGAACATTTCTAACATGGCTTATTTCTGCCTTCTTTTAAAAACCTTACGGAAGTGGCTCATGACCTCATCGTTATAGGTGTTCACAGCCCTGCTAGCGCTTTAGCTTATCTTTAGCGCTTTAGCTTAGCTTTAGTGCTTTAGCGCTAGCTTTAGCTTTATGAGGGTGGTACGTATATAGTAATGTATCAACAACTTCTGGACTTCCCCAGGACAGCTTTATTAGGGTGATACACAGTATCAACAACTTCCGGACTTCCAAAAGTTGTGCACTTTTCCTCCCTCTGGGTCTCATTTTTTCTCGCATGTTTCTCAAGTTCGACTTCCGGTTTTTGTTTTGTTTCCGGGACGAAAAAAAAAAAAAATCACAGATTTTTTTGTTCGGATTCCGATTTGTTCGACCTCTAGAGCGTTCAGATTCCAAGGCTCCACTGTACCTCCAATTGAGAGATTACAGCAGGTTGCCACAATTATTAATGTACAGGGATCCCTCACTTTCCGCAGTTAATTGGGACCGAAACCCCCCCCGCAACCATTGAATTCTGTGAAGTAAGATCACACCTCGAACCCCCCGACTGATGTATATGTACATGTATATGTGTATATAATATCGATAAATACATATTCAATGCTATAAATGCTCATAATAACAAAAAATTAAAAAATTTACTACTGATACTGAACACCCATTAAAAACAAGTGCATCCAGTCAATCTATATTACCAGTCAATGCAGGCCTCAACTATCCATATGTCTACCCGTCAATTTACAAAACCAGTTTATTCAACTAGGGCTGCAGATATTCTGGCACTTCTCTCAACTGATTCTTGGCAAAGGCAGTGTACACTCCGAAAAAATCTCACACTCATACTCAGGGGAAATTTGGAACATCCCATTAGCAGAACCTGTATGTCTTGGACTATGGGAGAAAAACATAGTACCCAGAGGAAACCCACGCGTGGACAGGTGAAACATTTAAATTCCACGCAAAAACAACTTCACTGACCCAGAACTCAAATCCAGAACTGCCTTGCCGTAAAGTAGAAAAACTAACTGCTGCACCACCACGCTGCCCACGTCGAAGGCCAATTTTTAGTAAATTTAGTAATTCATTTTTTTTATTTTCTCCCCCATTTTAGTCATTTCCAATTCCCACCCATCAAGTATTCCCTTCCCATCACATGACCACCACCTGAGGGAGGCCAGGGAGGGGCAAAAGCATGCACACACACCCTCCATGACACACAATGCTAGCCACCCGTGTCCTTTTTGAACTGTGGCCCATGCGCATTTGGGGATGGCTTAACACACTCATACTGAAAGTGCTATCCGCCCTGTCGTACAAATGAGCTCACAGACACCCATGATTGGCAGGCGATTGCTGGAGAGTGACAGGAATTGAGCCTATTCTGTCCCTCCTTCCCGTGAGAGCTTGACCAATTAGCTCCCATGGATTCCTGGTCACGGACAGCTGTTATCCTGGATTCATAACTAAATTTGACCTTAGAAATTTAGGGCAAGGTCGTGGTCTTCTGAATTAATGTGAAAGGGTCTTGAACTATGTTCCCTCTAAGCTGCGGACGTGCGCAATTGCGCACTGGTTTTAGGGTCTCCATGCACAGATATTTTTCGCTGCGCACAAAAAGTAGAAATCCCACCTGAAGTGAAAATAAAATAAACATATAACTATTCAGTCTGTGCTATTTTGAAATGTGATTCAATGAGTGAGGGGCATTCACATAAGTACTGACGCACCGAATTGACGTGATTGACAATGACAACATTCTTATGCACCTCCCGCCACCTGTGTTTTTAGCTCGCCAATCGGTGACTAATGTAAACATAAGAAGACACGTGAGATACACTAGCGAGTTTTCGGAAGGAAAAGTGTGGACAGAATGGAAGCCTGACTACCTCAAGCATCACATTCAGCACAAAAGTCATTTGAAAGCGGTTGAAATTGTATGCAGATGTAAGATGGGAATGGGGATTGGTTTCTTGTTGGGAGGAAGCGCCAAAGACTGAGAGAAGAGGAACGAGCTATCACTCAAAGAAATCCAACCCAGAGCAAGTTAAAGTTCTCATTGACAATATTCTACTAGCCATCAACATTAATGCATCTATTCTGCTGGTTCAACAAATTCACAATCACATGGCAAAGTATGTGAGTAAACCAGAAAGCAAGCAGATGAGGCCATCAACCTGGACAACGTGTACAAACACTGGAGAGATGAGAAAAACAGACGGAAATATTAAGGTGGATATCAATTTTTCAATCATATTTGTGCTCATCTAGTGTAATTTATTTAGAATTTTCATTTATGGATGATAATTATTAAATACTGGAGTTTCTGAGTAATAGCTAAAAATTGAGTCATTGTATACTGCATTTCACAGACAAAGAGTTACAGGACTGTCTCCCAGACCACAGTAGGACCCTGTCTCCCAGTGGACAGCAGGATTCTCTTCCAGATCACAGTAGGAGGACTCTCTCTCTCTCTCTCTCTCTCTCTCTCTCTCTATGCATGGACTGCAGAACCATCTTCCAGACCACAGTAGGACTCTCTCTCAACCAATGGACAGCAGAACTCTCTACCAGACCACAATAGGACCCTCTCACCCAGAACGAGCTTCACACACTGACATTTCAAACTCGTGTTTACAGTTGGCTTGGTTGGCAATTTATGGTTTGCTGTAGTTAAAAGCAAACATTTATACTTTGAATAGTGTTATCGTAGTACACAGGTTAAAATTATGTTTTCCTTTTCATCATAAGCTTGGTAAAGCATTTAATTCAAAGAATTCGAATGGAAAATAAATGCTGTAATTTGATTCTTTTAATAAATTGTGCTACTTGGATGGATGCGATACTGACCTGACCATAGTGCACACGTCTGATGTTGCTCACAGTGGTCCAATTGACCGCTCAAGGAGTTGATGTGTTTGCTCACACACACAGAAAATTAGAGGGAACATTGGTCTTGAGATGGAATTAAATTTCAAATATGAAGGTCAAACGCCAATCTGGTGAACACTAATCGCTTGGCGAAGGAAATTTTGCTGAATTTTGACAAAATGCAAAAAATATGTCAAGGGCTTGTGGTTAAAATATGCATCTAAGATACATGATGAGCAGATGGACTTCCAGACTTATGAACACAGACATGCAGTACATCGTAATGAACATCATATGTCGTAGTTTATATGCACAAATAAAGATTAATTTACATCTTCAGTTCTGTAGCTACTCTCCAGATAATTCTCTGCCCCTGCTGGGAGTCGACTGAGATAGATTCCAGCCTCCCCGTGACCCGAATTATGATTCAGTAGTTCAGAAAATGAATAAATGACGAGTTCTGCAGCTAAAAACTATCTTGCAATCTTTCTTAACAACAACTAGCTATTAACCTGGAATAAGTTTCTGCCACCTAGTGGATGAATGATGAATTACATTTAATTGTCATGAGGCAAACGTGTTTGGTAATCATACACTTTGGAAGTTCTTTCGAGCCACATGAAATGAGTTGGATGGAAAAGATTCTCTATTACTGTAAATCATTTTATTAGTTGATTATTCATAAATCAGTGACAATTTTTTGAATTATGAAAGTATTAATGCGTGCATGTTAGTAAACAGCAAGCTAGAGGTGAGCAAAGCTAGGACATGGAGGATGGATTGGTGTAAGACAGACAGACAGCAGACAGATGGACAGACCTGCAGCTCGTCAATACGTCTCTGCAATGCATCGAGACTGTTGGACTTAAACTGATGGAAACCGTGAGAGGGAATGGCCTGAACAGATGTCAAGACAGAGGGGATGAAACAAAAAACAAACAAACCCACAAACAAACAGGGAAAGAAATGAGACTATCAAAACCCAAACAAGACCAAAGGCATAACCGAACAAACAGTTACGTTGATGCAGATGCTAGAAAAAAAGGGGGAGGGGTAAAGGAAAACAGGAGATACTGTTGAGATAATAAAATATCTAACCTGAGGAGCAAGAGCTCCACCTCGCTTTTTCCAGGTCAGACTCGGGCTGGGCGATCCCCCAGCTCTGCAGTAGATGCGTAAAGTCTCACCTTCGTGAATCGTTATGTGCTGGGGGCTCAGCTGCACATGGGGTAGGCTGGCACCTAAAATCAAGTCAATATGATTATTATCTACTTTGCTAATCAATCCAATGCTATTAATGTAGTTGGAATAAACATACTGTGAACGTAGAGGACTGCTCGGGCCGTATGTTCACCATGTGTGTTCACGGCTCTACATGTGTAGTCACCCTCGTCAGAGCGCTGCACAGACGGGAAGGTCAATATTCCGCCTTGGATGACGGCACTGCTGCTGATGCGGTTACCGGGGCCTCCTAAGAGTTCAAAAGGTTAACAGTTATCATATTTGACACATGTTCGGAATGACCCACAAGTCGACAAGCAAAAGATGTGATTTTCTTGTTTTGCTATTCCCTTTTGGTGGTACAGTAGTGTAGTGGTTAGCGCGTCCACTTTACAGCAAGAAGGTACTGGATTCCATTCCCAGGTTCGGGAATTTCTGTGTAGACTTTGCATATTCTCCCCATGCTTGTTTGGGTTACCTCCGGGTACTCCGGTTTCCTCCAATAGTCCAAAGACATGCACATTAAGTTAACTAGCTGTTCCAAATTACAGTGGGGCCAATAAGTATTGGGCAATGTAAAAATGTGCAAGTTCACCCGTTTAAAAAGATAAGAGAGGTTTGTAATTTTCATCATCGGTACACATCAAGCTTGAGAGACAGAATGTAAAAAAAAATTCACATTGGATGATTTTTCAACAATTTATTTGTGAAAATGGGAGGCCAATAAGTATTGCGCAGCCAGCAAAAGTTACTTTTAATACTTTGTAATGTAGCCTTGGTTGGCAATGACAGAGGTCAAACGGTTCCTGGAGTTCTTGACCAGGTCTACACACACTGTAGTTGGTATTTTGTCGCACTCCTCTGCACAGATCTTCTCTAGAGCTGTGATGTTTGAGGGCTGTCACTTGTCAACTCGAAGTTTTAACTCCCTCCACAGGTTTTCGATTGGGTTGAGGTCTGGAGACTGGCTCGGCCACTTCAGAACCTTGATATGCTTTTCACGGAGCCACTCCTTGGTTTTCTTGGCTGTGTGCTTTGGATTGTGATCATGCTGGAAGACCCAGCCATGTTTTATCTTGAATGCTTTGACCGAGGGAAGGAGGTTTTTACCCAAAATGTCACAATACATGGCCCCATTCATGTTGCCATTGATACTGTGCAGTCTTCCTGTCCCTTTTGCAGAAAAGCATCCCCAAAGCATGATGTGTCCACCCCCATGCTTCACAGTAGGTATGGTGTTCTTGGGATGCAACTCAGCATTCTTCTTCCTCCAAACACAGCGAGTGCTGTTTAAACCAAAAAGTTCAATTTTGGTCTCATCTGACCACATCACATTCTCCCAATCCTCCTCTGGATCATCCAGATGGTCTTTAGCATATTTCAGACGGGCCTTTACATGCTTTTTGTTTAGTAGCACCTTTGCACCTTTCGGGCAATGCAGGATTTCATCTCATGACGACGTAGTGTGTTTGTTATTGTCTTCTTCATGACGGTGGTTCCTGCCGTGTAGTTCCGGGGTGATTACTCACTGTTCTCAGGATCCTTTGAACCCCACAAGGTGAGATCTTGCATGGAGCACCACTCCTAGGGAGGTTGTCAGTGATGTTATACTTCTTTCATTTTCTAATAATGTTTCCAACTGTTGATCTTTTCTCACAAAGTTGTTTATCAATTGCAGTTTTAACTCATCCCAGCTTTGTGATTTCCTGGATTTTTTTTTTACCTTCTGTCTCTCAAGCTTGATGTGTACCTTTGATGAAAATTACAAACCTCTCTTATCTTTTTTAAATGGGTGACCTTGCACATTTTACATTGCCCAATACTTATTGGCCCCACTGTACCTCTAGGTCTGAGTGTGAGCACAAATAGTTGTGTGTGTGTGTGTGTGTTGTCTCTGCACGAAAGTTGGCTGAGATAGGCTCTAGCCTACCCATTGCCTTCATGAATGAGTGAGTGGATGATATTTACTTTTCTCCCCTCGTACCTGCCCACTCAACTGTAGAAGCCGGGTTTCCAGTTGCAGTGCAGCGGAACTCAGCACGTTGACCTTGCTGGATGGTAATCCAAGGAGGATGGATGGTCACTGTAGGCTTCGACTGAATGTCATCTATAGCAGACAAGGTGCAGTGTAAGGAAAGCTCCAAATTGGATGAGGTCAGAGACATAAACAATAAGTAATTAATTTCGTGTTGTATATAATTAAGAACAAGGGATTGTACTCTGGACATAGAGGACCAGCCGGGATGCATGTTCTCCAAGTGTGTTGAAAGCTCTGCAAGTATATTCGCCCTCATCAGAATGCTGCACAGAGGGGAAAATCAGAACTCCACCCTGGATGATGGCGCTGCTGCTGATACGGTTGTCTGGACCTCCTGCAAGTTTCAATGCAAAATATTTTTTTGCATCAACTCAAGGAACAATATAGCATGTGAATTATTTTCTAGTGACAAACTGAGGTCAATTTTTCAATTCAATTATACTCTCTGTAGTCTTACCCGGAAATGGGGTATGACCATTAACTTATACCGGTATTTACATTTACAGTATTTGGCTTATGCTTCTTATCCAGAGCGAATTACAATTATTATGTTTTATACAACTCAACAGTTGTTGACTGTTGGCTCAACAGTAGTGGCACTTGGGATTGAACCCCCAACCTTGAGATCAGTAACCCATTACTTTAATCACTGAGCCACTAATGCCATTGGGTGTTCATGTAATGATTTGGGTCAACAAAAGTATTAACTTCCTGACTTAAGCCTCGATCTCATTTGGGTGATACTACCCGATGATGCTCATAATTAGATCAATTTTTAGGTCGGTGATGGGCATGAGGGGTCTGCAACTGATATTGTTCACCATATCGCTGACTGTCAGTGATGAATCTACGTGTTGTGGACAATCATCCATCCCGTTTCCAAATGTTGGACGATTACACGCAATAATTTACTAATCGGTGAATGTTAACAACTATCTGTGATTATATTTCTGACAGTCTGAGACCGTTGTGTTCAATCACAGATAGTTGTAGATAATTGGAGGCTCAGCTGCAGACAGTTTCAAACCAAGCAACCAAGCTGCCGACCATCAGAGACTTTCATCTAAGCATTATTTTATTTGAATTGTATTTGAGTCATTAATGGCGTCACATACACAATGGTGGTACAGTATACTGAGACAGTCGCTAACTCAAAAAAAAAAAAAACAAACAAAATAGAAAAAAAAAAACCACACAGTCTCCAAAGTATCACCGAAATGAGATAGGACCTTATAGAAAAATAAAATAATATGAAAATTTACTAATTGTCTGTTTATCCAACACTTCACCTGTCCATTCAATAGAGGGGGTCGGGTTTCCAGTGGCGGTGCAGCGTAACTCAGCACGTTGGCCCCGTTGGACGGTGAGCACGGGCGAGTTGATGGTCACTGTGGGCTTTGTCGGCTCAAAAGCTACAATGACCAAAAGAAGTTGATAATATTTAAGAACAAAAGTTTTCAAACACAAACAAACATAACATGCAACTGGGCAAATGTTCCACATCAAATGTGTATATTGCAGTTTGCTGGATTCAAGTGTCTCAATTGCTAGTGGAACAAAATATGTAACAGCAAATTGGAATCATTGGAAAAAACATAAAGAGCTGATCATGTGGTTTTCTGCCATGAGGAAAAAGTATGTCCCCTAAAAAAATTGGAGAGCCCCAACACCAGTCTCTATTGGTCGTAATATGGCTTCAGGTTTTGCAAACCAAACAAATCTATGTGTAATCTACATTCAATTGTTTAGCTGTAATGTAAGCCGGAATAGGACAAAGTAATGAACCAAGAAACAAGCAAAATGGTCAATATTTTTCATCCAGTGCTGGAGATCTAGTTGAGATACGAACTTTCAACGAAGAGGACGGCTCGGGCTGCATGTTGTCCATGCTGGTTGAGAGCCCTGCAGGTGTAGTCACCTGCGTCGGAGTGCTCAACAGATGGGAAGGAAAGAACACCACCTCTGATGATGGCTCTTCCACTGTTACGGATTCCTGGGCCTCCTATGAAATACAATTTAATGTCCTGCCGCAAATTCTTCAAGGAAAAAAATTGAAACATTTTCAAAGCTAGTGTCTCAAACACCTTACCTGTCCATTCAATAGAAGGAGCCGGGCTGCCAGAGGCAGTGCAGTGAAACTCAGCTTGTTTTCCTTGTTTGACTCTGAGTACAGATGGATGAATTGTGACTGTGGGCTTCACCACCTCTTCAGCTATGAGATAAAAGATTTTAATCCACACATCAAAAAAGACATCCAGTTGTGTTTCTAAATTTTTATTACTAATTGTTTAGCTACTGGGGTGGGTAGCACAGTGGTGTAGTGATAAGCATGTCCTCCTCACAGCAAGAAGGTCCGGGGTTTAAGTTCAGGGCATGGGCATTTCTGTGCAGAGTTTGCATGTTCTCCCTGTACTTGTGTGGGTTTCCTCCAGGTCTTCCAGTTTCCTCCCACAGTCCAAAGACCTGCACATTATGCTAATTGGCTATTCCAAATTGTCCCTAGTTGTGTGAGTGTTAGTCCTGACGAACTTGGTGGCTGAAATAGGCTCCAGTTTCCTTGCAAGCCTAGTAAGATTAAGTAGTTTGACGAATGAATGAATAAGTGACTGAGGTACTGAAATCCAAATAATGACACTGCTTCTCTCAAGCTGAGACCACATGAGATGTATATCATCAGATAGCGAGTATACCATAAACTATAGAAAAACAAATCTTATACTGTAATTAATTATAAGGTCAGCTTTGTACCAGGCGGATTGTTGACACTGAGAACCGCACGGGCTGTATGTTCTCCATGTGTGTTCACAGCTCTGCAGATATAGTCGCCCTGATCGGAGAGCTGGGCAGTAGGGAAAGACAGAACTCCACCATGGATGACGGCTCTGCTACTGATATGGTTACCCGGACCTCCTGAAAATCAAAATATTTCCTGCTTTAATCATTCCAAATTTATTTTCCAGACTGTACTTCAGAAAATATTCCCTAT
Organism: Plotosus lineatus; assembly: GCA_024760905.1. Lineage (NCBI taxonomy): Eukaryota > Metazoa > Chordata > Actinopteri > Siluriformes > Plotosidae > Plotosus > Plotosus lineatus. The sequence continues at coordinate 50,822,435 of CM045731.1, forward strand.
GAAGTAAGCATTGTTCCTTAACATTTTATTCCCCCATAAAATATTAAAATGGGTACATTTCCTTTCAGCTCTTTCCCTTTTTCAGGGGTCGCCACATTGAATCATCTGATTCGCATGTTTGATTTGGCATAGGTTTTTACGTCGGATGCCCTTCCTGACACAACCCTTGAGCAAGGGGCAGAAACACGCTCACGACTATGCAGCTATTCTTTACGAAAGTCAGCAATGGCTCTCTTACATGCCTCTCACCATAGACAGTGAGGGACATGGACAGCTTTTTGATAACCCAGTTAGCTGTACTTGGGGGACAGTGACAAGCTTGTGGAGAGTGGGACTCAAACCCCCAACCGTAGGATCAGCGATCCAGCACCCTTTACCACCAGGCCACCACTGCCCGGGTACAAGCATATAATCAATATATAACTATCAAGTTCCATCAACTGTATGCATGCACACCCATGATGCTGCCACCCAGACATATGATTCCTTTCTTCCATTCATGCCCAAATCCTTGCAACTTGTTTTTTTCTTGCACACCGATCCTCAAGTTCCACAGAAATGCCTTCCACTTAGATTCACCAGTGTTTGACACAAGTTACCACCCTGGTCCTACAATACCTTCTGCTCAAATTCAATCAACCAACCCCTCACCTTCTTTGCATGTCGCCTAGGGGTAGCATGGTGGTGTAGTAGTAGTAGTTGTTTGACTGTCTCACAACAACAAGATCCAGGTTTGAAGTCCTGGACTGAGCATGTTCTTCCTGTTTGCGAGGGTTTCCACCGGGTACTCCGGTTTCCTCCCACAGTCCAAAGACATGCACATTAGACTAACTGGCTGTTGTCCCTTGGTGTAAGCGTGAATGGTTGCGTTGACCCTGTGATGGTTCAGCGAGCTGTTCAGGGTGTACCACGACTTTGACAGGTGTCGACAGAGCTCCAGAATCCTGCAACCCTACTAGAATTAAACGGTTTAGCAAATGAGCAAGTGAGTGCATGGCGAGTTATCCTTGATTTAGCCTCCAGTGTCCTGTAGTAGTCTCCATGGCCCTGAAACACCCTCCATTCTTTCTGCAAAATAAAATCCCACCCTACTCTCCTCTTCAGGCAAAGACTTTGTTAATCCTATTCCACTCCTGCACTTGTTATATTTACATTTAGGGCATTTGGCAGACCCCCACTCATCCACAGCAACTTACATGAGATTATAACAATCGAAGACAGGTGGTACTGGGGCTTCAACCCCTGACCGTCTGATCAGTAACCCATTGCTTAATCAAGGCTTAACCATTGAGCCACTAATTCCTCAAGATGAGAATTATTTTCTGGTCATTGATATTATAAAAAACTGAAAATAACGTCCAGACCTTTCCATAGTTGCTTTTTTTTTATTTCTTAAATTACAGGAATTTCAACATTAGGTTCCATCTTACCTGTCCACTCAACTGAAGGTGCTGGCCTGCCAGTTGCAGTGCAGCGAAACTCAGCACGTTGGCCCTGTTGGATGTTGAGGAATGCTGGCTGGATTGTGACCGTGGGCTTCGTTACTTCAGCTACAGTGAGCAAACACTATGACAGTTAATCTCATACAAGAAGGGTGAAGATGTCATACTCAGCCAGTAAGATCAGTGGTGATGAGCTGGGAGATACAGTCAACCCTGAAACTGTTTCAAAGCTTTGGTTGTTGGTTATTCTCTTTCATTTCAAAATCTTAAAGGTACAGATGTGTAAGATTTAGTGGTATCTAGCAGCATCTGGTGGTGAGGGTACCCAATTAACACCAACTGAAACCTCGTTCCTGAAGGGTCGGCGGCCTTCATAAGAGAAGACCTCATCGCCATGTAGAGACAAACAGCTTATTCTCAGGTTCTTAAAAGTCAAAGACTTTTGTTTAAAAAAGGATTATAGATGAATGAAAACTGATTTTAATTTTCGATTATGGATCCTTTAAAACAGGGGTCCCCAACCAGTACCAGTCCATGGATCATTTGATAGCAGTCCACAAACAAAATCTTTCATGGTAAAAATTTTAGTTTTATATGCAAGATTCCGGATCTTGTTTTGAAAAACGACTGTTTTTGACATTGCCATAGAAGTACTGAAAGCCCTTCTTCCATTTCCAACCACATATCGTTGAGAGACAGGGTTTTCTGCTGTGACAGCCATCAAAACAAGACTACGAAGTAGCCTCTAACCGATCCGGGTAAACATTTTCATACATAAAACTGGTCCCTGGTGCAAAAAAAAGGTTGGAGACCTCCTTTAAAATGTCACACACTGTACCTTTAAGGTTAGCTTGCACTTGTATTGTCTACAAAATGGCATACTTATTTTTGACCTACCCAAGACAGTACAAGAATAATTTGAATTCTGATTTTAATTCAAGAGACAATCAGGAAAAGATTCATTCAGGTCTTTTTTACAGATTGAAAATCTTTTCTACTATCATGCCTCACATGGCAACTATTCCCATAATCTGTTAATAACTGTGTAGACAAATGGTTTGTATACATCTGGCTGACAAATAATGCTGAATGGAGATGACCCAGATGAGAAGTGAGAGGCAGTGACACTATGCTGCTAGACTGCTATGTCTGCAAGCACAGATGGGCATCAAGCTCCAGACTCCATCTGCTGGGATTCATAACTAAAGTGGTGAGTGGTTCCAAGAATGATGAGTATGAGTGCATAGGCCTGTGTAGTATCTGTGACAGCGAGTGGCTTGTTTAGGGTCCTTATGTTACGGTGCTTCATGGTAGACAATAACGTCAAGGTTGGATTATTGTTTTTTTTAATAATATTTGATGTGCAAAATACATGTTGTCCATGTACCCACCATACGGGAATGCTATAGTGTTTCAGCCAAGCTATTTCAAATGTATGCAAAATTTTTAGAAATGATGGTGAAGCATGATGGTAGTTGTATACATTTTTGAATCAGGCATTTTCATGCAAGTGCAACGTGTATAAGAGACTCCTCTCTTTTTTTTAACAGTCTAGGCTGAATGAGAGTTCTGACAACTGTTGCATTGACAGCTAATTCCAAATAAAAATTATCAGCAATGTTAACAACATTCAAGTATCTGAAAGAAACTACAGAAAACTATTCGTCCCTTCTATCTATTAGACAGAGGTTAGCAAATATGAATTTAAGTAAACTTTATTTACTTACATTTATCCATTAATATTAATGCTAAAGACTTACAAGAACTTCCAAGGTTACATAAAAAAAACAGTGCTAGAGTAGTCAACCAATGAAACAATAGAGAGGAATCTCCCTGTGGCAGAATCATGCAAACATTTTGAATTAATTACAGCCAAAAGCACAATAAGTTCAAGTAATTACAACATCTGCAAGTCAACAAGTCTATAATTTCGGAACAAAAAACCAAACAAATTAATGCTAAAATATACACAATACCGTTGTTAAATACTCCAATCTGATTGGTTAAAGGGTGTTGATTTAATGTCCTGCAGATAATCTATAATTTAAGTAATTTGCATGGACTTGTATAGAGGATTGAGCTTGCATGAGCATTACTTGTGCTAGTCAATTCATGCATATGTTGGCTGTTCCATGCAATACTGATGCGGAGAAACAGAGAGAAAGCCCACCACTGGGCTGGAGATCAGCATGTGAACTTACACTGTCTATGTCCTTCAAACATTTCATAGGCTGTGTAAAACATCTCAGTCTTAGTTCCGTCTGTAAATGGTGGACACGTAAACACTGACAAGTAAGTCTCCAAGGTAAAAAGATAAAGAAAACAAATATGGGGGTGTAGAGTCCTCCCAGGTCATCCATGAGCCTTGGAACCAAACGTACTTGCACAATATAGAGTAGCATTGCATAAGCTCTCAAATTCATTTTGAAGGTAATAACTGTGCACTCAAAAATAAACTTTATGGAGTAGAAGAAATACACAACTCTGAATTTGCATTGCGCGGCACAGCAGTTAGCATGTTCAGGTCCCAAGGGTTTCTGCATGGAGTTTGCATGTCATGCTAGGTGCTAACTCTAACGATTTACTTTAATAGCCAACTTCTACTAGCTTGCAATTTATATATGGAATACATTATATAAACACACACATGTATATACACATATACATATGTATATATGTGTGTGCATATTATATATACTGGTCCGTCTCAAAAAATTAGCATACTGTGATAAAGTTCATTATTTTCTATAATGTACTGATAAAAATTAAACTTTCATATATTTTAGATTCATTGCACACAACCTGAAAAAGTTCAGGTCTTTTATTGTTTTAATACTGATGATTTTGGCATACAGCTCATGAAAACCCAAAATTCCTATCTCAAAAAATAAGCATATCATGAACCGGTACTCTAAACGAGCTATTAAGCTAATCATCTGAATCAACCAATTAACTCTAAACACCTGCAAAAGATTCCTGAGGCTTTTAAAAACTCCCAGCCTGGTTCATTACTCAAAACCGCAATCATGGGTAAGATTGCCGACCTGACTGCTGTCCAGAAGGTCATCATTGACACCCTCAAGCAAGAGGGTAAGACACAGAAAGAAATCTCTGAGCGAATAGGCTGTTCCCAGAGTGCTGTATCAAGGCATCTCAGTGGGACGTCTGTGGGAAGGAAAAAGTGCGGCAGAAAACGCTGCACAACCAGAAAACGTGACTGGACCCTGAGGAAGATTGTGGAGAATTGACGATTCAAGACCTTGGGGGACCTGTGGAAGCAGTGGACTGAGTCTGGAGTAGAAACATCCAGAGCCACCACCACTTTTGAAACAGAAACAGCAGCAGAAGCGTCTGACCTGGGCTACAGAGAAGCAGCACTGGACTGTTGCTCAGTGGTCCAAAGTACTTTTTTCACATGAAAGCAAATTTTGCATGTCAATCAGAAATCAAGGTGCCAGAGTCTGGAGGAAGACTGGGGAGAAGGAAATGCCTGAAGTCCAGTATCAAGTACCCACAGTCAGTGATAGTCTGGGGTGCCATGTCAGCTGCTGGTGTTGGTCCACTGTGTTTTATAAAGAGAAAGGTCAATGCAGCTAGCTATCAGGAGATTTTGGAGCACTTCAT
>CM045731.1:50832500-50927500 GCA_024760905.1 Plotosus lineatus
ATAAATGACAGCTGGAAATATCTCTCAGAAAACTCTGATAGAAAAACCCGCAAGTAAAATGCCACCACAAATACATGTCATGACACTCCCAGTCCCACCACCACCACCACCACATAAAGAACCACAAAAGCAGCAAGGAGCCAAGGAGCCCGATACCATGGTTACTGCATCGCTATCCACTGGTGATAAGCCGCTCAGTTAGGAGTTTATATGTGTGTGTGTGTGTGTGTGTGTGTGTGTGTGTATATATATATATATATATATATATATATATATATATATATATATATATATATATATATATACACACATACATACACACACATATTATATGCATATGTGTGTGTGTCTATTCAGCTATTCAGTCTTGAAGCCTTAAAGTGAAAAGTTACATTGATGCAGATGTAAAGAGAGATTGCTGTATTCAGAGTTGAGTAATGCACATAGTTTATTTTATGAAATATGAGACTGCTTGTTCAGTAGTTTGAGTTTTTTTTTGTAAACAAAGAAAATTTTCCATTGTTTGACAGAACAAGCTGACCAAATATTCATTTCCCACAGCAGATTGTCATTATTTTATCCCAATATATACAGAGATCCCTCACTTTCCACGGTTAATTGGGAATCTTGGTCCCACCTGACCATCGAAATCCGCGAAGAAGGATCACTACCCCAAACCCCCCACTGACTGATGTATACGTACAATAAACACATTCAATTAAACATTCAAAAATAATGCATAAGATGCAAATAAAATATAAATATACACACATAGAGATGCGCACGCACACTGATACGCACCTAACAACATTGTAACTAGTTTTGATGGGAGATTTTGGGTTGTTTTTGTTTTGTGTTAGTAGTTGTAGTTTAAGGGGGGGGGTTTGCATAATTGGTCATGTTTTTGTAGCATTTTCCTTAACTTTTTCCCCAATTCTTCCTGAATTTCCTAATTCAATGAATATTTAAAAAAAAAAAAAAACAGGATGCACTGAAGCCGCATGAATTGAAACACAAAGTAGCAAGGGATCCCTGTGTGTGTGTGTATATATATATATATATATATATATACACACATACACACACACACACACACACACACACACACACACACACACACATGTATACATGTTTCGATATCGTTCCCACATCCATGGGGGTATATTATAGAATGGCACTTGATCCAGCTCGTACAATTATTTTGCATTTAATTTTTTAGAATTAGACACGAGCTCAAGGTTCTGAAGTCTATGATTGTATGGGATGTCGGTTATTTATTCACGCTTTTAACTCATAATATTTGTGTTAAATTAATATAATTATGCAGTGTTTTGGGGCTTTTGAGTAAAGAAGACAGTTTTGAAAGACAACCTGACTGAGCAAAACATATTATAGTTCACTTTTTGAAGATACTAGTATAAAAATACAGTCAGCCCTCTACTTACGAAAAATCACTGAATACGTAAAATCCAAGATTCGAAAAACATTTTCCTAAATTTTCGTCCTCTGTATACGAAACAACCTCCTCTTATGAAAAGCGCCATTCAAACATTCAAACTATGTACGAGTTACTCTCCATTGACTCTCTCCCAACATCCCGCCCCACTGGCCTCCCATTGGCTAGGGGGGAGCTGAACTGTACCCATTACTGTACCTATACTTCCTCTTTGTCACACGTGTGAAGGAGAGTTAAATAGGACTGTTGGTTTGAGAGTGATCAGTTCAGCGTTATATTTCGTTATCCATCATGGGCACCAAGAAAGTGATTCCCGGTGACACCGAAAAGAAGAAGCGGGATCACTTATCAATTGAAGTGAAGCAGGGGATAATAAAAAAATACGAAAATGGGATGTGGTTGAGCGAAATCACAAAGGAGTATGGCCGAAACCCCTCTACAATCGGGCCGATATCGAAGCAGAAGGAGACCTTAAAAGCATAGATACAGTGATGGAGGCGATTATTTTGGAAAACGCAACCGCCATATTTAAGGACCTCGTGAAGGAGGGTGGGGGTGATGGTTCTTCAGACCAGCAACACCCGGACTTTAAAGCGTTGCATGGGTGGTTCGAGAGATTTAAAAAAAGGTAAATAATTTTATTTTACTTTTAACACATCTTTCATACATATTTCATACAAAATTGGTGTATTTTTTATCATTTTTAAAGGGTTTATGGAGTAGTCTTTGGAGCCTTGGAACGAATAACGCGTTTTACATGTAAAATGCACCCCTACTTACGAAAACTCCAGGTTAGAAAAAAGGCTCTGGAACAGATTAATTTTGAAGTAGAGGGCTGACTGTACAAGTGTTATATATGTGGATTTTTAATATCTGTGTCAAATCACATTTCATTTAATTTTTCTTTGGCCCAATAAATACATTTCAGTGTGAAATACTGTGATTAACACCACCTGTTAGAAGTGGAACCCAAACTACTAATGCAACTGGGAAATATAAATAACGCTTAAGCATAGTTAAAAATCATCTGTTCTCTCATTACATGTGCTTAACTTAACTCTGAGTACTCTGAACCCAAACATAGTAAGAGTCTACAGAAAAAGACACCCCAAAACTGAAGTCCAATAACAACAACAGCAGCAGCAGCAGCAGTGGATGCAATGTCTATCTGCTAAGCTATCATTTTATTTTTTTTAAAATTCCTTAATTGTGCAAACGCAGGAATTTTGAAAAGCAATTATTTCTTGAACGGAGCATGCAGAAGCGTAACAATGTGTACGGTTTATAGTGTTTAATACTTTCTTTTTAAAAAGTGACTTAAAACCCAAGACATCATGTGATTGTATAAGAACAAATACTTGCATATCAGCTCAAAGCACTGTTTGTATATACTACTCAGAAATGGCAAAATCTGATTGGTCTATTCTGGGGTTAAAGGGCATTATTCTGAGTGGATAATGCTTCAATCAAAATGATGGGGCACTCACAGTTTGTTGCGGACATCATAATTGTGCAACATCATAAATATAATTTTTAAAGAACCCATTCAAAAAGATCCAATTTTTGTTTGTTTTCTTATGTTTTCACATAGTATTTAAACTAAAACATCTTTACTTTAGTTACTTTAATTTTGTTTATGAAGGAGTAGGTTTCATCACACCATCAGATACCCAGCACTTAGCACTTAGCTCAGCTTGAAGTGCACAGCTTACCTGCACCGCTTCGGTCATATTAAAATATGCCAATAAAAACAATAGTCTCATGTTAGTTTGCTTTTCTTCATGTTTCTACCTTGTATACACTTCTACTCTTAAAGAAGAATTAAAGATGTCGTAAAGATTGCTTGTACATGCAATCAAATCAGCTGCGTCTGTTATGATTTAAAAAAGCGGAAGGAATAAACTATAAAAATCTCATTTTAGTATACTTATTTTGTGCTCATGTTCCCATGTAGAATATACCAAAATAATATACACTTCAAGCTTGTTGGATGTCAATGAACTGAACAGTCAATGAGCTGGAATATCAACATCCACCTAGTATGCGGCCCATTACTGTTGATTAAATGTCTGTTCCACTATTTTTTTTTTAATTCTCTGCCTTTGAAGCATTAAAAATCTATTAATTACTGCTTTTATTTAATTTTGTGATTCAGTTCAAGCGAAGACTGGTTTACATATCTAAAGTTAATGAGAAAATTATGGTTTTTTTTTAGATTTCAATTTAATTGTCGAAAAAAATCTATGGGAGAATTTCTGAGCCGATATCGACTTTGATTCAATTTAGTTGACTTTGATTAAATTCAGTTCAGTGATCCTCCCCCACCCCAGTTAATCTTTCACAAGCTGTATTGATTTTTTTGTTTGTTTGTTTGCTTATTTGTTATTCATAAATTATCATAAATCAGGGGTCACCAACATGGTGCTCGTGGGTACCAGGTTACCCACCAGGACAACAGGATTTACCCACAGGCCTGTTCACTGCTATTTTTAGAACAGGCCCGCGGCTCCATAGCGCCACTCTCCATTGAGCTGCATCTAAATTTTTGCTTTTTTTTAATCAAATAAATATCTTCGCATAAATTATTATTATTTATTAATAATAACATATAATTAAAGGTAAATTGAGCAAATTTGTTTTTTCAGAAGTGTGTATCAATCTGGTATCCCTTCGCATTAGCTGGTACCCAAAAAGTAGCTCTCAGTTTCAAAAAGGTTGGTGACCTCTGGCATAAAGGATTGTACAAGCAGTAAGACAAAGATGAAGCTGTTTGATTAGTAAGCCAACACACACAAAACAAAAGATCCAACCAGAGCAGTAAACAAAAATCATTTGGTTGACCAAGTGAAAAAAATAACAGACAGCCAAGTCCTCTACCAGACACCCAGCAAGCAAGAACAAGCAAGCAAAAGAAAAAAAAGGACAAGAGTAAAAGCATGCAGCCGTCATGCACAGGGGGCTAAACTCTTGAAGGTTGAGGCAACCCGGAGAACGATGACTAAGACAGCCACACCAGTCACGAACCTGGGATATAGAGGGTGGCAGTGCCCTCATCCATGGCGAACATGTTGGAGCCGGTACATACATAAACCCCAGCGTCTTCGGGACGTACGTTCTGGATCGTCAGGATGCCGTTGAAGTCCATAGCACGGTCCGGAAGCTTGCCATTGCCTTGACGTGTCCACACGAGAGTGTACGCTGGGAACTGAGTGCGGTTCAAGTATATCAGAAAGAACATATACATGTTTCAGTAACTGAGGCAAACCTCATGTTAAACATGAAAAAGAACCATGGAGTGTGGATGCAATACTTTGCTCTTAGCTGTGCAGATGAAGCTCACTGTCGCTCCTGGGATTACTCTCTGGGCTTTAGGCTCCTCAATAAACACCTCAATAGGTTTGGAGGGAGAACCTGGTGAGAAGTGCAGATGTTTGATTTGAGAGAGCACAATTATTTATAAATAATCTCATATCTGCTTAATTAGAGGACAGACAGAGATAAACCCAAAACCCCCACATATTTTAAGGACACTTTCCTTCTATGTATGCTGCATATATTTATATGGAAGTTGTTGACACTGATGGAGGTGAATTAAGATAATTTTCAAGCTCATGGAGTTTGGAAAGGGTATATTTTACACTTGGAGGAGAATAAGGGTGTTTTTTTCTGAGCATTGGATGTGGGTGGAGATGTTTTTACACTCAGAGGAGGGTGAGGATGATTTTTATAGGGCTTATGAACGTGGTTGAGAATTCTTTTACATTTTTAGAGGTAATTGAGGGAGTTTCTTACACTTATGAAGGGCGATAAGGGTGTTTTATGCTCTTCTTTTCCTTTCGGCTGTTCCCTTCAGGGGTCACCACAGCAAATCATCTGCCTCTATCTCACCCTAATCTCTGCATCTTCTTCTCTTACACCAACTGCCTTCATGTTCTTCTTTCTCCACGTCCATGAATCGTCTCTTTGGTTTTCCTCTAGACCTTCTGCCTGGCAGTTCCAACCTCAGCATCCTACTACCAATATACTCACTATCCCTCCTCTGTACATGTCCAAACCATATACATATATATACACTAGTCCTTCTCAAAAAATTAGCACATTGTGAGAAAGTTCATTATTTTCTGTAATGTACTGATAAAAATTAAACTTTCATATATATTAGATTCATTGCACACCAACTGAAATATTTCAGGCCTTTTATGGTTTTAATACTGATAATTTTGGCATACAGCTCATGAAAACCCAAAATTCCTATCTCAAAAAATTAGCATATCATGAAAAGGTACTCTAATCGAGCTATTAACCTAATCATCTCAATCAACCAATTAACTCTAAACACATGCAAAAGATTCCTGAGACTTTTAAAAAAACCCAGCCTGGTTCATTACTCAAAACCGCAATCATGGGTAAGACTGCCTCCTGACTGCTGTCCAGAAGGCCAGCATTGACACCCTCAAGCAAGAGGGTGAGACGCAGAAAGAAATCTCTGAGTGAATAGGCTGTTCAGAGTGCTGTATCAAGGCACCTCAGTGGGACGTCTGTGGGAAGGAAAAGGTGTGGCAGAAAACGCTGCACAACCAGAAAAGGTGACTGGACCCTGAGGAAGATTGTGGAGAAGGGACGATTCAAGACCTTGGGGGACCTGTGGAAGCAGTGGACTGAGTCTGCAGTCGAAACATCCAGAGCCACCGCCACTTTTGAACCAGAAACAGTGGCAGAAGCGCCTGACCTGGGCTACAGAGAAGCAACACTGGACTGTTGCTCAGTGGTCCAAAGTACTTTTTTTTGGATGAAAGCAAATTTTGCATGTCATTCGGAAATCAAGGTGCCAGAGTCTGGAGGAAGACTGGGGAGAAGTAAATGCCAAAATGCCTGAAGTCCAGTGTCAAGTACCCACAGTCAGTGATGGTCTGGGGTGCCATGTCAGCTGCTGGTGTTGGTCCACTATGTTTTATCCAGGGCAGGTTCAATGCAGCTAGCTATCAGGAGATTTTGGAGCACTTCATGCTTCCATCTGCTGAAAAGCTTTATGGAGATGAAGATTTTCAGTTTTCAGCACGACCTGGCACCTGCTCACAGTGCCAAAACCACTGGGAAATGGTTTACTGATCATAGTATTACTGTGCTCAATTGGCCTGCCAACTCTCCTGACCTGAACCCCATCGAGAATCTGTGGGATATTGTGAAGCGAAAGTTGAGAGACACCAGACCCAACACTGTGGATGAGCTTAAGGCCGCTATCGAAGCATCCTGGGCCTCCATAACACCTGAGCAGTGCCACAGGCTGATTTCCTCCATGCCACGCCCCATTGAAGCAGTCATTTCTGCAAAAGGATTCCCGACCAAGTATTGAGTCCATAACTGAACATAATTATTTGAAGGTTGACCTTTTTTTGTATTAAAAACACTTTTTTTTATTGGTTGGATGAAATATGCTAATTTATTGAGATACAGATTTTTGGTTTTCATGATCTGTATTCCAAAATCATCAGTATTAAAACAACAAAAGACCTGAAATATTTCAGTTGGGGTGCAATGAATCTAAATATATGAAAGTTTAATTTTTTATTAGTACATTACAGAAAATAATGAACTTTATCACAATATGCAAATTTTTTGAGAAGGACTACAATATATGGAGCACTATAGCAGAGCATAATTAAAAAACATAAAAGGTCAGATTTGCAATACAGCTTTCAGTCTTACCGGTTATGACAATCTCCGCCCGGCTGCGGTTGGTACTGAGCTGGTTTCGGCAGGTACACGTATACACACCAGCATCAGAAGGCTGTACTTTGGAGAAATGTAACTCTTCTCCTGCAAACCAAAAAATGTCCAATGTAATCTGAGTAAATCATCCCCACAAAGAGATATATTTTAACCATTCCCACTTATTGTTCAGGGTGAAAATGACAAAACACTAAATGTTTTAGCTATCACCACCTTTTGTTTACTTCCTCAGCACTTTTCTCCTAGACATGATGAAAGAAGTACCTTGTCTGCGTCTCTCAGCTGAGCTGGAGATGGGACGGCCATCATCACGTGTCCAGTAGAAATAATGAGGCAGAGGTCCAGAACTTTGGCACCTGAGGGTGACTGAGGTACCCTGAGGGACCAGCACTCTCTCGGGGTAAACCCTTACCACCAAAGAGGCAGATGCTGTCCAAAAACAAGCACACCATCTCCATGATCATATCACCTTCTTTAAGTACTAACACTTACCAAAAATTATTAAAATAATAAATAATATAAACATGTATACACTGCCTAACACAAAAGCGTCAAATAGAGGTCTCTACTGATAGGTGTCCAAAGCTGGGCTTTCAGATTTTTGTGTTAATTTTTTCACCTCTGTTATTAGTTTAATTATCATTTTAAGGAATTCATGCTCTCTTAAGCTTCTGATTTTCTAATTTGCTCCATGAACTATTTATCATCCTGCAAGTCTGTGTGCCTACCTGAGTTAGCTTGTATGTGCATTATTTTTTTATACTGTGCGAGTTTGAGCCATGAGTCATGAGTCATGATGTTTTGTCTTTCAGTTTGTTATTAATATTAAATCTTGCCTGCTGTCATCATGCAAGTGAGCGATGCAGCCATTTTTGAATTCCTATGGTGAGCATGTGCAGACAATGAAAGACATGGAACAACTATCCAAGCCACATACCATGATTATGGTGCTTTGCTCAGAAGCTCCAATATAAAAGGTAATCAACAAAATGATTGGACTTGAACATGTTATGTTATTCTCCAAAAAAACTGGTGGACTGAAAGTACAGGGTTTTATAGGATTACAATATTTATTAACTATGCCTTAGCGCTGTACCTGCGTTTGTTTTCCTGTTATCAAGTTTACACAAAAAGTTATGAATGGTTTTTCGTGGAATTTTCAGAGAATGTGATGAATGGACCGGCAGAGGACTGCACTCTTAGTGCTTCTAGTTATCAATTATTAATTTGTTTAATCATAAAGAAGAAAAGCCAGGGAACAAAATATATTAGTTTTTTAAGCACTTGCTCATGAGACTCATTTCAGAAAATGCCAAAGAAACAAAAACATCTCCTTACAGATTTCCAGATCAATTATTTTCTGAACTGTTTAATCCTAATTAGGGTCGCTGGATGGCTGTCGTCCATCTCAGCCAACTCTGGCCATGGGCAGAGTACACCCTGGGCAGCTCACAAGGAAATATCAAATTATTTAAATATTTAATCCCCCCTCCTCCTTAAATTTATTTATACTACCAAAGTTTTCCAAGGAGTCGATACATTAGTTGTTTTGAAACAAAAGTAAAACTTAACCTTAAAACTACTGTAAACTACATTTTCTCTAACTATAAAATAAGTTAATGGATACACTCACCATCATCTGGACGGCACTTGACCCTCTGTTGAGGATTTCCAAAATATCCAGGTGCACACCTGTTTAAAGAGACATAAATGACTCCGAGCCAAATAAAAACAATACACGTATAGACACATGAGAGTGTCCTCTTACCGCTCACAGTACTGGCCCATGTAGCCTGGCTGACAGGCTGTACACCGGTAGTCTCCATTACCCAAACTCTCACAAGTGGACGAGAATCTAAACATAATTATACACACGAAATAAACAGCTCATAATAAACACTCGTATATTCTGGTGTTCGAAGCATGTGAGTGCGGGTGAGTGTGGCATGAGAGAGTTGAATGTTTAAAACTATAATGAATAACAGTGTATTAGCTACAGCATAGAGTAATAGTGTATAGATCTTGATTTAATGATTATTGTTTTAAAGCAAGCACTATTTAAAATAAAAAAAGTTTGTGCAACTATAGTAGCTGACAGATCTTGTACAACAGTTAAAAAACCAAACAAACAAACATTAGATATCGCTTTGGTTTAAATAAATAAATACTAATACATTTTAAAAAGAAAACAAAAATTCAGGTTTGACTAAGAATTGGATTTGTTTATAAAAATCTATCATCAAAATGCTTTTAAATCTCACCAGCATCATCCTCCTGCAAACATTTCTGGGTAAGCAGCTAGTTTAAAGATTCAATTAACATTGTTTTCTGTGCCATAATCTATATCGAAAGATGTTTTATATGTCTGATATAAAATTTGCAAGCTTTAAAACAACATCCGGATCAAACACTAAAATACTGTATAATTGAGTTTTATTAATAAGACTAACTGGTTCTCGGTGTCAATATGGGGACAGGCACAGGGTTGACAGTCTTCTGGGGTTCCAGCAGTGGCGTCGCCAAAGAAACCAGAGGCACACTGCTCACAAAGCTCACCCATGGTATTATGCTGACAGCTCTATCAACAAGAGATTATCCTCAGTGCAAAGCTACACACAAAACCCAAGTTTTTATATACTAGTATGGAATCATTGTACCGTGCAGGTGCCAGTTTCTGGATCACATGAGTCAGAATGCCCATTGCATTCACACATCTCACAGTGGCCGAGATAGAGTCCTCCACCTGTGCGGGTGTATCCTGGAGCGCAGTCCTAAAAACACACCGCAAAGAATTTCATAATCCTGTAAAACTGAAGCAAGAAGCCTGAGTTTCTCTATCGTGATGTCCCACTAGTGCATCACATGACCTACCTTCTACGTGATGCTATCACAGAGGTGGGTGTTACCACCATGGGACATCCCATCCACAAAGCTTCTAGTTTTGCATTAATCCCTTTCTGTCATTCAGTCCTGCACTGCAGAACCACACATACCTGACATGATAGGCCCTCATACCCAGCAGGGCATCGACAAAGCTCCACCTCCAGAGCTCGGTCCAGTCCGGTGTAGTGAGGCACAGCAATCTCCATACTGACCCCTGAGATGCTGGAGGAGCGCAAGACAGTGTGGTAAGAGGCTCGTATTAGAATGTCATCCAGATCAGCCAGTACCATAAGCAGATGTTCCCTAGTGGCAGGCATGCCGTCGGGACGCTGCCAGTACTCCTAAACCGCAAGAGGAAAATCAATGATGTCGGATATCGGAACAGATGTTCGAAGAGTACTGTGTAATAAAGCTAAAGTAGTAAATATTTTACAGTTCATCTCACCTCCCGGAAGACAAACTCAAAGTTGCGGGTTTCTCTCGTCCCCTGCCCCCTTCTCCAATCCTGTCGAGCCACTAGAGTGATGTCATTACCCTGGAAAATGAAGAAGGCTTCATGAGATTCCTTTTTAAACCAATAGCACCTTCGCTTTTGTTAAATTTACACTATTACATACAATGATCTGAACATCTACGTCTTCTATCGGAGCACCTCTTGGCCCGGGAACATAGGAGATGGTGTACTTGAGCTTTCCTCCATAGGCTTGAACCTGTTATAAGAAATAAGGAAAAGATCCCAGTCATAAAAATATTAAAGCTTTTACTCCTTTCAACTCGTGAGTAATTACCTTGTCCCTAAGAAACTTCTCAGGAAGCTTCCAGAAGAGCACATCCTCCGAGTGTAAGCTAAAGCCTTTGTAGACCAGAGAGTACTGGAGCACATGGAAATTGAGAGGTGCCAGAACATGAGCAGATGCCAGATAGAAAGAAAAAGAAAAGCAGTGCAAAAGAGCAAGGCAAAGCAGATCATCAGAGAAATGGCTTTTCGTTTCCTAATGGCTAACCAACTCCAAAAAACAAATATCTTGGCTTAAATTAAGATGCCTAAGACACATAATGGTGACTATCTTGTTGCTGAATAAAACACATCACTCCAAACTTGATACTTGGTGTGAATTTCACACACCCTGAGGTTAGCAAGACTAATTAACCATCGCATACCATCTCCCAATCTCATAGCTAATGACTGATTAACCAAATGCATTACTTGCCCCAATAATAAGGTATTTTGTAAAAAATTAACTGATGACTAAATGTCTTGATGATCACCAAGACTGGGTGAGCTTGCTAACATTTAGGTCAGCTGTTCCTCCTGAAGGTGGTACTTCCAAGATTTTCATTGGCATCAAGTCACGGATGACTACCCTGTTGGAGGAGCCAGGTGGAGCAGCGTTGGATGGATCCATTCGTTTTTTTCTGAGCTTATCCTGTCAGGAAGACCAACATCCCAAACCAGCATCAAACCAATGCAGAGCACTGTTGAATCTAATTACATAGAAGCTACAAAGTGTTAATAATGGTCTACATTTAATGCTAAACAAAATGGAAAACACCGGAAAGACCATTCAATACCTTGATTGTGGTAAGGTGATGGGAATAACCTGGTGCACCAGGGTGAAGCTCAGAGGCCCAAACAGAGGCTTGTGAGTCTGCAGGGGGAAAAGGAGGAACGGGGGCATGGCCACCTGAACTACTTGCAAAACTACTGGTTCTGACTGGAAAGGAGGAAGAGGAATTGGAAGACGAAGAAAAGTTGGTGGGTGGTCCTTGAGAGAAGTTGCCGCTGAGCTTCCATATTTCGTCGTTGGTTTTACGCACATCACTTGGTGACTTTAGAAAATATGGGTGGAGTGAAATGAACAGAAACCAGAGTGACCCAGGGGACAGCAATGAAATTCGAGAAGTTAGCAATCCAAGGTCGTCCAATAGCATGCACAAATAAAGGCATGCAGAGATACAATCAGGGGGTGTGCATCAAGATACCACAGAACTCAACACGTGTTCACCTGGGTTTGGTACAGGGTTTCTGCAGGTATCAGCAAATGTAGTTTAATAATGTTTGTGTCAAAAAAAATTGTTTCTGGGGTTGTACTTCATTGGCATAATTAATTGCTGTCTATCGTTTACAGCGGATTTGTGCCTATTGGACTGCATACAAGATTAATCGGCACCGTCATCCATTGTATCTTGGTCAAATGCTTTTTCACAAACCCTATAAACTTCTCCATTTTGCCTAGCAACGGGCTGAAACAATGTCCTAAATTCTACTTCCTTCATCCACCTTTACCAGAACCATCGTCCTTACAGCTTTGCGACGAAGAAATATACCTTCCCTGACCAAAGATTAACTCCTTCAGACCCCCTGCGCACCACCGTAAGATTCAGTATTACTGCAATTTTATACTGGCATGGAGACCATCAGTATCACACTAGTTGTAGAGTGTATTCCGTAGAAGCAAATCAAAGCTTTAATTACATACACAAGCTTGCAGTTTGCATGTTTGCAATTTGCAGAACTGCTTTCCTACTTGGGCCGCAGGGAAGCTAGAGCCTACCTCGGCTGGCTGTAGTTGAAAGCAGGGTACACCCTCAACAGCTCATAGCAGGGCCAACAGACACACACAACCATTCACACACATTTTCCAAACTATCTAAATGTTTTTATTAAAGTGTTAGAGAATGACATGTAATGCTATTGATGCCCAATCCCAATCTGAGTGAGAGATGGATGGAACAGGAGATCGGTGCAGCCTCTGCTGTAAAGTGCAGATTGTAAAGGGCTGTTATGGTGAAGAATAAGCCGAGATGGAAGCTCTCAATTTACCAGTTGATTTATGTTCCTACCCTCACTTGTGGTCACGAACTTTGGACAGTGACTGAAAGAACGAGGTCCTGGATTACGGGCGGCTGAAATGATCTTCCTTTGCAAGGTGGTGGGGCTCTCCCTCAGAGATAGAATGGGAAGCTCGGTTATCCAGGAGGAGCTTTGAGTAGAACCATTGAGAAGAGTCAGTTGAGATTGGTCGGGAATCTGATTAGAATGCTGCCCCAACACCTCCCTGGTGTGGTGTTTTTGGTATGTCAAATAGGGAAGCGACCCCTGGGTTAGCCCAGAGGGATGATGTCTCTTTCTACTATCTTTCTATGGTCTCGGAACACCTCAGTGTGCCCCCCAGAAGAGCTAGAGGAAGTGACCGGGGAAAGAGACTTCACTGCTTACGTGCTTGTCCCATGATTCGATCTAATATAAAAAAGAAATAAACTGACTGACTAATGATTACGATCGGCTTTTAATGTCAGTTAGTGGCATTTTGCAAACCCTCCCTCAAAAAGAAAAAAAAAAGACAAAAACCCTGCTGAAACCCTGTGGTGTATTTGTATCATACAGGCGACTGTCATTCTCATAATTCAGCACTCCATCTAAAACCTAAAATTTCTTCATACAAATCCTTATCGTTTTTAGCCCTGAACCTATGATACCGTGATTATTACCAAGTCAAGGAAGCAATAAGGTTTGGTCTCTAAACAATCCAAGGAATCAAAAGAACATTGATGCCGGTTTGGCCACACTAATTTTCTTTTTCATTTTTTTTTTCTCACTGTCCCTCTATCAATGAAGATTCATCCTGGTATTATAAATATAACATGCCTTCCTATAATCTCGACAAGAAACCATTGGATAATGTTGCAGACCTTTCCAGCATGATGCACAACTTCCAAAAGCCACTTGTTTATGGTGGATATGTGTAGTCAAAAACATTGGTACTTTTGGCTAATTCTAATTTTAATCTTTATTATTTTATCAATTTCAGAGGTTATTATTATGTTTTTTTTTTCATCTACAAAATTTTACTTTCAGGATTATGCATATTTCAAGTAGAAAGCTGAAAAGAGTGCTCTGGCCAAAAGATCACTGATATGGAACTGGGAATGGAACAACTCAACTTCTATTTCTATTGGTGTGTGTGTGTTTGTGTGTGTGTGTGTGTGTGTGTGTGTGTGTGTGTAAATATTACTGTTTGAATTTTGAGTGTAATATACTATCATGATATTAATACAATATTAAAATGTAGAAATCAGACTATTTGCTAATTTAATCATGAGTTTATTATCGCCGCCAAGGATATTATGTTTTCATTTGAGTGTTTTTTTTAACTGTCTGTTTGCAACTTCCTGTACACTGTTTTTAAAAGATCAATCTGAAATTTTTGACAGACAGTTGATTTCTGACTTTCGTAAAAAGTAGACTGCAAAGCTGTCAGCATGTTTCTGTCCCTTACTAAAGGGTTGTGTCCTATGCCAAATCAAATGTGCGAATCAGATGATTCGCTGTAGCGACCCCTGAAAAAAGGGAAAAGCCGAAAGGAAAAGAAGAAGAAGTTGATCATAATGATAGAACTCATTCCCATTCAATTTAGTAAGAATCCATGTACTGATGACATCACAAAAACATATTAAATAAACAATATAAAAAAAACTCATAAGGTGTCTTTTGTGAAGAAAATCATATTCTCGAAGGAAAATCCTATTTTTTTTTTTGGAAGTTTGGTAACACTGCCGGTCCAGCAGGGGGTGCTGTGTACTTTGCTATTTGCAAGTTTATGATTTTTTTTTTTTTTTAAACAAAAGGTGGAGATTTGGATAAGGAAGATGCCACTAAATTTGGATAGGATCCAGATCAAAATTTGGATACAGTAATTTTTTCAAAGAATATTAATATTTGATTCACACGGAGAACTGCTAGGCTTAGCTTAGTTTATGGTCTCCGCATGCTCTACAAACCGGATTCCAAAAAAGTTGGGACACTACAAATTGTGAATAAAAACTGAATGCGATGATGTCGAAATGCCAAATTTCAATATTTTATTCTGAATATGACAGGTCAAACATTTAAACTGAGAAAATTTCATGGTGTCAACAAATCTCAAAAACGTTAGGACAAGGACATTTTCACTACCGTGAGGCATCCCTTCCTTCTTACAACAGTCTGCAAACATCTGGGGACCGAGGAGACAAGTTTCTCAAGTTTATAAATAGGAATGATGTCCCATTCTTGTCTAATACGGGTATCCAACTGTTCAACTGTCTTGGGTCTTCTTTGTTGAACCTTCCTCTTTATGATGTGCCAAATGTTCTCTATAGGTGAAAGATCTGGACTGCAGGCTGGCCATGTCAATACTCAGATCCTTTTCCTACATGGCCGTTAATGCTGCATGTGGTCTGACATCATCATGTTGAAGAATGCAAGGTCTTCTCTGAAAGAGACTACGTCTGGATGGGAGCATATGTTGTTCTAGAACCTGAACTTTGTACATTGACTGTGCCTTTCCAGATGTGCAAGCTACCCATACCACACGCACTCATGCAACCCCATACCATCACAGATGCAGGCTTCTGAACTGAGCGCTGATAACAACTTGGGTTGTCCTTGTCCTCTTTAGTCTGGATGACATGGCGTCCCAGTTTTCCAGAAAGAACTTCGAATCGTGATTCGTCTGACCACTGAGCAATTTTCCACTTTGCCACACTCCATTTTAAATGACCCCTGGCCCAGAGAAAACGCCTGCGTTTCTGGGTCCTGTTTATAAATGGCTTCTTCTTTGTACTGTAGAGTTTCAGCTGGCAACGGGGGATTGCACGGTTGATTGTAATCACCGACAATGGTTTGTGGAAGTATTGCCGAGCCCATTCTGTGATTTCCCTTAGAGTAGCATTCCTGTTTGTGGTGCAGTGCCGTTTAAGGGCCCGAAGATCACGACCATCCAGTATGGTTTTTCGGCCTTGACCCTTACACACAGATTGTTTCAGATTCTCTCAATCTTTGGATAATGTTATGCATTGCAGATGATGATAACTTCAAATTCTTTGCAATTTTTCCCTGAAAAACAAAAGACATAATTGGCACAACAGCAGTTGGACGGCAGGGCCTCGGTACTACTAGCACCCCACGATGGTCCGCTGCATCAGGCAGTGAGAAGAGGAAAATGGTCCAAGATGAAGTAAGGTTGAATGAAGAGAAGTCCCACAAAAGAGGAGCAGCTGAATTGGTACTGCAGGGTGCTTGGACAAGATGGACAACTACTGAAAGGAAGCTTACATGGGCGGAGATTTGGAAATACGAGTCGTTCAGATTGAGTTTCCTACTGAGATCGGTGTATGACCTCCTGCCATTACCGGCGAACTTGCATAGGTGGGGCTTAAGAGAAGACCCAAAGTGCGTACTCTGCGGCAAAGTAGTTACATTGGAGCATGTGCTGGTATCTTGCAATGTAGCATTGAATCAAGGCCGCTATAGATGGAGACATGACAAAGTTCTACGGGAACTGGCTGACACGTTAGTCAGAGAAAGAGGAGCCCCAAGAAAGCAAGAGAATCTATCAACTTTGTCAAAGAGGGGGAGGCTAGGGAAACTATAGTAGCACAACCAACATCAGTGTTTGATGAGTCAGAGCAGTGGGAAATGATAGTTGATCTGGGCCAGAGGCTGGTCTTTCCAGAGGTAGTCCAGACTACTCTGAGGCCTGATATCATCATTTGGTGCGCAAAGAACAAGAGGATTCTAATCGTTGAACTCACGGTACCCTGGGAAACAAGATGTGAGGAAGCGTTCAAGCGTAAGAAAGCCAAGTACACTGAGTTGGTTGAACAGTGCCAGCAACAAGGTTGGAAGTGTTGGCTTTTTCCTGTAGAAGTAGGAGCTGGAGGATTCGCTGCGGAGTCCTTATGGAGAACATTAGGAAGCCTAGGTGTCAAGGGCAGGGACAGGAAGAGAACTATAAAAGCAGTATGCCAAGTTGCATTCAGTTTTTATTCACAATTTGTACTGTAGAGTGTCCCAATTTTTTTGGAATCCAGTTTGTAGTTTAATATTAAAATGACATTTAATTTAACTAGTATTAGCCTGATTAATATAACACTGATGTGTGTTTTTCGATCTGCCATTCATTGTCACTTGGTTCATGCGCACAACTACAACATACGTATCACAGAAATTTGGCAGATGACAAGCAACAATACTTTATTTAAAAAACATAACATCACCAAAACTCATTCATAAAATGCTAGATCATGTCAGTGCATACTTGGAACACACATTCCACTCATTCTGATTTACCTTATGTGAGCGTTTCATTCGTTTAACGTGAGTTTGCTTCTAAAAAGTACAAAAATAGATATTTAATGTCCAATTTTTAAAAGCTTAACCAGACCTAGGATTCATTTGTTTTTTAACTTTGAATTGTACATAAAGATGATGCCAAAATTTCAAACTGCTCCTATGTTGACCCCTACTGTCCTGACCTACAGGGGAACCTTTTTAGCCGATTTTACAAAACTTATTTCAAGGTGTCCCAGGTTAATTAAAAATAAGTCTTTAGGTAGGATAGAGTATTATAATCAATCCAGGACATATTTTAGGTTTGCCAAGGAGGTGATCAAAATGATCTGAGCCGTTTTTTTCCCATAAAATTTGTCAAAAACCTTCAAGATTATCCCAGAAGATATTTTGTAAGGGCATTTTAGTCAAAAATCCACGGATGTAATAGCGGTACACTCTTGAAGTTTGAAGAAAAAAATGGCAAAAAGTGATCACAGAATGGAGAAAGGGTCCTTCAGGAGCCTAAAACTCTTAAGACGGTAGCCAAAAAAAATGTTGCTAGGATCTTCTCTATATTAAATCTATGACTATATACTATGCAGGTTTTGGCAACTTTTTTAAATTGATTTGGTCTTCATCTCTTAAACAGAGTATGAAATACAGGGGTGGACGAAATAATGGAAACACCTAACATTTTGGAATCATAATATTTGAACATAATTTAAACAATCAAAACTTGGCATATGTATTGATTCATACAACTTGTGAATTGTTTCCAAAGGAATTTTAAGCCATTATTCAGTTAGAATACCCTCCAACTCTTTTAGAGACTTGTGCTTTGCTGAGGACATTTTTCCCTCTCTTTCAAAGGCAGTCATTACTTTTGAGACAGTACCTCTTGAAACACCGAACATTTGTGCAGTTTTTGTTACACTAGCGCCTTCCATACGAGCACCAACAATTTGTCCTCTTAAAATCTGAGAGGTCTGCCATTATGGAGTATGATTAATGTTTTCAATATCTGTTTAATGTTTTCAATATCTGAAAAAGAAAAACAACATTTATTTTACATCAACATATCAAATAAAATTATTACCCAAAAAATAATAACATATGCCAAGTTTTGATTGTTTAAATTATGTTCAAAGATTATGATGCCAAAATGTTAGGTGTTTCCATTATTTTGTCCACCGCTTGTATATAGAACCAAGAGAAAAGGTCTAACAACAACTTTCCCTTGTCTTTAAAATTACTGTTTTTGTTTGTACTGGTTGCTTATGTCCTCACCCAGGCTTTTATATCAGATTATGTGTTATACCTAGCTCAAGTCTATAGTAGTCATTAGATTAAAATAAATCCATTGGCATCCTCCTACATCATAAGCAACATGAAAGGAAAGTAATTCTCGACTCTCAGTTTCAGATAAAAAGCTGGCAGAAAGGGTGAAGACTGACGTGAGGAATGGCAAGAAGACCGATATCTTGTGGTTTATAAAAGCTTCAACCTGTAGACTATACCTTATCTCCCTGGTAGATGGAAGACAGTTGCCAGAAGTGTGGCTCCTGGCTGTGATGATCAAAGTTGGTGAATGAGAGCTGCGTTCCATCCGTGGCCACCTCCACTGAGAAGTCGCTACTGATGCGGTTGGTGCGTTGACGGTTCACAAGAGTGAAGCCTTGGGCGTTTCCGGGAGCAAACACAGTGTTGATCTGGGAAAGAATGACAAATCCAAAGAACAGAGAGATAAGGACAACATTCAGATCTTCAGTATGAAAGCCAAAAGCAGGTCCGCAAGCCTTACAATATCTCTGTACAGTGATGAGCTGGAGCACTGCTGAGTGACTCCCATGCAGAAGCACGGCAGGCAGCCATCTTTGTTGGCAGGGCTGAGATTGAAAGCGCCAGGCTTACAGCTGGAGCATAAAGGACCCTCCACATTCATCTGCACATTGGGAACACACAAAAGAGATCATAAGATCCTCCTCTTGGCTGCAACTAAAGGTGGACACATGGTCTGATAGTTGTGTTTGTATAATTTCGTGCACATGCCTTGCAGCGGCAGATGCCGTTTGAACTACAACCTTCACTTCCTTGCGGGTCACAGTTTTGGCATCTCTCTGCAAACAGGAAATTTCTGTTCAGTCGGAGCCACCATACAAAACGAATACACAGGATTCGGCAGACTAAACATTTAGCTTATCTTAAACACTCCCTTTGGGATGATCTAAATGGTAAATATCATTGGCAGCTTCTTGAAAAAGGAAATCAAACAAAGCTGCTTCAAAAAGCCAACTTGGATTAACCGATTTTAATATACTTGTGTCCAGTCCTTTTGAGAAATAGCAGCCTGCCAAAAAAAAAAAAAAAAAGATAAACTACACACACAAGCAAAACATACCACTTCCTGGACTGCAGATCTGTCCATGTTCAGGATTGCCGGTGTATCCAGGGGCACATCTAGAATAAGAATGACAGTCATCAACAGTGAATCAAAAGCTTCTTTACCGAGGCACTTGCACGGGAACAACTTAGACCAGGATCAACTTGCCATGGTGCAACTTCCTGGTCAAAATTATTTTTCTCTGGAACTACTTGACACCGATGGGTACAACTTTCTCCTAGGGTTGTTCTAGAACTTCTGGTCTGGGGTGCAACCTGCCGTCTAAATACAATCTGTGCCAGGTAGGAGGGTTTATGCATTTGTTGTAATGTCCATACAGGTTGTTTTGCCAGCTTCCAGGACAGACTAGTGTTGCCACTGATTTGAGAGGGATCGTGTAAACAGGTATGAAACTGGGTGCAACTTGTTCTGTTTCCATTTTGTTCCAGGGGCAACTTGTTCATGTTTGTCCTTGTAAGAGCAAATGGAAAGGTTGCAAGACTAACCAGATGTGGCTTAAAACATCTTCAAATTAGTTCTCTTTACTCATTCGATTTGGAATACCAATTTTTTTTGGAGGACTAGTTCATTAAACTGGTAGTTGTTTAACCTCAACACACCTAATCAAAATCAACACCAAGTGTAGTGCAAAGACATCAAAACCATCATCATCATCATCATCTTCCGCTTAGTCCAGGGTCGGGTCGCGGGGGCAGCAACCTAAGCAAAGAGGTCCAGACGTCCCGCTCCCGAGCCACTTTCTCCAACTCTCCCGGGGGGGGGGGGGACACCGAGGCGGTCCCAGACAAGCCGAGAGACATAGTCCCTCCAGCGTATTCGAGGTTGACCCCGGGGTCTCTTCCTGGTTGGACATGCCCGAAACACCACTCCAGGGAGGCGTCCGGGGGGCATTCTGACCAGATGCCCGAGCCACCTCAACTGGCCCCTCTCAATGCGGAGGAGCAGCGGATCTACTCCGAGCTCTCCCCGGATGGCGGAGCTTCTCACCTTATCTCTAAGGGAGAACCCCGCCACCCGGCGAAGGAAGCTCATTTCAGCCGCTTGTATCCGTGATCTTGTTCTTTCGGTCATTACCCAAAGCTCGTGACCATAGGTGAGGGTTGGAACATAGATCGACTGGAAAATTGAGAGCTTTGCCTTGCGGCTCAGCTCCTTCTTCACCAGGACGGACCCGTACAGGCACCGCTTAACAACAGAGGCTGCAGTGATCCGTCTGTCGATTTCTCGCTCCATCCTTCCCTCACTCGTAAACAGTAAACAAGACTCCAAGATACTTAAACTCCTCCCCTTGGGGCAGGACCTCATTCCCGACCCGGGGGGTGCATTCCACCATTGTCCGACTGAGAACCATGGGCTCAGACTTGGAGGTACTGATCTTCATCCCGGCTGCTTCGCACTCGGCTGCGAATCGCTCCAATGAGAGCTGGAGGGCCCGACATCATCCGCAAAAAGCAGAGACGAGATCCGATGGCCACCAAACCAGAACCCTTCATCGCCTCGACTGCGCCTAGAAATTCTGTCCATAAAAATTATGAACAGAATCGGTGACAAAGGACAGCCTTGGCGGACTCCAACTCCCACTGGAAACGAATCCGACCTGCTGTTACCAATACGGACCAAACTGGCTCCGGTGATACAGCGACCGAATAGCACGTAGCAACGGATCTGGAACGCCATACTCTCGGAGCACGCCCCACAAGATCGTTCGAGGTACACGGTCGAAAGCCTTCTCCAAATCCACAAAGCACATGTGGACAGATTGGGCAAACTCCCATGCCCCCTCCAGAATCCTGTGGAGTGTATAGAGTTGGTCAAGAGTGCTGCGGCCAGGACGAAAACCACATTGTTCCTCTTGAATCCGAGGTTCGATTATCGGTCGGATCCTCCTCTCTAGTACCCCTGCATAGACTTTCCCAGGTAGGCTGAGGAGTGTAATTCCCCGATAATTGGAACACACCCTCCGGTCCTCCTTCTTAAATATTGGGACCACCACCCCAGTTTGCCAATCCAGAGGTACAGCCCCTGATGACCACGCGATGTTGCAGAGACGTGTCAACCAAGACAGTCCTACAACATCCAGAGCCCTGAGATATTCCGGGCGGATCTCGTCCAACCACGGAGCTCGACCACCGAGGAGTTTTCTGACAACCTCAGTGAACTCCACTCCAGTGATGGGCGGACCCTCACCTGAACCCCCAGGGTCTTCCTCCTCCACGGAGGGCGTGTTGGTGGGATTGAGGAGGTCCTCAAAGTATTCCCTCCACCTCTCAACAACATCCCCAGTCAAGGTAAGCAGCTCCCCACCTCCACCGTAAACAGTGTTTGTGAAGAACTACTTCCCCCTCCTGAGGCGTCGGATGGTGGCCCAGAACCTTTTTGAGGCCAACCGATAATCACTCTCCAGGCCCTCACCGAACTCCTCCCACGCCCGAGATTTTGCATCTGCGACAGCCTTGGCTGCAGCACGTTTGGCCTGCCGGTACCCGTTTGCTGCCTCAGGAGTCCCACAGGCTAACAAAACCCGATAGGCCTCCTTCTTCAGCTGGACGGCCCCCTTCACCGCAGGTGTCCACCACCGGTTTCGGCCACGACAAGCACCGACGACCTTACGGCCACAGCTATGGGCTGCCGCCTCAGCAATGCAGGCACGAAACATGGCCCATTCGGATTCCATGTCCCCCGCCTCCTCCGGAACGTGGTTGTAGCTCTGCCGGAGGTGGGAGTTAAAGGCCCCTCGGACAGGGGACTCCGCCAAACGTTCCCAGCAGACCCTGATTACACGCTTGGGCCTGCCAGGTCTGGAAGGCAACCTCCCACACCACCGAAGCCAACTCACCACCAGGTCGTGATCGGTAGACAGCTCAGCTCCTCTCTTCACCCGAGTGTCCAGAACATATGGTCGCAAGTCCGATGACACGACTACAAAGTCAATCATCGAACTGCGACCTAGGGTGTCCTGGTGCCAAGTACACTTATGGACACCCTTATGTTCGAACATGGTGTTCGTGATAGACAAACTATGACGAGCACAGAAGTCCAACAACGAAACACCATTCGGATTCAAACTGGAGAGTCCGTACTTACCGATCACACCCTTCCAGGTCACACTATCGTTGCCCACATGGGCGTTGAAGTCTCCCAAGACAACGAGCGAGTCTCCCGAGGGAGCGTTCTCCAACACCCCCCCCAAAGACTCCAAAAAGGGTGGGTACTCTGAACTGTCATTTGGTGCATAAGCACAAATAACAGTCAGGAACCGTCCCCCCACCCGAAGACGGAGAGAAGCTACCCTTTCGTCAACCGGGGAGAACCCCAACATTTGGACACCGAGACGGGGGGCAACAAGAATACCCACACCGGCTCGCCGCCTCTCCCCATGAGCAACTCCAGAATAGCAGAAGGTCCAGCCTCTTTCGAGATGGATGGTTCCAGAGCCCAAGCTATGCGTTGAGGTGAGCCCAACTATATCTAGTCGGTATCTCTCCACCTCACGCACCAAATCAGGCTCTTTTCCCGCCAGAGAGGTGACATTCCATGTCCCGAGGGTCAGAGTAAGTAGCCGAGAATCGGTCCGACAGAACCCATGCCTTTGACTGCCACCCAATTCTCACTGCACCCGACCCCTAAAACTTCTTCCA
This sequence comes from Plotosus lineatus, assembly GCA_024760905.1. Taxonomy (NCBI): domain Eukaryota; kingdom Metazoa; phylum Chordata; class Actinopteri; order Siluriformes; family Plotosidae; genus Plotosus; species Plotosus lineatus. Next base: position 50,855,705 of record CM045731.1, read on the forward strand.
CGGGTGGTGGGTCCATGGGAGGGCGGACCCATGTCTCCTTTTCGGGCTAAGCCCGGCCAGGCTCCATGGGCATAAGCCCGACCACCAGGCGCTTGCTTTCGAGCCCCTCCCCTGGGCCTGGCTCCAGGAGGGAACCCCGGTGACCCGCGTCCGGGCAAGGGAGACTGCTTCCTGTGCTCTCTCATGTGTTATAGGGGTTACACTATGATTATGATGATGATGATGATGATCATCATCATCATAAAGCAGGGGAACACATTCTTTTTCAGCATGCGAACTACTTACAAAATGATCAACTCAGAATGATCTACCAACGATAAAATTGCAAAACATACATTTATTCATAAATAAATTCTTTATATTAACCATATGTGTTTGTGTAATGCAGCCGTGAGGGAGGGGCACAAGCCAGTGTCTCTCCCTCATGCCAGTCCCAAGCCCGGATAAATGCAGAGGGTTGCACAAGGAAGGGCATCACAACAAAAAAATTCATACCGGATCGGTCGAGGCCCGAGTTAACAACGACCGTCATCAGTGCTGTTAACCAACAGGGTGTTGGTGGAAATTGGACTACTGTTGGTCGAAGACGTCGAAGGAGAGGCGGGAGGCGTGCCCATAGGCAGAGAGAGAATAGGAAAGGCATGGGCCTAGGACTGAAAGTAGGGACTTTGACTTTTGGAACTATGACAGGAAAAGCTAGAGAGCTGGCCGACATGATGCAGAGGAGGAAGATGGACATACTCTGTGTTCAGGAGACCAGGTGGAAAGGTAGCAAGGCTACAAGCTTAGGAGAAGGGTTTAAGCTGTTTTTTAATGGTGTGGATGGGAAGAGAAATGGAGTAGGAGTCATCTTGAAGGAGGAGTTTGGCAGGAATGTTCTAGAAGTGAAAAGAGTGTCAGACAGAGTGATGAGTCTCAAGTTGGAAATTGAAGGCATGATGTTCAATGTTGTTAGTGCAGGCAGGATGTGAGCTAGAAGAGAAGGAAAGATTCTGGAGTGAGTTAGATGAAGTGATGCAGAATATCCCCAGAGGTGAAAGAGTGGTCATTGGGGCAGACTTCAATGGACATGTTGGTGCAGGCAACAGAGGGGATGAGGAAGTGATGGGTAGGTTTGGTATCCAGGACAGGAACACAGAAGGACAGATGTTGGTAGATTTTGCAAAAAGGGTGGAAATGGCTGTGGTAAATACTTTCTTCCAGAAGAGACAGGAGCATAGGGTGACTTATAAAAGCGGGGGTAGGAGCACACAGGTAGACTACATCTTGTGTAGGCGATGTAATTTGAAGGAAGTCAGTGACTGCAAAGTAGTAGCCTGTGAGAGTGTTGCCAAACAGCATAGGATGGTGTGCAGAATGATGCTGATGGTGAGCAAAGTGAAGAAGGCAAAGGCAGAGCAGAAGACATAGTGGTGGAAGCTGAAGAAGGAAGAGTGTCGTGGTGTCTTCAAGGAGGAGTTGAAAATGGCTTTGGGTGGTCAGGAAGTGTTTCCAGATAACTGGACAACTACAGCTAATGTGATCAGGGAGACAGGTAGGAGAATACTTGGTGTGTCCTCTGGAAGGAGAGGAGATAAGGAGACTTGGTGGTGGAATGAGGAAGTGCAGGAGTGTGTACAAAGGAAGAGGTTAGCTCAGAAGAAGTGGGACATTGAGAGGACCGAAGATAGTAAACAGGAGTACAGGGAGACACAGCGTAATGCGAAGGTAGCGGTGTCAAAGGCCAAACAGAGGGTGTATGATGACTTGTATGCTCGGTTGGAAAGTAAAGAAGGAGAAAATGATTTATACAGGTTGGCACAGCAGAGAAATAGAGACGGGAAAGACGTGCAGCAAGGTAAAGTGATTAAGGACAGAGAGGGAAATGTATTGACTGATGACAGAAGTGTGCTGGGAAGATGGAAAGAGTACTTTGAAGAGCTGATGAATGAGGAAAATGAGAGAGAACAAAGAGTAGAAGAGGTGACTGTTGAGGAGCAGGATGTAGCAAAGATTAATAAGGGTGAAGTGAGGAGGGCATTGAAGAGGATGAAGAATGGAAAGACAGTTGGTCCTGATGACATACCGGTGGAGGTATGGAAGTGTTTAGGAGAGGTAGCAGTAGATTTCCTGACAAGAACATTCAACAAGGTCTTAGAGAGTGAGAGGATGCCGGAGGAATGGAGAAGTGTGCTGGTGCCCATTTTTAAGAACAAGGGAGATGTGCAGAGTTGTGGCAACTACAGAGGGATAAAGTTGATGAGCCATACGATGAAGTTATGGGAAAGAATAGTGGAAGCTAGACTAAGGGCAGAGGTCAGCATTTGTGAACAACAGTTTGGTTTCATACCAAGAAAGAGCACCACAGATGCAGTGTTTGCCTTGAGGATATTAATAGAGAAGTACAGAGGTCAGAAGGAGCTGCATTGTGCCTTTGTGGATCTGGAGAAAGCATATGATAGGGTGCCGAGAGAGGAACTGTGGTATTGCATGAGGAGGTCTGGAGTGGCAGAGAAGTACGTTAGAGTGGTGCAGGACATGTATAAGAGAAGTAAGACAGTGGTGAGGTGTGCTGTCGGTGTGATAGAAAAGTTCAAGGTGGAGGTGGGACTGCATCAAGGGTCAGCTCTGAGCCCCTTCTTGTTTGCTATGGTGATGGACAGGCTGACAGACGAGGTTAGACAAGAATCTCCATGGACTATGATGTTTGCAAATGACATTGTGATCTGCAGTGAGAGCAGAGAACAAGTGCAGGAAAACCTAGAGAGGTGGAGGTATGCCCTGGAAAGGAGGAGAATGAAAGTTAGCCTCAGTAAGACAGAATACATGTGTATGAATGCCAAGGACCCAAGAGGAAAGGTGAGGTTACAAGGAGCAGAGATAAGGAAGGTGGAGGATTTTAAGTACTTATGCTCAACAATCCAGAGCAATGGAGAGTGTGGAAAAGAGGTGAAGAAACGTGTGCAGGCTGGTTGGAATGGTTGGAGAAAAGTGTCTGGTGTGATGTGTGATAGGAAGGTATCGGCAAAAATGAAAGGAAAAGTGTACAAGACGGTGTTGAGGCCAACGATGTTGTATGGGTTAGAAACAGTGGCCCTGGGGAAAAGACAGGAGGCAGAGCTGGAGATAGCGGAGATGAAAATGCTGAGGTTCTCTTTGGGAGTAACGAGGATGGATAGGATCAGGAATGAGCACATCAGAGGGACAGCACACGTAAGACGTTTTGGAGACAAAGTCAGAGAGGCTAGATTGAGATGGTTTGGACATGTACAGAGGAGGGATAGTGAGTATATTGGTAGTAGGATGTTGAGGTTAGAACTACCAGGCAGAAGGCCTAGAGGAAGACCAAAGAGACGATTCATGGACGTAGTGAAGCAGGACATGAAGGCAGTTGGTGTAAGAGAAGAAGATGCAGAGGATAGGGTGAGATGGAGGCAGATGATTCACTGTGGCGACCCCTGAAGGGAACAGCCAAAAGGAAAAGAAGAACAACCATGTGTGTTTGTGTACCTTGCATAACTGTGTGAACCCAGATTGCTCAATCCACACTGTATATTTTTTCGTTTGTTTATTTGTAAACATATATGTATTTGCAATATACACAGATTGAGAAATAGGTCAACCGTGGCTCAATGTTTTGTGTTGTATAAATCAAATATGAAAAAAATACTGTCCCAGCCTGCTAGTTACTCATTAATCTTGACAGACTAATCAGGTAACTAACGACAGTGTATTAATTTATATGACAAACATCACCAATGTATTGAGTATCTTCAAATTGAACACGAATTATTTACGTTTGGCTGCAAAAAAAAAAAAAAAAAAAAAAAAAAAATGAAAATAAAATTCCCATACATATTAAACTGTTATTATTAACCATGCGAGTAAGGTTATCACACAATGATTTTACCAATACAGATTACTTTTATTAAGTTACATTTCAATGGGATTTCACGTAATCTAAATGAAATAAATATTTAGTAAGTACCTCTGAGTGCGCTTGTCTGTTGGCCATAAGTGGAATAAATCCGCAAGATCCATAATTGATCAGGTCGTTGCAATAAACACACAACACCTTGCCGGCGATGTCAGATTTCTTTATGAAACTCACGAAAGGTTCGGATACGTTCCGAGTCTGTTTGCTCAGTTTCACCTCAAATTTCACAATCTTTTCACGCCATTCACACTTAAACTTATTCTTAACATCCTTATCTATTTCTGACACGCGGGATTCCTCTTCTTTCATTAAAATTCACACCATTTTAAACACAACCCACTGCAAATTTGCATTGAGCTGAGTCACTTTACATTAAGCTTCAAACAGCCAATCAACAAGCAGCTTACAATATGTGAGGCGCTTGAGACGAAGCGCGGCTTATCCGGACTTCCGATTGTTCAAGTGAGCAAGGGAGCCATTGAATACTTGTTTAGTACTCAGCCTTCACTTGCTCACTTGAAAAATCGGAAGTCCGGATAAGCCGCGCTTTGTCTTTGGCACAAGCAAGTGAACTTGCCAAAAGCGCCCCTATACCTAAAAAAAATAATAATAATTTTCTCCTCGGATTTAGAAGATTCACAGAAACTACCAATTTGAGATAAAAACCATGGAATTCCGTGGATCCGTGGAAAATTGCCATGTATGCAGAATGGAATCTGCCAGGGATGCATAGTTTTCTTAATGAAATTTTAAAAGACTGAAATATGTCCTCTCCTTGCATGTGTTCTTTCATGGGCAGGACTTTTAATGGCTCCTCTTTTGCGGTTATATCAGTAAGCACCATTCAAATAAAAATGCACAACTCGGCTGCAGCGAGAAGCCCTCGCAGTCTGCAATGTCCTCCCATAGTTGTTTCGTGAGATCCTTGGCCATGACTTCACTGTGCCGTGTAACTGTAGTTCTTGATAGCTGTAGAGTTTGGATCCAAGATAGTATTTCTGCTTTGTTTATAAAGTCTTAGAATGAGTCAGCTGCTTCAAGGAATGCCTCTTTTAACATCTCTCCATCTTGGAAGGATTTCTTGTTCTTAATGATTAAGTGACTCACCCGAAACAAAGCTTCAGTATCTGCCTTTGCTTTTGAAGTTTCCTGTTAGCAAAATGACTGCTGTCTGGACATTTGTGATTTTAGGTCCTTCACCTTTCTCCTTCGAAGTTCACTTTTCAGAGGGAAGTCTGCAACATAATTTTTATGGATGGTTTGAAGATGCTGCTCCACTTCGCCCTTTCCATATGGAAGTCCCCCACTTATTTTTATACCATTAAGTTTAGAAACATAAATTAGAGGTTAACTCACTAGCTTGCTAGAATGCACCGTTATGTGCAGTGACACCTTTGTCATAAAAGGTCAGATTGGTCAGACCGACTGTCAATGAAGTGACAAATTTCATAGAGAGGATGGTAGACTGCCATCTACATTTTCATACCATGCGATCTACCCACTCTACCTTTGCAATCAACCAATAGATCGCGGTTGACGTATTGGTCAACCCTGTCCTAGAGTATAGGTCAATCAGCAGGTCACGTGCCAATGTGAAAATTAAATGACACACTGGAAGGACATTGTGAGAACGTGATAAAAATTCTGTTCCACTGCAGAGCACCATTTACATGGGACACATCCTACAACAAGGGCAGTTGTTTATCCATTTGCTCTTCAAGCGGATATTGCAGCTGTTTCTATTCCAGTTGTCCATTCTTCTGAAATGTTGCCTTGCCAATACTGGGCAGCCTATGAGGGCTGGAAACAGGTGTTATAAGAACTACAGTATATATTTTTTCCCCTGAAGTAATGGACTTTAATGTCCTGTAGATATCCTTTCTTTTTTTAAAAAAAAGATAGGCATTAAGTGGGATTAATTTTGGAGTATACTGTCCTATAGTCTTTAGGTGACTTGGTAGTAGATATGGTGAGGCCTACACAAGTGTAGTTCACCCTCCCTAAGGACATGATTTACCATAAATATACTTGATTTTTATCAAGCTCTCGAGCCAAGTGCAGCAAAGAGATCAATCAAGACCTCAAGTGTACCCTAAAAGTGGCTCAGCCTGTTCAAGTCCAATGATGTGTTTTTTCTCTGTTATTTTCAGACTCTCTAGTTATTTTCTTGTATGGTAAGTCTTTCTGGACTGCCTTCTAATGCTCTTCAGACTTCAAAACTCAAGTTTTGTGAACAGTTATGTTTTTAGAGATCATGTTCCCTACAGGAGTATTTTTTTAGCATGTATGCTCTTATGGGTCCCATCCCCCCACCAAGTCTGCAGTTTTAGGCCATAAAAGAACATCTTCCCTTTGGTTAAGATTGTTCCCATACTGGCTCCAATCCATCACCTGCCTTTTATCAACACCAGCAATAATTGCATGTCTGCATTTCTTGGAAAAGATTCTATCCAGCTGTTCTTCTGGATAGTGGTCTTCACAGTTGTCAGTACTCTCACTTCTGAAAATACTGACAGCTCTAATCAAAGAGGGGCAATTCACACCAAGTTTCCTATAACATATCACATTGCTACCTCTGAACTTTGGCAGTCAGAGGTTCACAATGAGGGCATTCAAAATGTTGACAATTCCCCAAGCTGATAAATTCTTGAAGATTTGGACATGACATGCAATCCCACAATCTAAAAAAAGGTTTGGATTTTGAGGGCAAGGTACATCTGAAACAGCTTTCTCGACCATCGTAGGGCAAGACATACACAGATACTCACACCTAGAAGCAATTTAAAGCAGTCAAATAAAGTTCCAGCACACTAAGAATAGCATCCTTTCCAGCATTTTCCGTTTTTCATATGAATTTCCCGCTGGGATTAATAAAGTATCACTCTATCTATCTCAACTAACATGCATGTCTTTGGATTGTATGAGGAAACCCGGAGGAAATCCACACAAACACAGGGCTGACATGAAAACTCCAAATAGAAACACCCAAGACCAGAGCATGCGCACTCACACACACACACACACACACACACACACACACACACACACGCACACACGCACACACGCACACACACTCATTCATTCATTTTATGAACTGCTTAATTAGAATTAGGGCTGTAAGGAGGCTGGCGCCTATCTCAGCCAATGCTTGGCGAAGGCAGAGTACAGCTTGACAGGTCATCGCTCAGTGTGTGTGTGTGTGTGTGTGTGTGTGTGTGTGTGGCCTAGAGGAAGACCAAAGAAGAGATTTATGGATGTGGTGAAGGAAGACATTGGAGTAAGAGAAGAAGATGCAGAGGACAGGGCGAGATGAAGGCGGATGGTTTGCTGTGGCGACCCCTGAAGGGAACAGCCGAAAGGAAAAGAAGATATACACTTATACATGTATGTATACGTCAGTCTGGGGGATTGGGGGGGGTGTCCCTACTTCGTGGATTTTGAGGGTCGTGTGGGGATCTCGGTCCCAATTAACCACGTAAAGTGAGGGATCTATGTATATATATCGTATATTTTGGACCATACAGCACATTTAAAAACCTTTCATTTTCAAAAAAAAAATTGATGGGCTGCCTTATGTGTAGATGAAGCTGCATGAGTCCATCTCACTGATACCGTCAAAACCCAAGTGAAGCAAACTAATTCAGCGTTTACTATCATTCCGGGTGGATTAACCAAAAGATCTCCAACCACTAGATATTGGTGTCAACAGGTCGTAAGTTAGAAAGGTCCAGGCTTTATGTCTAAATACTGGCATTACAGCTATCATAGGTGACTCGCTGACTAATATGTGAGTGGCTGAGAGAAGTTTACGTCACGTGACCAGAAGACTTTTTCCACACAATCTCCGTCTCTACCAGCCATCTGTCTTGTTACCAGGATTTATCACTGGGATAAAGCACTGTTACAGGTTTCCTCCTGAGACCTCAGATTAACCTTCTTGAATTTACATTTACACTGATACAGCTCCTTAAGGGTAATAACCTCCATTCTGTAATGAACACAATACTCACGCTGCGAATGAGCGCCGGCATGTTTGTTACTGTGATGACACCGCCACTTTAAGGGTGAGTGACAGAGAAGTTTAGGTCACGACCCCGGAAGACTTTTTCCACCTAACCTCCGTCCCTCTATTGATTTGTGAGTCCATGTTCAAGACGGAATAATATAATATAATATAATATAATATAATATAATATAATATAATATAATATAATATAATATAATATAATATAATATAATATAATAATATAATATAATATAATATAATATAATATAATATAATATAATATAATATAATATAATATAATATCAATAGAGGGATCCGGGCTTTATGTCCAACTCTCGCAACTGTTTAACTCGGACACTGAAGATGAAGAATTTGATGGCTTTGTGAAAGACGAATGAACTGGAAAAGTGAGTTTATTGTTTTATATTGTTACAATTGAACAATGATGAGTTATTGTGAAGTGTATTATTTTAGATTTTATGAGTTACATCTGAACAATAATGAGTTATTGTGAGAGTTGAATTAAGTTGACTTATCTGATTTTGTATGTATGTATGGACAGAGACCGTTCATTGATATTGCACCTTATAGTCCGATGTTCCCCATGGCCCAGAGAATACAGTATGTTATTTATGTGTGTGTGTGTGTGTGTGTGTGTGTGTGTGTGTGTGTGTGTATATGACAGGGATCCCTTGCTACTTCGCACTTCAACTGCATCGCTTTTTTTTTTTTTTTTTAATACTCATCGAATTAAAAAAATAGGGAAATTAAGAAAGAAGAGGGGGAAAAGGTTAAGGAAAATGGCACAAAAACAAGGCCAATTATGCAAAAAAAAAAAAAAAAACTAAAACAAACGCAAAGAAAAAAACAACCCAAACCCCAAATGTTTATGCAAGATTAAAAGCCTGAGCCAAAAAATAAAGTTGCAATGAGCACACTCGAAAAACTCATGAAACAAGCTGCTGCTCAAGGGAGCTGCGTCATCCCTCCTAGCCAATGGGAGGCCAGTGGGGTGGGAGGTTGGGAGATAGCCAATGGGAGGGAGCTTTGTCATCCCTCCTAGCTAATGGGAGGCCAGGGGACGGGATGTTGACTCAATGGGAGAGCAACTCGTGCATTGTTTGAATTTTTGAGATAGTGCTTTTGTAACGTGAAGTTGTTTCGTATCCAGAGACAAACATTTTAGTAAAATGTTTTTCGTAACCTGGATTTTTCGTTTGTTGGGGCTTTCGTAAGTTGAGGGTCGTGTGTGTGTGTGTGTGTGTGATATATATATATATATATATATATATATATATATATATATATATATATATATATATATATAGAGTAAAACCTCCGCTGACGAACGCTTAAGCTCACGAACTTTTCGCCTCAAGAACATTAAATTTGCGAGCATATAGTCTCTGCTGACGAACTAGTTTTCGTGGACGAACCAAACCACGCGGTCGAACAGCGCCACAGTGGCGACCACGAGAAGCTGGCCTTGCGCTCACGGCGTCACAGTTCATCACCCCCTTTCTTTGAGTGCGGAAGTGGTTTGTGTTTGCTAGACATTTTGGACCATATTGAGTGTACTTTTGCTATTATGGGACCGAAAAAGACCCCACCACAGGCGGAGATCATTGAGAAACACGAATGAGGTGTGCGTTTGTGTGACTTAGCGTCCCAGTACCAGTACGCTAAGTCTACCATTGCTCCCATCCTTAAGAACAAGGAAGCTATTAAGGGTGCGTGTGTGGCTAAGGGCGTTTCCAAACAGTAGGCGTTTCCAAACACTCCTTCCAAACAGTAAGTCCCTCCCTCCCTCCTCCTCCCACTCCATTCCATCAAGCCATCAACTACCATCAAAAAGGTAACTAAAACGACTTTATTATACAGTACAGTTTATTTCTTTAATTACAATACAATAGCACATTTATTATACATAAAATAAGGTATATTTTTCTGTAGTTTTAAGGCTTATTTAGTAGAAAATTATGTTTTATGGGGACCTGGGAACGGATTATTCTCATTTTAATGGTTTCTTATGGGAAATAAATGTTCGGAAGACGAACTTTTCGCCTTACACACACTTTCTGGGAACCAATTATGTTCGTGAGCTGAGGTATCACTGTGTGTGTGTATGTATGTATGTATATATATATATATATATATATATATATATATATATATATATATATATATATATATATATAGGCACGGTGGCGTAGGGGTTAGCACGTCCACCTCACTGCAAGAAGGCCTGGGTTCGATTCCCGGCCTGGGCGTTTCTGTGTGGAGTTTGCATGTTTTCCCCGTGCTAGCGTGGGTTTCCTCCGGTTTACTCCCCAATGCGAAGACATGCACAGAAGGTTAATTGGCCGTTCTAAATTGCCCGTAGGTTCGCATCATGCAGAAGGCAATGGCAAACCACTGCACTAATCCTGCCAAGAAAACCTCCATGAAGATAATAACCAGGGCGTTATCCTTCATGGCGGGTCGCTAATAGTCGTCCTATGACCTATGACTCAGGCACTAGATATATATATATATATATATATATATATATATATATATTTTTTTTTTTTTTTTTTTTTTTAAATGTATTATCTTTTTAATTGGCTAAAAAAATACTCATTACTTTCTGATTGTTCCAGATCTGGCTCATCGCTCCATTCATTCAGAGCATCCGATAGATTTGCTGGACCAGTTTCTCACGGTTCATCAGTTGTTGGACATTTACCAAGAGAACACAGCAAAATATTTTCTTGTTTTTTCAAGTACGGAGGAACAATAAAATGTGTTGTTACTGATGAACATTATAGCCATTCCCCAGTGGCAGGGGGTCTTTAAATACAGTCGGCCCCCAACTTACGAAATTAATCCGTTCCAGAGCCCTTTTCGTAACGCGGGGGATTTCGTAAGTAGGGGTTGCATCTTGCATGTTAAACGCCTAATTCGTTCCAAGGCTCCAGTCTTTGGACTGCATAAACCCCATAAACCCTTTTAAAATGATAGAAGTACACCAATTATGTATGAAATATGTGTTAAAAGTAAAAGAAAATTATTTATTAAACCATGAACATTTTATTAACATATTTATTAATTGAACCATTATTAAACATTCTTTATTAACACACACACACACACACACACACACACACACACACACACCTCTCTCTCTCTCTCGCTCTCTCTCGTGCACGCGCTGCGGGCCACGCCCACATGACGTGGAATTCAAAGCGCATTCCCTGCTTGACAAACTCAACTTTAATTTGATTCCTTAAGGGATCAGAATTCCAGATAAGCTCAAATGCGCTCACATTTATTAAACATTTACTGAATTAAACAACTTAAAAAACTAAAAACTAAAGCATTATTCATTCTCTCTCTCTCTCTCTCTCTCTCTCTCTCTCTCTCTCTCTCGCTCTCTCTCGCGCCACACCTACAAGACGTGAATTCAAAGTGCATTCCCTGCTTGACCATTTACTGAATTAAAACAAGTTAAAAACTAAACTAAAAACTAAACTCCTTCTCTGTCTCTCTCTCTCCATCTCTCTCCGTCTCTCTCTGTCTCTCTCGTGCGCGAGCTGTGAGCCATGCCCACAAGACGTGAATTCAGAGTACATTCTCTGTTTGACAAACTCAACTTTAATTTGATTCCTTGAGGGATCGGAATTCCAGATGAGCTCAAATGCCCTACATTTATTAAACATTTACTGAATTAAAACAACTTAAAAAACTAAACTAAAAACTAAAGAGTGAAGCTTCCCTCTGTCTCTATCTGTGAGGCCAGCGGGGCGGGATGTTGAGAGACAGCCACTCACGCATCGATTGGTGCGTTTGAATTTTGAATTTCTTTGCGTAAGAGGGGGTTGTTTCGTATCTCGGGGACGGAAACTCAAGAAAATGTTTTTCGTAACCCAGGTATTTTGTACACAGGGTCTTCGTAAGTTGGGGGCCGACTGTACTGTGTAAAGTCACTTTTACAGGCAGTGAGGGCCTCATTTTACGGTTACAGAGACTGATCAAATAAAATTGGTAAGTTTGATCTACAATTTTGCTACCAGTACACATGGGCGGTTATTACACGTAAGATAAAAGGGGGGGGGGGTTATTGGAGCAGGACGCTCATTAAGTTGAATACAGTAATTAGATTAAGACAAAGAATGAGCATATTATAGCTTACCTCTCGCAGCGTCTTCCAGTATACCCAACAGGACAGTTATTGCAAGTAGGTTGTCCATCGCTGTCCAAGTAACAAGATTTTGTCCCACTGCAGAAGAAAAAATGTATAATTATAATAATACAAACTTCGATACTCTGATTATAGTCTGATAGATTTCTAAGATCAGGTATGAATCTATAGGTATGAATTGACTAACCTGCTTCCAGATGTGGATCCAAAACAAGGGCATGGTCTACAGGCATGCACACCACCAGTCACTGGATCACCATAGAAACCATCATGACAGCGTTCACATCTGGGTCCGGCTGTGTTGTGCTGGCATTGCTGTAATGGCAACCAGGGCAATGATCATTCATAATGCTGGAACATCCTGGAACAACTCATATTGTAATCTCAATACCCTGATTTCAAAATATGCCATCAGTGTATCAGTAAGTAGATACAGACATCCACACGAAATTAAAAAAAAAAATAAATAAATAAATAAATAAACAGGTCGTAAGATGCTTTGGACACAAGTCAGGTCTGTACATGTATCACTACGAATATATATACTGTAACTTTCTCAAAAACCCCACAATATTCCCACCAAGCAGAAGTCAGTCTCTCCTTAAACATTTCATAATATTTTTTTATAATGTTCATAATAATAATAAGCATAATAATAATAATAATAATAATAAATGTTCTAGTTTTTTTATTGTTGGAATTCTCTCTCCCTCTTATCTTTCCGTACACGAGTCTGTATCTACAATCATTCATATACACAGACACACACAGACACACAGACACACACACACACACACACACACACACACACACACACACATATTTCTCTGTGCCTTTGATTTTTTTTGTCTTCCTTGAATATTTTTCATTAATTCTGCATTAATGTAAATTCCTTTACCCGTTTTATATATAATGTGAACATTACAGAACAGCCTGCTAATAATGTTAGTTTTTTCTTGTGACGAATGTTTGAATCTCTCTCTCTCTCTCTCTCGCACCCTCTCTCCCTACCTCTCATCTTTTTCTTATTAAATACATGCACATGATTTAATACATTTGATCCTCACAAATTGCCTGGAATCAGCTCGGCAAAAAACATTCACATTGATGATACCCAAGTATATAAGCTATTTATTTTTATTTTTTTTTTTAGTAAATGGGTGGTCATAAAGTCAAACAGAAGTCACACAGTTTGTAAGTCCGCAACTACCTGTATACAGCAATAATATGTTCACTCTAATATGTCATTACTATAGTAAAAGCTTCTGCAGCACATAATTAGGTCTGGCCATAAAACTAAATTAAAAATGCTATTTAACAAATGCCATGCTTGAGGGAGTTTTGTTTGGGCTCTAACAATCCAAAGACATGCACATTCTAGTTGTAAATGCTTCAGAATTTGCTACAAGTCCCTTCGCTTCATGTGGAACATTATTCAAAACCTGCCCGAGACTCGAACACATGGCCACCCTGTTGTGAGGTGGATGTGTTAATCACAATACCACCATACCATCCCGGGATCAAGTAATACAAGCCCCTTCTGTGACATCCAATGCTAGCCGCCCGCCTCTTTTTGAACATACATATTTGGGCTGTTCAACACACTTGGAGGGAAAGCGTTATCCACGCCCTCATACGAATGAGCTCACAGACGCCCAAGATTGGCTGGCAATCGCTGTGAGTGACAGGGAAGTGAGCGGATGCCGTCCCTCCCTCCCGTGAGAGTTCGCCAATTAGCTCCCATGGACTCCTGGCCACAGACGGCTGTAACATTAACCCGGATTGAAACTTGCGATCTCTGGGTTAATAATAATGCACCTTGTCAAAAAGCCACTTATGACCTTCACATTGTGAGGTGCTTGTATTCGCCACTATGCTACCTGACCATCCCGGTGACGAATTAATACAAGTCCCGTCTCTTCATGTGCAACATTATTTGAAAACCTCCTGAGTCTCGAGCCCATGACCTTCTTGCTATGAGGCAGACATGCTAACCTTGACCTAAAAATGCTTACATTAGAAAAGTCATGTTGTCCTATAATAGCCCCTGCTTTATTCCTTACTTAACGTGTTTACACAGAGTCTTGGTCAGTGCAGGGTCGAACAGAGAGACAAAATCTGAGATGGTGAGTCACATCTAGACCCAGAATCCTGCCAGCATCACAAAAAAAAAAAAAAATACAAAGGAAACATTTGCGGTGAGTAAGTCTGATGACTACATACCTGTCAACCCTAGGCCGTTGGCGATCTTACAAATGGCTACTTATGCCCTTACAAAATAGCAACTAATCTTACGCGTCTTATTATCGCGTGCAATATGAAACAAAAATTAAACTCTATTTTTAATATAATATGAATTTATTGGTAATGTTGTAACATATAACCTGGTGCAATCAAATAAAAGAGTAATATCTTCAGCTGCATGATTAAGAAAATTTAACAGTGATCTTTATTATAACTATATGTAGCACTTTTGGCATTTTCAATCATTTCTTTTGATGGCTTCACTTCATGGCACTTGAGCTCGCAATTAAGTTTGACTTGAATGATGGCGGAAGTGAAAGTGCGGTCACGTGGTCGGAAAGAGCAGACGATAGCAGACGATAAACGCAACGCACGATTCTCGCGAGAAAACGGCTACAGACCAATTCGGCGTATCGTCTCTTTACCGAAACGGTGACACAAAAAACGGAGTTAAAAAAAAAAGACGAAATGATCGAAAAACGTACAGATTTCGGACGTACGGCGTACACATTTAAAAATCAGTGCTCACTTGTACAAATTACGCCAAAACCGTACAACTTGACAGGTATGTGACTACTTAGTAACTGTAAAGAAAGAGTCCATTTTCATTCATTGATCAGTTAAACTACAACGTAAACACATTTGTAATGCAATAAGACAGACATCGGTTCTATAACTACCCGTACTCCATTTATAATAATGTAAACTTCTCCATCATTTCGTGCACCACGTGTCTAAGCACAAAGAAACGCACCAGGCATGCCCCCGTCCCTGAGTCACAGCTACTAGCATGCCCGTGACACTCGCACTTCTCACAGGTGCCGAGGTAGAGTCCTGATCCTGTCCGTGTGTATCCCACGTCACAATCCTGCAAACATAAAAGTTAGTGTGACCCTCCATCTACATGTATTTATAATGAATATTTAATCCTTACCCTGCCTACTGGTTTAATGACTACAGTTTGTATTGGTGGAGGGTGTTTCTTATACCTGGCAGGACGGTCCTCTGTAACCTTGAGGACATGCACACTCCTCCACTTCGAGAGCCCTCTCGTTCCCGGTGGAATGAGGCACTGCAATATCCATCTGGATATCAGCAAGACTGAGCAAAATCAAGAAATTAACACTACCATCCAGAACTCAGACTTCTACAGAATCTTCAAATCAGTAAAACTATACATTACTATATAATACATTAAATGTTTCTATAATAACACCAAGAAAAAAATCTTCTTTTCGGCTGCTCACTTCAGGGGTCGCCACTCGAATCATCTGTCTCAATCTCACCCTGTTCTCTGCATCATCTTCTCTTACACCAACTACCTTCATGTTTTCCTTCACCACATCCATAAATCTTTGGTCTTTCTCTAGGCCTTCTGCCAGGCAGTTCCAACCTCAGCATCCTACTACCAATATATTCACTATCCCTTCTCTGTACATGTCCAAACCATCTCAATCTATCCTCTCTGACTTTGTCTCCAAAACCTCTAACATGTGCTGTCCCTCTGGTGTACTCATTTCTGATCCTATCCATCCTCGTTACTCCCAAACGGAACCTCAACGTTTTCATCTCTGCTACCTCCAGCTCTGCCTCCTGTCTTTTCCTCAGTGCCACTGTTTCTAAACCATACAACATCGCTGGCCTCAACACCGTCTTGTACATTTTTCCTTTCATTCATGCTGATACCTTCCTATGATACATCACACTGGACACTTTTCTCCAAGCATTCCAACCTGTCTACACATGCTTCTTCACCTCTTTTCCATACTCTCCATTGCTCTGGATTGTTGAGCCGAAGTACTTAGATGCCAAACACCAAGAAAAACGAACTGGATATATATATATATTTTTTTTTTTTTGTCAAACACAAGATGGATATCACTGTATGATATATAATATAGTATGTATGAAAGTGATTCAAGACTGAGAATTATTTGATGGCTTTCTACCAATCAGAAACGAGAAAATCTCCAAAATTAATCATGGTGTCTAGTCTCAAGATAACAAACCAATTAGAATGCCTCGTTTTTATGGAGTTATAGTAGGTGTGTGATCATGATATCAGGTGGTCCATTTTTTGCTCATTTTAAATCTATGTTTTTACTTATATTTATATGTGCGGCCAGTCGACAGACATTTGGAAAGATATTTAAGGTATCGTCGTCGTTGTCATCATCAAGCTTGGAGAAAATATGCTGTAAACTCATCAATTCGTTCATTTCCTAAGCTGCTTAATTCTAATTAGGGTCATGGGGAGGCTGGCGCCCATCTCAGCTGACGGTAATCCCAATAAGGCAGACAGTACTCCCTGAAGAGCTCATTACAGGGCCAACACACACAGAATTCACAGTCCTATCAAGGCGTAATTTGAAACCACCAATCAGCCTAATGTGCATGTTTTTTTTGGGGTTTTTTTTTGCATTTTTTGGACTGTAGCAGGAAGTCAGTGCACTTGTATGAAATTCTAGCACCGGGAAGAACATGCAAACTCCACACAGAAACGTCCCAAGCCAAGAGATCAAACCCAGGACCTTCTTGCTGTAAGGGAAATGTGCTAATCTCTGCATTACCATGCCTGAGCCGTAAACTTTCAAGTGTAAATTTTAATTAATGCATGCCATTATTTTTTTACTTGGCCTACAAAGTTATTTTTATGGATTAATTAAGAGTAGAATATTCAGCTGATAAGAAGGGGCAGTGGTGGCCGGGTGGTAAAGGGCACTGGATCGCTGATCCTAAGGTTGGGGTTTCAAGTCCTACTCTCCACAGGGTTATCACTGTTCCCCCAGTGCAGCTAACTGGGTTATGAAAGGCCTGCCATGTCTCTCACGGTCCATGGTGAGATCCATTTAAAAGAATCATTGCTGACTTTCATAAAGAGTAGCTGCAAAGCCGTCAGCATGTTTCTGCCCCTTGCTAAAGAATTGTGTCAGGAAGGGCAGCCGCCGTAAAAACCTATGCCAAATCAAACATGTGAATTGCTGTGATTCGCTGTGGCGACCCCAGATAAAGGGAAAAACCCGAAAGGAAAAGAAGATTCAGCTGATAAGATACAAGACAGACTAAGGAAATTGTTTCCAACATGAATGAGCTTTTGCAACATTAGACTCTGGGCTTCAGACTTAAAACGTTTATGCTTCTATTGGTGCATTCACCTGCTCTCGGCCATGTTATCTGCATAAGTGGCTCGGATCATGAAGACGGAGACGTCAGCCAGAGCCATCAGCAGGTGCTCTCTAGTGCACGGCTGTCCGTCAGCTCTCCTCCATGCAGACTGGGATGAAAAAACAAAAACAAAAATATTTGTTTTTATTCCATGCTCAACAACATCCTTTAAATTGAGCATGAAAACACTGGCGAAGAAAGAACAATATAAATAATCAAAGAGCACTCGATCAGCATTACCACACCTCTCGGAAAGGTACGGTGAAGGTAGCAGGGACACGCGGAAGTGTCTTGGTCTGAGAGAGGTGCTCCAGGAAGATGCCGTTGCCCTGAAGAACTACATCAGGCTTGTTTTCGATCACTACTGAGCGGGCTCGAGGCTCATAACGTACCTTGTAGCGCAGCTCTCCTCCATATGCAGTCACCTTTTAGGAGGTTAAGATTTTTTAAAGCTTTTTTAACTTTTAAAAGCACCATATCAATGACTATGACACACTTTCATCCTTTATTGAGGTATATCAGCATTAACAGACAAACCTTGTCTCCTCGAAAGCTCTCAGGTAATACCCAATAGTAGATAGCACTGCGGACACTGGTGAACCCACGATAGACAACCTCGGTACCACCTCTCTGGGTGATTCCCTCAGTGATAGTGTAAGTATTAGCTTCATCGGTGAGGGAAAACAGCTGCCCGTTGACCCCACCTCGCACCTTTAGATGAAACCATAAAACATCTCAAAAATATAACACCTTTCGCCCTGGCTAATGCTGCTGCATATACATAAATACACAGAGCTTCCATGGTTATATTACTTCAATAATCATATTTACATCATACTTTAGTTACAGAATATTTTGGTCTGAAAGGAGTGAGGGGGGCATGTATTTGCGATACTAATTCACACTCAAGAGTGGTTGCTAAGGGAGGTGGGATACCCACTTTTGGCTTAAATCATCAACACTTTTTAGAGAAGTACCAAACAACCGACTCTACATCAGCATCATCTTTATATGGTTCAGCTTCACCTGCTTTTGTAGTTGATTCATAAGAAATAAACAATAAATTTGTTGATATTAACAAAATTCTGAACACTAACAAGTGTTGTCAGTTAATCCATCACGATTCCACCTTAAGCTGAACCTGACTAGTACTGGAAAAGCTCAAAAGCCTGATAGAAAACCCTTTACACCCAATTATACTAGTTTACAGAAGGCCAATTAACCTGATCTCTGGTCCAGGTGGAGCTGGCACACTGCTTGGTCACTCCCATACAGAAACACTGCAAACATCCTTCGGGATTTCCGGCAGAAAGATGGAAGGTTCCCGATTTACACTCGTCACACAAAGTTCCAGCAACGTTGGCCTGCAGTGCAAAATATAGCATTAAATGCAGAATGAGATGAATACACCTCATAGCACTACATGCTAAACCAAATGGCGGTTTAGAGATGATAAACACGTTACCTTGCAGTTGCATGGTCTGCTGTTGGAACTGATGGTTCCTCTGTTGTCACATCGTGTAAGACCTAAAAAAGGGTCAAAAACGACTTACCGGGCAACCCATGAATTGTTATGAACTATTTATTATACACAGCTGCAACCACATTATAATGTTAAAGTGTCAAATATCCTAAAGATAACTCATGACAGGGATATGTCACACTTTCACTGTATGCAGTGCATCTGCCATTGGGCTGTAGAGGATTTCCTACATAGCCGGGTGCACACCTGGAAACAAAAACATAATACAAACCAGGTTTCATGTTTTGGTCAGCACACACACTTAAAATATGGATGAAAGGACAGCTGAAACAGTGTGAAGGACTCACTTTTCACAGCGGCGTCCCGTGTAGCCTGGTGTACAGGCATCGCAGGTTGCCTGACCATCCACATCCACGAAGCAAGTGTCAGAGAACCTATTCGTAACAAGAACCAAATCATCTTTTTTACATTTACGACTTTCAGCAGACACCCTTATCCAAGGCAACTTACATTTTTTCAATAATTTATACAACTGAGCAGATGGGGGGGGGGGGGGGGGGGGGTTTAAAGGTCTTGCTTAGGGCGTCCAACAGTGGTAGATTGGTGGTACTGGGGTTTGAACTTATAACCGTAACGAGCCACCACTGCTATTTCTCAACCCAGCAAATTGCCACATTGTTTAAATACTAATGAATAACAACTATTTATTGTCAATGTGTATGTCTACCAAGTGAGCAGAGTGTGATATGATGCGGTGAACTAACCTGCGAGACGTCTCAGTGTAAGGACAAGGACAAGGTTTACAGTCATCAGGTCGACCCCGACTGGGATAACCAAAATAGCCGGGACGGCATTTGTCACATTGCGGGCCCTCTGTGTTGTGCTGGCAGCTCTGAGAGAGAGAGAGAGAGAAAGAGAAAAACATTACAGTAATTAAAAAAAAACAAAAAAAAACTGACAACAAATATGAAATATGAACCCGACAGAATTTAAATCCACTAATAAAGGGGTCATTTACCAGGCAGTGTCCACTGATGGGGTCACAGGCGCTGGCATGTCTGTGGCAGTTACAGCCAGCACAGGAGCCTAGGTAGGGACCTCCAGGTACCCGCTCAAACCCTGAAGAGCACAACTCACAGGAGAGGCCAGTGTAACCGGGTGGACACCTATGAGAGGAATCATGCATACATTCTGGTTCGTACTGGGTTCAAAGGGCCAATGTTAAGAGAAGCAAAAAGCTACAACAGCTCTCTCAAGTACAAATATCTCTTTGTTTGCCTGCTTTACAAAAATCAAGCTGGTCAAAAGTGTTGTAAGAAAAGTGTGTGTGAGTGTGTGTAAGAGAGAAGAGAGAGAATGAAAGTGAAAAGAGTTTCTTCTACTTTTCCTTTTGGCTATTCCCTTCAGGGGTCAACACAGGGAATCATCTGCCTCCATCTCACCATATCCTCTGCATCGTCTTCTCTTACTCCAACTACCTCCATGTCCTCCTTCACCACATCCATAAATCTTCTTTGGTCTTCCTCTAGGCCTTCTGCCTGGCAATTCCAACCTCAGCATCCTACTACCACGATACTAGTCCTTCTAAAAAAAAATAGCATATTGTGATAAAGTTCATTATTTTCTGTAATGTACTGATAAAAATTAAACGTTCATATATTTTAGATTTATTGCACACCAAGTGAAATATTTCAGGTCTTTGAAATTTTGGCATACAGCTCATGAAAACCCAAAATGCCTCTCTCAAAAAATTAGCATATTTCATCCGACCAATAAAAAAAGTGTTTTTAATACAAAAAAAGTCAACCTTCAAATAATTATGTTCAGTTATGCACTCAATACTTGGTCGGGAATCCTTTGACAGAAATGACTGCTTCAATGCGGCGTGGCATGGAGGCAATCAGCCTGTGGCACTGCTGAGGTGTTGTGGAGGCCCAGGATGCTTCAATAGCAACCTTAAGCTCATCCACAGTGTTGGGTCTGATGTCTCTCAACTTTCTCTTCACAATATCCCACAGATTCTCTATGGGGTTCAGGTCAGGAGAGTTGGCAGGCCAATTGAGCACAGTAATACCATGGTCAGGAAACCATTTACCAGTGATTTTGGCACTGTGAGCAGGTGCCAGGTCGTGCGGAAAAATGAAAATCTTCATCTCCATAAAGCTTTTCAGCAAATGGAAGCATGAAGTGCTCCAAAATCTAATGATAGCTAGCTGCATTGACCCTGCCCTTGATAAAACACAGTGGACCAACAACAGCAGCTGATATGGCACCCCAGACCATCACTGACTGTGGGTATTTGACACTGGACTTCAGGCATTTTGGCATTTACTTCTCCCCAGTCTTCCTCCAGACTCTGGCACCTTGATTTCCGAATGACATGCAAAATTTGCTTTCATCCAAAAAAAAGTACTTTGGACCACTGAGCAACAGTCCAGTGCTGCTTCTCTGTAGCCCAGGTCAGGCGCTTCTGCCGCTGTTTCTGGTTCAAAAGTGACTTGACCTGGGGAATGCGGCACCTGTAACCCAGTCCACTGCTTCCACAGATCCCCCAAGGTCTGGAATCAGCCCTGCGTTTTCTGCTACACTTTTTCCTTCCCACAGACATCCCACTGAGGTGCCTTGATACAGCACTCTGCGAACAGCCTACTCGCTCAGAGATTTCTTTGTGTCTTACCCTCTTGCTTGAGGGTGTCAACGATGGCCTTCTAGACAGCAGTCAGGTCGGCAGTCTTACCCATGATTGCGGTTTTGGATAATGAACCAGACTGGGAGATTTTAAAAGCCTCAGGAATCTTTTGCAGGTGTTTAGAGTTAATTCATTGATTCAGATGATTAGGTTATCGTTTAGAGTACCTTTTCATGGTATGCTAATTTTTTGAGAAAGGAATTTTGGGTTTTCATGAGCTGTATGCCAAAATCATCAGTATTAAAACAATAAAAAACCTGAAATATTTCAGTTGGTGTGCAATGAATCTAAAATATATGAAAGTTTAATTTTTATCAGTACATTACAGAATATAATGAACTTTATCACAAGATGCTAATTTTTTGAGAAGGACTAGTACTCACTATCCCTCCTTTGTACATGTCCAAACCATCTCAATCTAGCTTCCCTGAATTTGTTTCCAAAACCTCTTACATGTTCCTCTGATGTACTAATTCCTAATCCTATCCATCCTTGTTACTCCCAAATAGAACCTCAACATTTTCATCTCTGCTACCTCCAGCTCTGCCTCCTGTCTTTTTCCCAAGGCCACTGTTTCTAAACCATACAACATCGATGGCCTCAACACCGTCTTGTACACTTGTCCTTTCATTCTTGCCGATATTCTTGTTATTTGCTTTCTCCAGATCCACAAAGGCACAATGCAGCTCCCTCTGACCTTCTCTGTACTTCTCTATTCACATCCTCAAGGCAAACACTGCATCTGTGGTACTCTTTCTTGGCATGAAATCAAACTGTTGTTCACAGATGCTGTCCTAGCTGGATGTAGTCTAGCTTCCACTATTCTTTCCCACAACTTCATCGTATGGCTCATCAACTTTATCCCTCTGTAGTTGCCACAACTCTGCACGTCTCCCTTGTTCTTAAAAATGGGCACCAACACACTTCTCCTCCATTCCGCCGGCATCCTCTCACTCTCTAAGACCTTGTTGAATGTTCTTCTCAGAAAATCTACTGCTACCTCTCCTAGACACTTCCATACCTCCACAGGTATGTCATTAGGACCAACTGCCTTTCCACTCTTCATCCTCTTCAATGTCCTCCTCACTTCACCCTTACTAATCTTTGCTACTTCCTCGTCCTCAACGGTCACCTCTTGTACTGTTTTTTTCTCTCTCATTTTCCTCATTCATGAGGTCTTCAAAGTACTCTTTCCATCTTCCCAGCACACTTCTGTCATCAGGCAATACATTTCCCTCTCTGTCCTTAATCACTAGCTGCAAGTTCTTCCTACCTCTATTTCTCTGCTGTGCCTTACCTGTATAAGTAATTTTCTCCCTCCTTACTGTCCAACCTAGCATACAAGTCATCATACGCCCCCTGTTTGGCCTTTGACACCGCTACTTTCGCCTTAAGCTGTGTCTCCCTGTACTATTGTTTACTCTCTTCGGTCCTCTCACTGGCCCACTTTTTCTTAGCTAACCTCTTCCTTTGTACACACTCCTGCAATTCCTCATTCTACCACCAAGGCTCCTTATCTACTTTCCGTCCAAATGACACACCAAGAACTCTCCTACCTGTCTCCCTGATCACATTCGCTGTAGTTGTCCAGTCATCCGGAAGCACTTCTTGACCACCCAACAGCCCGTTTCAACTCCTCCTTGAAGATAACATGACATTGTTCCTTTTTTAGCTTGCACCACTTTATCTTCTGCTCTGCCTTCTTCACCTTCCTCACCATCAGCGTCATCCTGCACACCACCATCCTATGTTGATTGGCAACACTCACGCACTACTACTTTGCAGTTACCGACTTCTTTCAAATTGCCTCGCCTACACAAGATGTAGTCTACCTGTGTGCTCCTATCTCCGCTTTTATAAGTCACTCTATGCTCCTGTCTCTTCTGGAAGAAAGTATTCCCCACAGCCATTTCCATCCTTTTTGCAAAATCTATCAACATCTGTCCTTCTGTGTTCCTGCCCTTGATACCAAACCTGCCCATCACTTCCTCGACCCCTCTGTTGCCTGCACCAACATGTCCATTGAAATCTGCACCAATAACCACTCTTTCACCTCTGGGGGTACTCTGCATCACTTCATCTAACTCACTCTAGAATCTCTACTTCTCTTCTAGCTCACATCCTGCCTGTGGGGCATAAGCACTAACAACATTGAACATCACTCCTTCAATTTCCAACTTGAGACTCATCACTCTGTCTGACACTCTTTTCATTTCTGGAACATTCCTGACAAACTCCTCCTTCAAGATGACTCCTACTCCATTTCTCTTCCCATCCACACCATGATAAAACAGCTTAAACCCTTCTCCTAAGCTTCTCGCCTTGCTACCTTTCCACCTGGTCTCCTGAACACACAGTATGTCTGCCTTCCGCTTCTGCATCATGTCAGCCAACTGTCTAGCTTTTCCTGTCATCGTTCCAACATTCAAAGTCCTACTCTCAGTCCTAGACTCATGCCTTTCCTCTTCTTTTTTTGCCTAAGGACATACCTCCCACCTCTCTTTCTTCGACCTCTCCTTCTTTGACCAACAGTAGTCCAATTTCCACCAGCACCCTGTTGGTGAACAGCACTGATGGCGGTCGTTGTTAACCTGGGCCTCGACCGATCCAATATGTTGTTCGTATTTTTGACTCGCATGTTTTATGTGGCATTGGTTTTATGCCGGATGCCCTTCCTGACGCAACGCTCTGCATTTATCCGGGTTTGGGACCGGCGTGAGGGTGAACACTGGCTTGTGTCCTCCTCACAGTTGCATTTGAAATGAAATGAATGAAAATGAAAAGAGTGAGTCAAAGAAACAGAGACAGACAGAGAGAGAGAGAGAGAGAGAGAGAGAGAGAGAGAGAGAGAGAGAGAGAGAGAGAGAGAGCATTTTCAAAGATCGCAAGTTCGAATCCAGGTTAATGCTACAGCCATACGTGACAAGAGCTCAGTGGGTACTTTATTGGCCGAGCTCTCACACAAGAGAGGGATGGCATACGCTTACTTCCCTGTCACTCACAGTGATCAGCATATAATCATGAGTGTCTGTGAGCTCAATCATAAGAGGGGTGGATGGCAATTTCCCTCCCAGTGTGATAGACAGTTCCTCAAAAACACATGCACCACAGTTTGGGTGGCCAGCGTTGCATGTCATGGAGGGGTCACGGACTTCCGCCCTTCCCTAGTTGATGGTGGTTGTGTGATAGGGAAGGCAATACTTGATGGGTGGGAACTGGACATGTCTATATTAGGAAGAAAATAGAGATAGAGAGAAAGAGAGAGAGAGAGTGAGATAGAGATAGAGAGACCTGCATTCCTCCACGTCTTCAGGTTGACCTTGCAGGCTGAACACACTGGTGGTGGTGTCCATGACAATTTCACTTAGACCCACGCTGGCCATGCGATTGTTGTAAATGGTGCGGATGCCGATGCTCTCCAGATTAGCCAGGGTCATCAGGAGATCCGTACGGCTCACCGGTTGCCCAGAGGAGTGCTGCCAATTTTGCTAAACAGCCACATGCTTATATTAACACATACAAATCGACACAAAAAAATCCCTGCATGATTGACCTCATCTACTATACATTCACGAGTCTTACAACGCTCCACCCAAGAGTATCCTAAGTCTGTGCTTGGTTGCACTTCCAGGAACTGATGTCAACACACTAGCAACATCTGAATATAGCTACTAACCTCTGTAAACTTAATCTCTCTCTGGTTTTTGACATTAGGGTTGGTAGGAACGCCACGGCGGTAGACCAGTCTGTTGCCGTTGCCCCTCATTACCACATCAGGCTTGTCCACTGGCTCCGAGCTGTCCCTCTGCAGCATATAGCTCACCTTATACCTCAGGTAGCCTCCGTATGAATCCACCTACAATACAAATATTGAAATCATGGCTCAGAACATAGCATTTGCTTTTATTCAAAAATATTCGACTTCTGGGCTTCACCAGATCATAACTCCAGCTCCTTGCAGGCTGCATCACATCATCCCAGTAATCTTTGATCCTTTTCATACAGCAGCCCCATTACATTTTCCCACAACATGATATCTTCTAGATTCCTCACATCTTCATCCATAAACAACATAACTAATATATTTGTCTGAGTTGAGAAGTTTTTACAAGAATATAAAATGACCTTGCTGCCCAAGAACTTGGGTGGCAGAGTCCAGTACGACTCCAGATCCAAGAAACGGCGGGACAAATCCACCAGCTGGAACTCCTCCACCTCCGGATTAACAATCATCTGAGTGGAGGAGAGAGGCAGAGGAGAACTTGGCCGAGACGGAAAGGACACGTTCACTCCTGAAGGGGGAGAAAGAAATAAAGATTAAATAAACAGAAGGCAGGATACACCCTGAACAGCTTGCCAACCATCACAAGGCCAACACACAACCATTCACACTCAGGAACAATTTGGAAGAGCGAAGTAGCACAATGCATCTTTGGATTGTGGAAGGAAAGGTGAGTACCCAGAGGAAACCCATGCAAGCAGAAGAAGAATATGCACACTTCACACAGTAATGCCCAGACCTGGGACTAGAACCCAAAACCTTCTTGCTGTGAGCCATACATATATGCCTACTGTGTGTGTGTGTGTGTGTGTGTGTGTGTGTGTGTGTGTGTGTGTGTGTGTGTGTGTGTGTGAGAGAGAGAGATGTGATATATGAGATGAGAGATTTCCTTTCGGTTTTTCCCCTTTATCAGGGGTCGCCACAGTGAATGATCGTTTGAGATATATATATATATATATATAGGGAAAAAGCCAAAAGGAAATCTCATCTCATCTTCTCATCGCTCATATATATGATGTATATAGATAGTCTCACACACACACACACACACACACACACACACACACACACACACACACACACACACACACACACACATCAGTGGCGGGCTGTGCATTGGGTACTTGGGCCTTCCATAGGACTTAACGAACTTAATTCACCTCTTAATATCACCATCACGGTACAATTATACAAACCAGAGAGTAAACCTTACATCTACTTCTTCAACAGCTATTGGCAATGTCTAGCTTTTCTGAAAAAGTCTGCCTTTAAAATGGATTAATTAAGTCTGACACAAGTCAATTTCTCTTCCTCCGCCAGCCATTGTTTGTGTAAAAAATTCTAACTTGAATGTATTGTGTGCAGCTCACTACAGACTATTCAGCTACTTTTGCTCTGACCAACTAAGTCAGAGGATGGCACAATGCTGATGTTATCGTAGGGCACCTTGCTGGTGCTGTGAGGCAAATCTAAAATCTGACTGGTCAAAGAAACTGATTGATGTATTGATGTATTGTCTAATGATGTGATGTGCTGCTGAAATCGGATTGGACAAAAAAATGTAACATCCGCATACACACTGGAAGCAGTGTAGCCAAGAGACGCTACAAAAAGAAGAGAACAGACTGTTGGGAAAAAATTAATACAATTTAATGGGACAAATACTAGACTGTAAGTTGTAAATGTACGTCACTGCTTCTGGTAGCATTTAGGCCGGCAGAGAAAGTTTTGCTGGTGCAGATGGCCCACCACTGATACATACACACTGTGTACATTATATCACTTTATTATTTGTTAAAATCTAAAATCTCTCAACAGGTCCATCACAACATACTCTGCTACCTTTATAATTCTCCTCCTCGTTGAAGCGCAGGGAGATCTGACTGCGGTAACGCCCAGTGCTATGGCAGTTCTTGGTGACACCAGCGCAGAAGCAGGGTACGCACCGACCACCGATATTAAAGTGTCCTTCAGGACAGTTACCTGACAATAAACACAGAGATATGAACCTTCAACATATAATTATTCACGTCAATGGATAGATAGATAGATAGAAAGACAGACAACTTTACTAGACAGACTAATGAGCAACATGGTGAACAGTTTGAATGCACAAGTTGGACTGATAAATAAACGGATAGACATTTGGATACAGACAAACAAATGTGTTAAATCAACAGAAATTTACAGGTGCCGAACAGGCTGTATTGATAGATGGATAGAAAGACAGATAGCCAAATCAGACAAACAGAGGAACAGGTTGACAAAAAAATTGAATAGCTAGACAGACAGATGGATGGCAAAGTTAAATAGCTAGACAGACAGACAGACAGACAGACAGATGGATGGATGGATGGATGGATGGATGGATGGATGGATGGACAGACAGATAAAACAGCTAAAAGGATAGACTGACAAACAGATAAATATGTTATATGAGCAGACAGACAGATAGAGAGGCTGACTTACAGAAAACAGGGCAATATAAACCAAATCAATTTCTATTGCCCTACTGCTGAAGACTCCTTCCAAAAAACACTACCTCTAGCATATTAACAACTAAAGAATCCCACAAGTAGAAATTTCTGACCGTCCAATCAGAGCTAAGAATTCAATGCTCCTCTCCTATAACGAGGATACGGTGCAAAAATTCTACGCAAAACACACCTTATTACAGAACTTCTCAGTAATACGTTTCAGAATAAAGATCGAAATGTGAAGAATTGGTCTTCTCCATAACAAAACTCTGTTCAAAAGCCAATACAATCGGCCCCCAACTTACGAAGACCCCTGTGTACGAAATCCCCGGGTTACGAAAAACATTTTCTTGAGTTTCCGGCCCCGAGATATAAAACAACCCCTTCTTACGAAAAGAAATTCAAACGCACCAATCGACGCGCGAGTTGCTCTCTCATTGGCTGTCTCTCAACATCCCATCCTGCTGGCCTCCCAGATAGAGACAAAAGGAAGCTTCACTCTTTAGTTTTTAGTTTAGTTTTTTAAGTTGTTTTAATTCAGTAAATGTTTAATAAATGTGGGCGCATTTGAGCTCATCTGGAATTCCGATCCCTCAAGGAATCAAATTAAAGTTGAGTTTGTCAAACAGGGAATGCACTTTGAATTCACATCTTGTGGGCGTGGCCTGCAGCGCACGAGAGAGAGAGAGAGAGAGAGAGAGAGAAGGAATAACGCTTTAGTTTTTTAAGTTGTTTAATTCAGTAAATGTTTAATAAATGTGGGCGCATTTGAGCTTATCTGGAATTCCGATCCCTCAAGGTATCAAATTAAAGTTGAGTTCGTCAAGCATGGAATGCGCTTTGAATTCCACGTCTTGTGGGCGTGGCCCGCAGCGAGCATGCAAGAGAGAGATGGAGAAAAAGAGAGAGAGAGGGGGGGGTGTATGTTAATAAAAAATGTTTAATAATGGTTTAATTAATAAATATGTTAATAAAATGTTTAAATGGTTTAATAAATAATTTTCTTTTACTTTTAACACATTTCATACAAAATTGGTGTACTTTTATAATTTTTAAAGGGTTTATGGGGTTTATCCAGTCCAAAGACTGGAGCCTTGGAACGAATTAGATGTTTAACATGTAAGGTGCGACCCCTACTTATGAAATCCCCGCGTTACGAAAAGGGCTCTGGAACAGATTAATTTCATACGTTGAGGGCTGACTGTACTTCTAGAGTGTGCATCATCAATCATTAACCATCCAAAGCAAACAGGACAACCCCTGTCTCAGCCGTGAAAATTAGAAAGTACCTAAAGAGAAATTAATTGTTTAATGAAACATCCAAAGCATTGGACTGAGTGGAGCTTACTGGGACTTCGAGTCAATGTTAGCACACCATCTGGAATAGCAAACACCAAGCCTTTAGCGTTTATGGCTTCACACGTGTACGCGCCCTGGTCTCCTTCCTTCACGTCACGAATAGTCAACGTCCCACGACCACTCTCACTTGTCATTGTAATCCTAAGGAGAGAGCAAGCGGGAGAGAGAGGGAGAGAGAGAGAGAGAGAGAGGCTTACTATCTTAATAACTTGGCCCATTTTACCTAAAGCTGAAATTTTTGATATTAAAAAGTCACGTCAAAATCCAATAAGCACAAACAAACAATGGTGGCTTTTTCACCCTGCAGTTTCAGATGATTAGTGCTGACATTTTAAGATCCTGACACAAAGACTTGGGGGGGGGGGGGGGGTGAAAAACCCAAGACTGTTAGTACATTATTATAAAGCAGCAGTTGAAGAGCTTTTTCTCTGTTGAGATAACACCACGGACCAAAAAATGACGACCTCAGAGACCTAAAATAACCTCAGAACCACTTCCAGTTACCAACGAGGATACAAAAACCCCATTTCAAATTCATTTTAATTGAGTTTAATTACTCAAGACAAATGAAATGATGCAAACATGACTGCGATTTCCCTTGACGTTTCTATATCTCTGTTTTAAAGCATCCAAGTGTCAATTCTCTTGTACAATACGATATGGCAAAGTTGAACATTTTCAACCTTTAAATACGCCCTGTGATGGACCGATTAGAATGTGCAAATTGGTTTGATGTGACATCATACATCAGGAAGTTGACCCCACCCCATCTTCTTCTTTTCCTTTCGGCTTTTCCCTTCAGGGGTCGCCACAGCAAATCATCTGCCTCCATCTCACCCTATCCTTTGCATCATCTTCTCTTACACCAATGACCTTCATGTCCTCCTTCACCACAGCCATGAATCGTCTCTTTGGTCTTCCTCTAGGCCTTTTGCCTGGAAGTTCCAGCCTCAGCATCCTATTACCAATATACTCACTATCCCTCCTCTGTACATGTCCAAACCATCTCAATCTAGCCTCTCTGACTTTGTCTCCAAAACGTCTTACGTGTGCTGTCCCTCTGATGTGCTCATTCCTAATCCTATCCATCCTCGTTACTCCCAAAGAGAACCTCAACATTTTCATCTCTGCTACCTCCAGCTCTGCCTCCTGTCTTTTCCCCAGGGCCACTGTTTCTAACCCATACAACATCGTTGGCCTCAACACCGTCTTGTACACTTTTCCTTTCATTCTTGCCGATACCCTCCTATCACACATCACACCGGACACTTTTCTCCAACCATTCCAACCTGCCTGCACACGCTTCTTTTCCACACTCTCCATTGCTCTGGATTGTTGAGCCTAAGTACTTAAAATCCTCCACCTTTCTTATCTCTGCTCCCTGTAATCTCACCGTTCCTCTTGGGTCCTTGTCATTCATGCACATGTATTCTGTCTTACTGAGGCTAATCTTCATTCCCCTCCTTTCCAGGGCATACCTCCACCTCTCTAGATTTTCCTGCACTTGTTCTCTGCTCTCACTACAGATCACAATGTCATCTGCAAACATCATAGTCCATGGGGAATCTTGTCTAACCTCGTCTGTCAGCCTGTCCATCACCATAGCAAACAAGAAGGGGCTGAGAGCTGACCCTTAATGCAGTCCCACCTCCACCTTGAACTCTTGTGTCACACCGACAGCACACCTCACCACTGTCTTACATCTCTCATACATGTCCTGCACCACTCTAACAAACTTCTCTGCCACTCCAGACTTCCTCATGCAATACCACAGTTCCTCTCTCGGCACCCTGTCAAATGCTTTCTCCAGATCTACAAAGGCACAATGCAGCTCCCTCTGACCTTCTCTGACCCCACCCCATCTGACCTATCAAAATCCAGGTGTCATGAGCATTATGGAAAATCTTACAGGTTGTTATTTAGTCATACATTTCGATGAAACAGGGAGAAGGTCTACCTGTTACTGGTTGGAATGTGCCCCCAGTTAAGCCTCCATGTAATGATGGGGGTGGGTACACCGATGGCTGTGCAAGTGAAGGTCACAGTTTGCCCCCGCGCTGCTGTTATAGACTCCTCAGGAGGGCTGGTCACCTCAGGAGGAGCTAAATCAGCGTAAAGAATAAAAAAAAAAGTCAGATTGCTTTTGTCCCAACACTCATTAGCGTTAACACCCACCCACCCATCCACCCACACACACACACACACACACACACACACACACACACACACACACACACACACATATGGAAACTCAGTCATGTACACGCGCAAGATGCATTCTTATCCAAATCAGCGACGTGTGACTACAATATATTTGGCTCACTTGTGTTGTGGGACGGATGAGAGAAAAAAAGCTGGGAGCAGAAACAAAATCCTTTATCTGCTCTGACTGAAGATAAATGATCCTGGAGGTGAACAAATTAGCCCAAAAAGTGTACGCAGTGAAGAATCATTCACACCATGTACCAATCATGCAATAATCATTTCACTGATCATCATTTATCTGATACCAATGATGCAATAATTTGGTTATCTGATGACAAATATGCAATATCAAGAATTATTTGATAGCTTTCCACCAATCAGAAAGGGGAAAGCATCTTGAATTAATAATAATGCTTGTTATTATTCATTCAGAATTCATGTTTCTTGCTGCTGGAAAGCCGTCAAATAATTTTTGGTTGTCTTTTACAAGCTGAATGATTACATCATTACCAGTGGGTAAGTTGAATAATTATTGCATGATTGACAGGTCTAACTTGGGTCCCCTATTTTAAAAAGATTCAGAATAAATTGTCAAATAATCAAGCAACTAAGGCAATCAATGGCACCTCACAGCAAGAAGGTCCTGGGTTTGAGTGCCGGGCACAGTGAGGGTATTAGTGGAGTGTGCATGTACTTCCTGTGCTTCTATGGGTTTCCTTCTTATACTCCAGTTCCCTCCCAAATTTCGAAGGCATGCACATGGCTGTTCAAAAGTGGCCCTAAATTAGAGTTTGAATGGTTGTGAATGTGGGATGCCTGTAACGGTCTGGCGAGCTGTTCAGGCTGCACCCTGCCTTTGCCCAGATTTGCCCACCTTTGTTCCGTAAATGATTTAGAGTTGGAGGAGGATCTTTAAATCATGAGTCATAAAACTGCAAATCAAAGTTTGTGTGTAAATAATAATGTGTAATTTTAAAATATATCAATTAAGAGATTCATTGGCATAATAAAGCGATAAATAAAGAGAAAGACAAAAGGAATGAATGAAAAACACCAAAAAATACAAAGAAACCATGCAAGTGTAGTTAATACTGGCTACAGTGGTGACTTTGTAAGAAGTAAAGAAAGCCTCACCACAGGCGTACTCATCGGAGCGGTCAGAACAGTCAGGCTCATCGTCACATTGGTAGCTGGCAGGAATGCAGGTCTGGTCGCTCAGACAAGTGAACTGCTCCGGAGCACAGATTTCACCAGGTTTTTTACCAGCTACACACAGGAAATAGAAAACATTGAGTTGTTTGGGAAAACCTGAGTGCAATAGAATGTGAAAGATAAGCTAATGATAAAGCAGCACAACTCACGACAGTTGATCTCATCAGAGTTATCGTGGCAGTCATTGTCGCCGTCGCAACGCCACAGTTTGAGAGCACAGCGGCCATTCAGGCACTTAAACTCGTTGGGCTCACATGGTGAAGGAGTTCCTGGAGCACCGATACGTTTGCCATAATCAGTAATAGTGTATGTTATATTTTGCTAAATGTATACAGTTATGTGCTTTATCAAGCTCTTACCACAGTTGAGTTCATCACTCCCATCGCTGCAATCGTGTTCTCCATCGCATAGATAATCTCGGGAGATGCACTGACCATTCTGACATGTGGACTGATCGGCACGGCATGGCCCAGGACGTGGGGGGATTTTAGCCTCAAGCGTTGTACTTGGTATTTGAATAGGTGGAAATGTAATAGGTTCTTGAGGAGCTGCTAAAAATAATTTATGTATAGGTGGTTTATCTGTGGTTATTCAATTACTGGTTTCAATTATTGTGTTATCACTTTTTAAAAAGATCCTAATGCATAGCAATATACCTGCAAATTGAAAACAATCTTTTTAATAGAGTTCACATGCAAACTAATCATTATCCTTTTCTTGCCTTATATAAAAAATTTAAAGGGATATCTGTCCACATGCCTACTTAAAGGTGTTGTTACCACTATATAGGATATAGAATATATGGACTTTGTAAAATGAACTGTTGCTATATCAGTGTGTACATCATACACAGCATCGGTTCTCGGGTTCTTTTAATGGCACCACCTTCCATTAACATGACACACTCACACCAACCCATACAAACAAAACCAATAAAAATTGATGAACATTAGTTGTGACTAGTGCTGCAACAACAAATCAATAAAAATCGATTATTAAAAGTGTTGGCAACAAATCTTGTTATCGATAAGTCCCGTGAATATTGCGTAATCAGCCACTACAGACGAGTGTCACTCAGTTCGGAGTTGAACGGACGGGTCATACATGCGCCTCGCATTTTTTCATCTTCATAAACATTACAAAACATGGCTCAGTTAACTACCAGTGACACTGTGATGGAAAAAAGTGTCACGATGGAAATCTTCAAAAGTTTGGGAGCATTTTAAGCTACATAGCCCCCAAAAATGTGTTGAATACAGGCTTTGTAAAAGGGAGATGGCTTGGCATGAGAGCACTACAGTGATGCAGAAGCATCGTAAAAGAAAACATAGAAATTATTATTGATGACAGAATCCTAAATCTATTCTGTTTTGAAGGTGTATTTTTATATTTTATATATATATATATACACACACACACACACACACACACACACACACACACACATATACACACACACACATATATTATATATATATATATATATATATATATATATATATACATACATACATACATATACACACACACACACATTTTATATATATATATATATATATATATATATATATATATATATATATATATATATATATATAAACACACACACACACACACACACACATATATATATATATATATATATATATATATATATATATATATATATATATATATATATATATATATATATATATATGAATGATAGTTTATTACGAAAGCTCACAAAGCAATGAATAGGCTCATTCCGCCATTTATGTACATTGAGAAGTAACCTCGGCACCCGGCCTGGGCAGGTAATAAGCTAAGAGTAGTAATACACAAGTGTGTTTGCTTATCACTTTATCTCAAGTAAGTCCGGCAAGTAAAGACGGCAACTATCATGTTCCTAGCAAGGTTGTTTATCCTTTACCGGAATGTGCAAGCCAAAATGTTGTACGATTGCAAAAGTTCATTGAACTATTTGAAATGTTAAGGTTGTTTGTCATGAAGAGCAAAAGACATTAGAATTTAATTGTTTACGTTAGCATTAGAAACTCATGTTGAGTGCTGAGAAATTGCTTTGAAATTATTTATAGAAGCAATAGACCTCTCATGATTAGCAATGTGGCAATGCTAATAGCGTGTACAACCAAACATCTCTACAGAGTCTTTAGAATACACAATTTGCATGAAAACTAAAATATATGAATTTAATTTATAAATTTTAAATTTAAGTTTAAAACTGAATTTAAGCTTTATACAAAATTTGCTAAAATTATGCCAGCATTTGAGAACCAAAAGGCATGTAATTATCGGCTATAGAATATATAAAATTATATTCATAAATAATAACTATATATATATATATATATATATATATATATATATATATATATAGACAATATTAACAAATGACGAGATATACGAAAAAACAAACGGTTTATTTTTGAATATAGAAATGGAAATTTAAAAAAATTTGCACTCTTTCAGATTAATCGAAAAAATAATCGACTGATTCATCAATTATTAAAATAATCTTTAGTTGCAGCCCGAGTTGTGACAGACCAATTTTAATGAATTCAGGTAGCAGAATTAAAAAAAAAAATGACCTTGAAAATGTAATTCAAAGTTATGGTCCTGAAAACTAAGGCAACAGGGTGTTGAAGTGGCTTTATGTTTAAAATATAAAGGCCCTTAAACAAACTGATGTTCAATAAAGGCATGGCAAAGGTGCATGTAAGTTTGGATCGACCTTAACCCCTCAACACACAATAATGGTGGGGATAATAAGTGAAAGGTGTTTGACAGCTTCTTTAAATGCATAATCACAACAGAGAATGTTCATACAGAGAATGTTCATACTCACCACAATCAAGCTCATCGCTCATGTCTAGACAGTCTGGTCTGTTGTCACAGTAAAAACTCAAAGGTATGCACTGTCCGGATCTACAGGCGTACTGGTCCGTGGTACAGGGCACAGATGGACTGGGCTTCACTAACAATAACAGCATGAGTCAGTGAAAATAAACCAGAACTGATACACAATTTAAATCTATATCATCATGCAAAAAACATGGAAACATTTCTGGCATTCTTTATTCCAAAGACACTCCATCAAAACACATGCAGCCTCAATTTCTATATCAAGCACCTCACTGTACAATAGTCATCCATTGGGACGAACGAGATATTGAATCAGAGCTACATTCACTACGGACTGCTAAGCTGTACATGCAAAGCATCTCATTTTTCTCCTCCGTTGTGAATTATGTACGTCCATGCACGAGAAGGTCCATTCCGTACTTTTCATGACCAATTTTGCTTCACAAATGGAAGTGTCTCCATGCAGCAAGCATGGCTTAGTACAAACCTGGAGAAGCTAGAGGCTCCACATGGAGGATGGGATCAGCTACAAACCAGACATAAAAATTAACTTTATCATTGCACACTGGTTATCTTGCATAGCCAGCCATGATCAACATACATGGAACACTGGAAGGTGAAAAACAGAGTACCCTACAAGCGCCAACAACCCGAATTCAAGTCATCATATCATCATCAGGCAAAATCTCGCAGACTTTTTCTGAATCTGGAAGTAAAGCTGCTCAAACCAGTCACCTGCTTCACCAATACATTCAATAGTTGCTTCTGTGGGGTTTGGCAATTGATCAGTTTCACTAGTTTGTCCCATACTCATCCGAGGCAGAAGGGAAAGCACTTTCAAAAACTATTTTAGTCCAAACAAAGTTGATCCTATACACGACTGCACAAAATGACATTCTTTTGCTTTAATGGACTGTAAACACTGTTATTTTTGCTGCCCTTTAAAACTAAATGCATTTCAAACACAATGTGCAGCGGTCTAGTGAATTCCATTGTGACCAACGCTGCATGAAAGGAGTCGGAGTTGTCAGACCCACAGATTGCTTTTCCCCCACGTAATCCCACTCATTTAGTTTAAAGGGGCTCATTCAAATCCTAGGAATATTAAATAATTATTAAATACAGTGTTATCTTTAGGAAATAAAATGGAATCGGCCACAACGTCTTTCTGAAATCACTTGCTTACTCCTAGGCTGCATGGTGGTTAATATGCTTGCCTCACAGCAAGAATGTCCTGGGTTTGGGTCCTGGGCTTGGCAAAGGCGTTTCTGTTTGGAGTCTGCATGTTCTCTCTGTGCATGTGCGGGTGTCCTCATGATACTCTGGTTTCCTCCCACATGCCAAAGTCATGTACAGTAGGCCCTCGACATTCACGGGGGTTCGGTTCCGGGCCCTCCCGCGAATCGAGATAATCCGTGAGTTCTGTACCCGGAAGTAAAACCCCATGTATCACGTCACATGTGCAAATGAGCAAACAGAAGTAAAATACTGCGTATCTATTACATGCGCTAAAGTATGCTTCTTAAACACGTTCTATAGACAGTCTTACGCATTAATACAGTATTAATGTAGTAAAATGTAGTAATGATTAAGAAAAACTTTTCAATTTTTACTGTTAAATTTATTGATGATAAAATATAAACATTATACAGCATATACTGTTGTAAAGCACTAATATTAAAGTATTTTTCAATTATTAGTCCAGTACAGTATCTAAGCTAATGTTTGTCCGTGAGATGTTATGTTCTGTAGCATGTTTAAAAAAACGATACCAAAAGTATAAACTTTATTACGCTTCATGTCCTTTTATATTGAGCTTGGAGTGACGTCTCCAAGATGGCGCTGCCTAGAGGGTGATATCGCGGAGCTCTCAGAGTCAAATTGTTTCTTTGTTCGTTTTAATTTGTTGTTTTGTTTGTTCATGTTTTGCGCTATGCTCATCTATGACCGGTCGACCCTACTACAGCTATAAGATCGGCATATCTTCGGGCGTATATAACTAAGCACGCTCAACTGGGCTTCTTGTTAGCAATGCTAGCCGCACCCCGGCTAACAAGAAGCTCAGGCAGGGTTCTCAGAGTCTCCGGCGCTTGGTTATCACTTCCGGTCATACTGCTTGAAAATGTTCAGTCCCCGCGAAACAAGATGGACGGGCTTCATGCTCAGATTGCAGCGCAGTTTCTGTGAAACATGGCTCAAGGAGAGTACACCCGACGAGGCGAGTGCACCAGCCGGCTACACGGCCTTCATCCCCTGGAATTCCAAGCGCCGGAGTCGTCGTTTGGCCCCTTCCCGCCTGGGCTTCTTGTTAGCTGGGGTGCGGCTCGCATTGAGCACCATAGCATATTAGCTGAGTACTAGCTGCACCCCGGCTAACAAGAATCCAAGTTGAGCGTGCTTAGTTATACAAGCCCAAAGATACTCAGATCTTATAGCTGTAGTAGAGTCGACCGGTCATAGATGAGCATGAAGCAAAACATGAACACACAAAACAACAAATAAAACAAATTAAAACGAACAAAGAAACAATTTGACTCCGAGAACTCCACGACGTCGCCCTCTGCGCAGCGCCATCTTGGAGACGTCACTCCAAGTTCACTGTAAAAGGACATGAAGAGTACTGTAATAAAGTTTATCCTTTTGGTATAGTTTGTTAAACATGCTACAGAACATAAAATCTCATGCATAAACATGAACTTAGGTACTGTGCTGGAATAATAATTGGAAAAGATTTTAATACAACAGTTCAAAGAAAACCGTCGTTTCTCAGGAGAAAGGTCTTATTTCAGAAGAAATAAAAAAGCGTTTTCTATCGCTTAGCCAGAGAAGATTTGAGTGCTATCATAGAGCTTAACTGGTAATTAAAACACAAACAAAAAAAGGGGCTCACTGACAACTTGTGCGCG
Source organism: Plotosus lineatus (assembly GCA_024760905.1). Classification (NCBI taxonomy): domain Eukaryota; kingdom Metazoa; phylum Chordata; class Actinopteri; order Siluriformes; family Plotosidae; genus Plotosus; species Plotosus lineatus. The sequence continues at coordinate 50,894,193 of CM045731.1, forward strand.
AATGAGGAAAAAAGGGGTGGGACATCAGCTTAACTAATCAGGAGAAAAGAGGACAGCCATTGGCTAAAATTGAATCACGTGCCGGTTGCTCGACAGTCTGCGAATACTCAAACCGTAGGTGCAAAACCGCGAATTGTCAAGGGCCTACTGTACATTCAAATCACAAGCTGTTTCAAATTGTCCCTAGGTGTGAGCCGTTCTTTGGCCAATGTAGGCTGAGATGGGTTTTAGCCTCCCCCAACGCTAATAGGAGTAAGCGGTTCACCACATGAGTGCCTTTTGTGCTGTTTCTCACTCAATGTCAGACTTTTCCTCTTTACTTTTGATTGGTCACTGCTAACTTATCATGCATATGGAAAATCAGTCACTTGTTCTATCTATAGTAAATATTTGATGTGTTTTATCTTCCATTATCAGGTCTTTACTAATGGATGAATCTTTTTAAAGGTAGATCTCGAAGACGTGACATGAACATGGCAATAAAACTTTCCGACATCCACCATCCATCTTTAAGCTCCCTTCAAAATGCAGTAATTGAGGTTTTCAGTTCCTGGATGTTAGTTAAACCACAAGTTTTTCCATTTGACCACAAATTAAGAATTTCTCGGTATTGAAAGTGTATAATAGTGTAATCCGAAACACTTCCTGATTATTTAACACCAATTTACATTATACAAATGTTCTGTTTCACCACAATTTTTTTCTGCACAAATAAACCTAAAAGTTTTAAGGTCCTGGACCAGTTTTGCATTTAAAGGAAATTGACTGAGAAATATGTCAATTCGACTGAAATTAAATGAAAAGGATAACTTGAGTGTATTTCTGGGACTTGGATGCCTTAACACTCCACATAAAGAATATTTTAATAAAATAAATGATTGTTTCCACATAAGGCTAAAAAAAAAAAAAAACATCAAATTTTTTGACTTTACATGGAATGGGGTTTGACGATGTTACATGGTGCACCATGCCTGTGCAACCTATGATTTCTATGCGACCCAGGAAACTCTGCATATGTATATCGCTCTGGTATGTGCATGCTGCGGTCAGCCAAGTATGGTTGATGTGGTTAATACACATGCAAAGTAATGCAGGGCGATTTCCTTTAATTATGGAAATTGACAAATGATCCATGATTTTTTTTCCCCCAATTTAAAATTTGTTGTTCTGCAACCCCAAGTAACAATAAAATGCCAAGAATGTAGAAATGCATTGATGTGATGGTACCCAGGGTTCTTACATTCTCCCAGATGTTTAAACTCGAAGCCACTGACAGAGGTCACATAGGATGCAATGGATCCTTCGCTAACCACGGAGTAAAGTACATGCCGGATCTGGGATTCATTAGAGTTGCCATCTGAGCCCACGTCAAGTTCGACGAACACGTCCTTGCCAATTTGCCTTTAAAAAAACAGGATAAATACCATGTAAATTAAACACGTATGAGACATGCTGTTCTTGGAAAATAATAAGCATTAAAACGAAGTAACTCGGCTTCACTTTGGCTTTGGTTGAACCATCCTGTAGTTTATGATTTTCCAAGTTATATCCAATACCCCCCCCCCCTCCACATACACACAGATGTATTTCCGAGATATAATTTTTATAGCACACTCAGCATTGCATTTTTTCACCTAATCATTTCAGTATAGAAAGAGGGCATTACTTGATGAGGACCACATTGACCATCTGGATTCCTGCTATCTTGAAGTACTCCGATTCAAGCTGCGGGAGAAACAAACATCAATTACATGCAAACTCACACAGGAGCTGTATCACATCCAGAGAGTAAGTCTAAGTCTTATTCCCAAGTTTAGCATTAACCCTGTTCTACTCTCTAAACAGGCCAAGATATCTGTGCCAAGCAGATAATGGCTGGTTTGAAACTGCATACTGATGATACACACCGTGTCAACAACAGCAGCAGAGATTTCTCGGAAGGCTTCAGAATCGATGTCGTCAAGCTCAGGCCCGTAGGTGAAGGAGTTTGTAAAGTTCACCAGTGCACGATAGTAAACTGCAAGTCAAGGACAATAAAAAAGTAATGCCAAATAGAACTAAAAATGTGCCATCAAAAACAAGCAATTCGATTTTTATAGTAAAAGAATGATAAAATAAGTTCAGTAATGTAAACCATGCCCAAAAAAAGTCAATTACATATTTATACCAAAAAAAAATTGCATTTTTTTTTTTTTTTAAATGTACAACTGAGCAATTGAGGGTTAAGGACCTTGCTCAAGAGCCAAACCATGGTGATGGTGAGAACTGATTCGCTGACCTTCGGATCAGCATTAGATTGTTTTAGCCACTAAGCCACCACTGCCCCTTTAATATGTATTTATCTAGGTGTTAACTTATTTAGTGGGGGTGTAGGACAGCTGTAACATAAAAACTTAAAAGGATATAAAACCTACAATTTAGAAAATGGCACACATCGACCACAAATCAGATCCTTGAATTTATGTACAAATGTAACTGCATGCAAAATAAATGCAGAAAAGAAAGGTGTGTTCATATTAAACTCATTCAACATAACAAATTTAAACCTGGAGGAACAGAGCCAAAATAAGTATATGGTCAGATTTTCAGTTGCCAGGTTTCTACACAGAACAGGCATTTCTTCTTGTGTAAGTTATCACAGATTATCTCTAAAGACTGAACAAGCAAATGATCTTTAAATAGCTCGAAGCTTCAATTCTCACTTGCATACTAGCATCTCTCATGGGTGGGTATTGCTTGAGTCTGGTTTCATTCTGTCATTCCAGATTAAGCAAGGAAGTCAATATTTGTGGTATATCTTACAGAATACTGCTACTTTCCTTAGTTGTGTTTGGGAGAACAAGTTATGGTGCTGATGTACATGATGTCCACATACATGCATACGCATAAGAACAACTCCAGTCAACTCAACTACACAAAATTACATCACTCATCTCGAGATAGTGAAATTCATACATACATAACATACATACGTGTTAAAATTTAGACACTGTTTGGTCACCAAATGGTCATTAAACCACACTCACACCATTTCATAGTGAGCTAACCATGGAACTGTTGGGGCTATTGGAAGAAACAGCTTTCAAAACACTGCTGAGATTCTTCAAATGGTCTACTACTGCTTGGAGCTTCCAGTGCATTTTACCATAACCTTTTGTAACTAATGATGGCTCATCATGATGACTCACTCTACCAAAATAGTTTTCGGTCAAAAATCATTTTCATTATGTCAGTAAGCAATCTCATTTGGATACGAGCTGTTTGTACCAAATAACTGCTGATGTAATCATAATGCCCCATAGACTCTTATTCGACATAAAGTAAATCACGTCATAAATCAAAAAGCTTGGTAGAACAACTGGATGGTTTATTCATTTGGTTGGTTTGGCTCACTTCCTGCCATTCCTTCCATTGGGTCATATGACACATGAACTCTTTCAACACCAAACTTGAACAGCACCAGAGTTTGAATGAAGCAGATCAAAACCTCCTTGTTCAGACACTCTCAGACCATTTTCTTGGGTCCATGATTCTCTGATGTCCTTCAATATCCCTCAGCTAAAGAACCACAACAGGTGGAAACACACCATGGTTCAAATCAAATGTACATTAAATATATAAAAGTACACTTATAAATATACTTATGGCCCAACTCTTATGATGATAATGCTTGACTGTCAACTGTACATCTCTATACTGTAATCACTCATAACCCCACTCTCCGATGTCAAAAGATACCTAGGTCCCTTTTGCTACTGGTTCCACTGCAGGTTTCATCGCATAGGAATGTTTTCCTTTGCTATCGTCTCTGCTGGGTTGCTCACTAAGGATCTAAATATACATCCTAATTTCTGTACAGCTGCTTTGTAACAATATCTATTGAAATTCCATCACAGGTGGGCACACGATGACCACGTTCCCCTTCCTGGAACCAAGAGTAGCTTGTATTACTGCAACACCACTCTAAAAACAAACAAACAAACAAAAAAAAACCCTCTCAAAAACAAAAGCAAACAACAGAAGCATGGCCTGCAAACAGGGTCTGAATGCCTGCTGGGATGACAGACCACTATCAAAAATATTTGCACCAAAATCACTAAACAGTTTTGTCCCAAGCCGTGGTGAAGCCATTGCTTAAATCCTTTGTCAAGTTGAGATCCTTTCCATTCATTCTCCAGCTCTGGACCGACCAGGTTTTCCATGTGGGAAATCCCCAGTCTTGAATGCCAAGAGCGCAGACGAGCACTGAAATACGTGGGGGTAGTATTCCGAACTCTTGGTTCTCAAATGCTTTGGGTGTTAGAGCAGCACAGTAGAACTGTAAGGGCTTTATGGACTAAGATCTGAGTGGAACACATGGAGGCCTGTGTGCTACACAAAGGACTGATTCAGGCACACAGCAGCTCGAGGTTTTGCAGCATGCCACTTTCAACTCAACCTTTTAGAGCCCTCCTCCATCTTTCGACATCCATCTTGACCATCACAGCTCACATCGAATAAAAATATTGGGAGAGAAATAGAGAGAGAGCGAGAGAGAGAGAGAGAGAGAGAGAGAGAGAGAGAGCAAGCGAGCAAGAGAGAGAGAGAGAGAGAGAGAAAATGGGGGATCAGAATCATTCATCTGCCAACTTTATGACCTTACTTTTCCTCTGATGGACAGTAACATACAAGACACAGTCTTTCCTTTTCATCCATAGTTACTTCACAACTTCATGACTCATATTTTGAATTTCATTTTTCCAACCACTGACTTTTTTTCTTAACGTGGGAATGGTAAACATCTCCAAATAAAAAGTAACAGAGAGCCTGACTGTCAACTTGTGCATTCACTGAATCTCCTTTAAAAGTCCATGGAATGGAGGTCTGAGTTTAAATAACTGATATGACTAAATGTCAATATAAACTGTTTGGATATCATAAAATACTTCAACAAACTGTTATTTGATTGTTGACTGTGAGCTCGAAATGCTGAGGCTATGTCTGCTTGGAGCAGGATACATTGAAGAAACTATATGATGTGTGTAAAGCTTTGTGGGCAGGATGTCCAAGAGTGGCTTGAATTAAAAAAAAAAAAAAAACAATGTGTATTCCCTTTGGCTTTCCAGCCACCTGCATTTGGACACTGTGACACACAAACAGTGAGACATGAAATCCAGCTGCTGAATGTACCACCAAGTGGTTTACCCCTTCTGAGGGACATCCCACAATTACTAAGAGTATGACTAATCCTAGCTGTGCCCCATACTGAACCCTGAAATGCCAGCTATTTTTCTGCAAAACCAACATGTATTTTATATATTGGTTTTAGATGCCTAAATATTGGATTTACGTACGCAAGTAAACTACACAGTATATGCTATGAATGGCTCTTGTATTGTCATTGTTAAAAACTCACATGACCAGAAATCCAAAATGGCCACCATGCTATAGATCACTCAAACTTCGCTAACCAAGTGACTCCAGTATTATTCATCATTTTTGAGAATGATTTTGTGATTGCAGGATTGAGGCTCGATGTAAGAGGACCTGTAAAAAGGAAAGCGGAATTGAATCTCTCCATTTGTCACTTAATTAGGTCCAGATGAGTTAACATGTGTCCACTTATGAAAAAATTGAATTTTTACCAAATTTAGATAAAAGTTTATACAGAATTAGGTAACATTTCAAAGAATAAAACTTTAAACAGTACATATTATATACTGTATTAGTTATAAATGTGCAACATAATATTAGGTAAATACAACTCCAGGACTCCAAATACAATTCCAGGATTACAGTGCATCGCATTAAAAAAAAATAAAAATAAATAAATATTCATCAAATTAAAAAATAAGGAAATTAAGGAAGGGGGAAAGTTATGGAAAATAAAACAAGGCCAATGATGCAAAAAAAAAAACAAAAAAAAACCCTTAACACAAAACAAAAAGCAACCCAAAATCTCCTGGCAAAACAGGATACATTCTTGCATCTGGCGCATCTGCACTTGTGTGCGCGCATATGTATGTATGTGTGTCATGCAATACCATCTGTATGTGTGTACAGCTGCTCCCCAGCTTATGAACGAGTTAGGTTCTGGACGGTCGTTCTTAGATGAATTTGTTTGTAAATCATTACAGGGCATTCTTTAGAGGGGAACGCATGTTGAAACCTTGTATAAGTAACCTATACGAGTTTGTACTGTATACAACCTCTCTCTCTCGCTCTCTCTCTCTCTCCATAATCATCTGTACATTATCAATATCATGTTTAAACTCCTGGTTCCTCTCAAGCACAGCACAGCGGATCTGATCAGATTTACAGAAAATTTCACTCTTATCCAGTTCCTTATAATACTGGAGTCAATTTGCTTCTTCTTTGAAAGTTTTGGCAGGAGTTCAGAAAAGTATTGTTCTGATTCTCTTCACGGACCGGTGTAAAGCATGTATCAGCCACGCCCCCCTCTGCTGGAGCCTTGTATTAAGTGTACCGCAGGATAATGTTTAATCATATTTCATACAGATGGCCCTCTTCCAAAGAAATTAATCCGTTCCAGCGCCTTTTTCGGAATCTGGATTTTTCGTAAATAGAGGCGCATTTTACATATAAAACACATGATTCGTTCCAAGGCTCCCAAGACTACCCTATAAAAATGATAAAAGCATACCTTTTAAGGTACTTACTTCGTGTTGACCATGTCTTCTTAGCAGAGTTATAATCTTACAATGACCATGGCACCGGGAATCACTTTCACCAGGAATCACACTTGTGTGTGTGTGTGTGTGTGTGTGTGTGTGTGTGTGTGTTGACGATGTCTTCTTAGCAGAGTTATAATCTTACAAATGTTTATGCACGGTTAAAAGCCTGAGCCATAAAATACAGTTGGAATGACACACAAACATGAACAAAGTTCACACAAACAGGAACAAAGTTGGAATGACACCGTCATCTCTCCTAGCCAATGGGAGGCCAGCGAGGCGGGATGTTGAGAGATAGCCAATGGGAGGGAGCTGCATCATCCCTCCTAGCCAATGGGAGGCCAGCGTGGCAGGATGTTGAGGTGCAGACATTGCTTTACCTTACTCTCCCTCACACGCAGTATGAATCAAAGTGCATCCAATATTACAGCTCATGTTTTTCCCCCCCATCTATTGTTTGAGTGGCGCATTTGGCGCTTTTCGTAAGAAGAATTTGTTTCATGTACAGAGGGAAAAAATTTAGGAAAATGTTTTTCGTATTCTGGGGATTTCATTGGAAGAGGGCCAACTGTACTTATATTTATGATGTATCTTTCTGTAGATTTTATTCCATTTCTATTACGACTTGTTCTTCAATTTCATTTCACTTTCGACCTCGGACAGACCTGTTCATACCTCCAGATGTTTGCAAAACGAATGTTGTTAAGGTGGGGAGCATCTGTATTTATATTTTATTAACATCTTGTGTTTTTTATGTTTAATTGTTATTATAAGCATTTATAGAACTGAATATGTATTTGATATTATATACACATATACATGTATGTCAATCGGGGGTGGGTGGGGCGTGGGGTAATCCTACTTCGTGGATTTTGAGTCACGTGGCGATCTCAGTCCCAATTAATCGCGGAAAGTGCGGGATCCCTGTATACAATTCCAGGATTCCAAATCGTCGTCGCTGTCAGTGTCCACACACACACATACACACACACACACACACACACACACACACATACACACACACACACACACACATACACACACACACACACACACACACACACACACCTGACCATTTCCACTGGTATTTTAGCATAAACTCTGCTGGTGGAGTCAGTAAACAGTGTAAGTAACCTCCACTGACTGAGCTACTGCATTATTTATATATTTAAAAAAAAAATCCGTTTGGATGCAAATTGTAGTTATTTCTCTTCGAGATGCTGGTTTAGTCCTATTGCCCAGTGTGCCGTTGCGTTGGGGTCCGTCTCTAGCTGTGTGGTTCTCTCCAGAGCACAAACAGACTCGGTGAAAAAGCGCTTCACACTGTAAAACCTGCCCCCGCCTATTTTGGTTAATTACTTTGACGGCTATTGGTTGAATTTTACTGCGAAAATCATATTTTTACGTTACTAACCAATCACATCAAGCATACAAACTGTCCACTTGTATTTACTTTTGTGTTAATGATAATGGATAATGTTTGAAAATACGTGCATGGGATAGCTGATGAGATCGGCTTTGGGTACTGTAAGGGTTAAAGCTATAAGTCCCACGGATGGCCATTTTTGTAAACCAACCTTTGGGCCTCAGTTACTGTGTTGGACGCAACAACTTCAAGTTTGCAGCATTTTCATTGTTTACGGCAAAAACCTTTGGTCAAAAATTCACAATGACTGGAGTCAGGTTGGTGTGGAGGGAGACACTGTACTCAAGACCAACTCTGATATTTTGGTAATGTTGGTTCAAGAAGGCCCCTTCCTGAATCGCCATCTTATCGTGGTGGAGGGGTTTGCGTGACCTAATGATCCTAGGAGCTATGTTGTCGAGTGCATAACGCCCCTGGTACGGTCACCCAAGGCAAACAGGTCCTGGGTGAAGGTCCAGACGAAGTGCGATTTAAAAGACCCCTATGACATCTAAGAGACATCACAGGAAGCAGTCTCCCTTGCCTGGACACGGGTCACTGGGGTTCCCTCCTGGAGCCAGGCCCGGGGGAGGGGCTCGAAGGCGAGCGCCTGGTGGTCGGGCTTCTGCCCATGGAGCCTGGCTGGGCCTAGCCCGAAAAGGAGACATGGGTCCGCCCTCCCATGGACCCACCACCCGTGGGAAGAGTTTTAGGGGTCGGGTGCAGTGTGAGTTGGGTGGCAGCCGAAGGCATGGGTTCTGTCGGACCTATCCTCGGCTACTTACTCTGACCCTTGGGACATGGAATGTCACCTCTCTTGCGGGGAAGGAGACTGATCTGGTGTGTGAGGTGGAGAGATACCAACTAGATATAGTCGGGCTCATCTCAACGCATTGCTTGAGCTCTGGAACCATCCATCTCTAGAGAGGCTGGACCTTATTCTATTCTGGAGTTGCTCATCGGGAGAGCTGGCGAGACAGTGTGGGTATTCTTGTTGCCCCCATCTCGGTGCCCAAATGTTGGGGTTCTCCCAGGTTGACGAAAAGGTAGCTTCCCTCCGTCTTCGGGTGGGGGGACGGGTCCTGACTGTTATTTGTGCTTATGCACCAAATGACAGTTCAGAGTACCCACCCTTTTTGGAGTCTTTGGGGTGTGTGTTGGAGAAAGCTCCCTCGGGAGACTCACTCGTTGTCTTGGAAGACTTCAACGCCCATGTGGGCAATAATAGTTTGTCACAGTTTGTCCATCACAAACACCATGTTTGAACATAAGTGTGCCCATAAGCGCACTTGGCACCAGGACACCCTAGGTCGCAATTCAATGATTGACTTTGTAGTCGTGTCATCGGACTTGCGACCATATGTTCTGGACACTCGGGTGAAGAGAGGAGCTGAGCTGTCTACCGATCACTACCTGGTGGTGAGTTGGCTTCGGTGGTGGGCGAGGCTGCCTTCCAGACCTGGCAGGCCCAAGCGTGTATTCAGGGTCTGCTGGGAGCGTTTGGCGGAGTCCCCTGTCCGAGAGGCCTTTGGAGTCCCCTGTCCGAGAGGCCTTTAACTCCCACCTCCGGCAGAGCTACAACCACATCCCGGAGGAGGCGGGGGACATGGAATCCAAATGGATTCCTGAGGCGGCAGCCCATAGCTGTGGCCGTAAGGTCGTTGGTGCTTGTCGTGGTGGTAATCCCCAAACCCGGTGATGGACACCTGCGGTGAAGGGGGCCGTCCAGCTGAAGAAGGAGTCCTATCAGGTTTTATTAGCCTGTGGGACTCCCGAGGCAGCAAACAGGTACCAGCAGGCCAAACGTGCTGCAGCTGAGGCTGTCGCAGATGCAAAATCTCGGACGTGGGAGGAGTTCGGTGAGGACCTGGAGAGTGATTATCGGTTGGCTTCAAAAATGTTCTGGCCCACCATCCGACACCTTAGGAGGGGGAAGCAGTTCTCCACAAACACTGTTTACAGTGGAGGTGGGGAGCTGCTTACACCTTGACTGGGGATGTCTTCGAGAGGTGGAGGGAATACTTTGAGGACTTCCTCAATCCCACCAACACGCCCTCTGTGGAAGAGGAAGACCCTGGGGGTTGGGTGGGGGTCCACTCATCACTGGAGTGGAGGTCAATGAGGTTGTCAAAAAGCTCCTCAGTGGTCAAGCTCCGGGGTTGGACGAGATCTGCCCGGAATATCTCAGGGCTCTGGATGCTGTAGGACTGTCTTGGTTGACACATCTCTGCAACATTGCGTGGTCATCGGGGGCAATACCTCTGGATTGGCAAACTGGGGTGGTGGTCCCAATTTTTAAGAAGGGAGGCCGGAAGGTGTGATCCAATTATCGGGGAATTACACTCCTCAGCCTACCTGGGAAAGTCTATGCAGGGGTACTAGAGAGGAAGATCCGACCGATAGTCGAACATCGGATTCAAGAGGAACAATGTGGTTTTTGTCCTGGCCGTAGCACTCTTGACCAACTCTATATGCTCCACAGGATTCTGGAGGGGGCATGGGAGTTTGCCCAATCTGTCCACATGTGCTTTGTGGATTTGGAGAAGGCTTTCGACCATGTCCCTCAAACGATCTTGTGGGGCGTGCCCCAGGAGTACGGTGTTCCGGACCCGTTGCTACAAGCCATTTGGTCGCTGTATCACCGGAGCCAGAGTTTGGTCCCTATTGGCAATAACAGGTCGAATTCGTTTCCGGTGGGAGTTGGAGTCCACCAAGGCTGTCATTTGTCACCGATTCTGTTCATAATTTTTATGGAGAGAATTTCTCGGCGCAGTCTACCGTTGAGGGGTTCTGGTTTGGTGGCCATCGGATCTCGTCTCTGCTTTTTGCGGATGATGTTGTCCTTTTGGCTTCATCAAGTCGGGACCTCCAGCTCTCATTGGAGCGATTCGCAGCCGAGTGCCAAGCAGCTGGAATGAGGATCAGTACCTCCAAGTCTGAGGCCATGGTTCTCAGTCGGACAAGGGTGGAATGCACCCTCCGGGTCGGGAATGAGGTCCGGCCCAAGTGGAGGAGTTTAAGTATCTTGGGGTCTTGTTCACGAGTGAGGGAAGGATGGAGCGGGAGATCGACAGCGGGATTGCTGCAGCCTCTGCTGTTAAGCGGAGCCTGTACCGGTCTATCGTGGTGAAGAAGGAGCTGAGCCGCAAGGCGAAGCTCTCAATTTACCAGTCGATCTACGTTCCAACCCTCACCTATGGTCACGAGCTTTGGGTAGTGACTGAAAGAACAAGATTGCGGATACAAGCGGCTGAAATGAGCTTCCTTCGCCAGGTGGCGGGGTTCTCCCTTAGTTATGAGCTAAGAAGCTCTACCATCCGTGGAGAGCTCGGAGTAGATCCGCTGCTCCTCCGCTTTGAGAGGGGCCAGTTGAGGTGGCTCGGTCATCTGGTCAGAATGCCTCCCGGACGCTTCCCTGGTGTGGTGCTTCGGGCATGTCCAACCAGGATGAGACCCCGGGGTCGACCTAGAACACGCTGGAAGGACTATGTCTCTCGGTTTGTCTGGGACCGCCTCGGTGTCCCCCCGGGAGAGTTGGAGGAAGTGGCTGGGGAGAGGGACGTCTGGACCTCTTTGTTTAGGTTGCTGCCCCCGCGACCCGACCCTGGACTTAGCGGAAGATGATAATGATGGTTGAAGAAGGGGCACAAGTGCTTGAGGGTCAGGATTTGGCATGTATAAAATATTTGGTTCAAATGCTCAGTGTGGATGAGAGTCTAAGATTTACAAAGAGACTGACAGAAATTAATGATCCAGAAATTTATATGCTGATTATTCTTTCTAGGGTTGCGGGGAGGCTGAAGTCTATTCCAGCTAACTCTGGGTGAGTGCGTGGTACACCCTGAACACCCTGAAAGACATGCCTACACAAACAAAGGCAAACTAGAACAACCAATCTGCCTAATGTGATCAACATGTCTTTAGTCTGTTGGAGGAAACCAAAGTATTCCAAGGAAACCCACACAGTCATGGGGAGCATATGTAAACTCCATACAGAAATGCTATTGCCAAGACCAAAACTCTAACCCAAGCCCTTCTTGTTCTGAGGCCTATGTGCTAACTACTACGTCACCCTGCCGCCCCACAAGCCAGAGCCATTTTGCTTCGTTAAAACAGGTTCACAAAGAATGGTTCTTAAAGGCTTGTTTTACATTATATATCCGTATACGTCGCCACATCTGTCATGGTTATAAACTGTGTAGAATGAATTTCGAGACCAAATTCAGGAAGTCATCACCCACTGCTTCTGCTCTGTAATAGCAGTAGACCAGTGATCCCATTCGGCTTAGCACTAAGCTGAAGGGACACAGATGGCGGATAGAGTTAGTGGTGACGTTCCCTTGGGGAAATAAACTGTGTAGTCATCTGTCTCAAAAGTTCCCTTACTGGGTCACTGCAGCCAGCAGGATATCCTTTAACTCTGAGCATGGTTCAACCTTCTGCTTTTCACATCATGTCTCCCTGAGATCCACCCTCGTAGTAAGCAGCTTTCATGTGACAGCTTCCTGTTTTTTCAACAAAAAAAAAGAAAGAAAGAAAGAGAGAAAAGAAAAAAAAAATTCCCCATAAGTGGTCTTCTGGTCACTGGGATAATTGGGCTAAGTGGTTCCCATCCCTTCTGAGAAATTCTGTTCTGTCTATGCGCTGATATGGCTGTGACTACAATCAAAGAAAAAATGTAAAGATTTCCAAACATATTAGTGTTAAAAAAAATCAAATAATTGTCTGTACAGGGCCTTATATCTTAGATGCTTGACATTTAAATTTATTAGTATTTGGCAGACACCTTTCTCCAGAGTGACAAATTTTTATGGCACTTACATACAAATGAGAATTTTAAGGTTAAGGGCCTTATTCAACAGCCCAGTGCAACAGTGGCAGCTTGATGGTACTGAGACTTAAACGTCCAAACTTCTAGTCTGCAACATACTTAATACCATAACTTGAAGTTCATAATAAAATATTAAATAAGCTTTAACTTACTTTCATAAAGAAAGCCAAATGAAGCCAAGTCTCCAGTGTTCGTATTTTACAACATTCAGCAAGGAGTAACCAAAGGAGACATCATCAAGATAGCAGAGTTTACACGTCATGGTTCTTTCTACATTATGAGACTTGCTTTTTATGTCTCATGACCAATCTAATCAAAAATCCTTTCAACAATGACATCATCTTCCCTGAACCAAACTATGAGAGCAATCATGCTTGTAAAACATCGATGCATTCTGGTGACATGAGCTTTATATAGCATAGCAATTAACTTCAAAGCAGGCTGTAATAATGTGATCCTCGCTCAAATTGCCAAGTTAAAAAAAAAGAAGAAGAAGAATAAGAGATAGCACAAAATTCCCATTTTATCACCATTGTTGATATCCAGCCAACAAAGGCTTCGAAGTGCTATCAGGCAGTGCGAAGAGCCAAGCCTTCCCAACTGCTTTAGAGATAAGGACTAAAGAGACTTGGTTCTTTTTAAATTTCTTGTTATCTCTGTTTCATGGTCTAGCCTTTCCTTTTTATTTATTTATTTTTTAATCACTTCAACAAAGAACACAGTTTGTTTGAACTGTCTGCTGGAGGCAAAGCTGTAAATACTTTTATACTTTAAATTCCGAAAGGTAGTTTATTAATTTATGATGGACACCACAGAAGACTATCCAACATTTACTCTAATGTGCACAGGACTGATGACATGTTATGTCATTAAAATGTAAAGTTGGTTACACTGTGGTAAAGGATGTAAGAAGCTCACCCTTTCCTTTTTTTAAAAACACAAGTACAGAAAGCCAATGTTATTCACGGGCACTGCATTCCACCCCCACCTGTGGATCCTGAAAATCTGCAAATTATTTATGCAGTTTTAAAACCCTATGTATGATATTAAATATGCTAAAATATGCTTCTTAAACACATTCCATAGACAGTCTTACTCATTAATACAGTAATAATGTAGTAAAATGTAATAATGATTATGTAAAAACTGTTTAATTTAGTACTGTGATAATATTTATGAATAAATAAAGCACTTGGGCCCCTTACCAACAGCTAGAGAAGATGCAGGGCACTTGAGTGACATCATAGGGCTTAAATAATAATTAAAAAGACACTAAAAAAATTTACTTTGCAATTCAGGCAATCATGTCGATAACTTGTGTGTGACGAAGAAAAAAAGAGGTAGACACATCATCTGTAACCAACCAGCAGAAGGGACAAACAAAAGCTCTTAGCCATTGGCTAAATTTGAATCACGCGGCAGTAATTTGTGGGGCTGCCGCTAATCCGCGAGTATGCTGGATTGTGATCAGAATCACAAATGGGCAGGGGCCTACTGTATACTAATTACTTGTGCGTACAGAGGCAAACCAGAAATAAGGCGTGTGAGACAATGTTTCCTGTAGTGAAGTAAGAAAATATAGCTTTCCCAGGCAACAGTGGAAGTGTTGTCTAAACAATGAGTGGCAATACCTGAGTAAAAGCTGAAAGTTCATGAGGATGATTCTTTGAACAGCTGTCAGTGAGATATGATGCCTGCTTAGACAACAGGAGACATGCTGATAGCTTATACTCAAGTGCTAGAAGGATTTCTTCTGGGCTTATGTTCTTCGCAGGGAAACTTAATGTAATTGTCCCAGTATTGCTTCATTGGGTACTGACAGCATGTATACAGCCATCTCAGAAAGCAGGATCATAACGACAAAAGAATCAAAATAACTGCAGCTTACAGCACTAGCTCCTCTATACACCTCCAACCACGAAACAGCCACCGCCACCTTTTGGATTTTAACTGAAACAATACACCAACTGGATTAATTGAGGGGGAAAGGTGGTAAAAATTTAGAGCTAGTTGGCCTTTTCTCTTCTTGAAAGAGTTTAACAACTCTTGTATCTCCATATCAGGTGCATTTTTGATGATTGTACAACATCAGGTCAATGTTGTAACAGATATTAGGCTTATGGTGAGGGTCAGTTTCATTTTATGTGAAACATCTATGATTAGAGGTAGTCTCGCAAACTAAAAATGGTTCATTCATTATCGACAGGGCATTCTGTTATAAGAATATCACCAACAGTGTAAGCCAAGCTTACATTTTATGCAGTTATTATTATAATAATTATTATTATACGGCACTGATGGCACAAGCGATCAGACTGGATGTTGAGCAGTCCAGAATTTCCCTGAACGAACCGATCAATAGCTTTCTCGTCTTGCCAGAACTTAATGAAAACACAAACTATGAACAAAATTCATATTATCGGTTATTTTCCCCTCACTCCACATTCCAAAAAGTAGTACATATAACCTTCTTTTCAGTGAAATAAAGCCCAAAAGTTAAGAAAGCAAACAGCTGTTTTTGTTGATGCACACTTGATTTTGTTTAAAAATCACACGTAACTTTCCCTTACTTTTTTGGGACATAATATATTATTAAACTTGTTAATTCGGCCAGTACAGGGAACTTCCAGAACTCAGCTTGGTACACTGATATCACTTGGGTAATATATCAAAACCTTGGTCTGAAATTTGTAATGACTTGTAATGACCTACCACCTGGTTAATACATAATACACATTGTATAATATCAACGAAATATATATGTGGTACCTCACTTTACAAAATTAATCCATACCAGAGCCTTTTTCGTAACCTGCATTTCTCGTAAATTGAACCGCATTTTACATGTAAAACGTGTGATTCGTTCCAAGACTCCCAATATTACCCCTTAAACCCTTTAAAAATTACAAAAGCATACCTTTTCAGACCTCCTTCTACTTTAATATCGGACCGATGGTAGACGGGTTTGGCCATTCCTTTGTGATATCACTCGAGCCCATTTCTTCTTCTCACTCGCACCGGAAATCACGTGTGCGTGCGTGCATGTGTGTATGTGTGTGTGAGTGTGCGCACACGTGTGTGTGTGTGTGTGAGTGTGTGTTGACCATGTCTTCTTCGCAGAGTTATAATCTTACAAATGTTTATGGAAGGTTAAAATCCTGAGTCAAGAAATAAAGCATAAAACAACAGTAACCCTGTCCTTTACACTAAAAGCATCATGGTAAATTCAGCTCCACAATTGGCAGTGGGAGGTATCTGCATCAATCTTCATAGCCAATGTCCAAGATGGCGCTCGAGTAAAGGCGACATGAACGACAACTCAGTTGTTAGCTAATGGGAGGGCAGTGGGACGGGAGGTTTGAACGTCATTGATGGGAGAGCAGCTCGTGCATTGTTTGAAAGTTTGAATGGTGCATTTGAATTTTTAAGATGCCGCTTTCGTAACGTGAACTTGTTTCGTATACAAAGACAAAAATTTTAGGAAAATGCGTTTCGTAACCTGCATTTTTCATTTGGTGAGACTTTCGTAAAGTGAGGTACCGCTGTACTTGTTTTCTGAAAAAGAAATCGATAAACACCGAGAACAGTTATCAACTGATGCTCCCCAGCAGCCTCCCCCAACATTTTTTTACATTTGTAATTAATAAGACTTCTCTAACAAAGCACTGGTACTGGAGAATCCTTCTATAATAATACAACAAATATCTGAAGTGTCAACATAGCCCCCCCAAAAAAAAAGAAAAAGAAAAAAAAAAACAATCTTAGATAATATGGATCATAGTGCAGCCCTGAGGGAGGGGCACAAGCCAGTGTCTCTCCCTCACGCCAGTCCCAAGCCCGGATAAATGCAGAGGGTTGCATCAGGAAGGGCATCTGGCGTAAAACAAATGCCAAATAAAACATGCGAGTCATATCAAGAAAATTCATACCGGATCGGTTGAGGCCCGGGTTAACGACGACCGCTATCAGTGCTGTTAACCAACAGGGTGCTGGTGGAAATTGGACTACTGTTGGTCGAAGATGTCGAAGAAGGAGAGTCGGGAGGCGTGTCCGTAGGCAGAGAGAGAAGAGGAAAGGCAGGAGTCTAGAACTGAAAGTAGGGACTTTGAATGTTGGAACTATGACAGGAAAAGGTAGAGAGCTGGCTGACATGATGCAGAGGAGGAAGGTGGACATACTGTGTGTTCAGGAGACCAGGTAGAAAGGTAGCAAGGCTACAAGCTTAGGAGCAGGGTTTAAGCTGTTTTTTCATGGTGTGGATGGGAAGAGAAATGGAGTAGGAGTCATCTTGAAGGAGGAGTTTGTCAGGAATGTTCTAGAAGTGAAAAGAGTGTCAGACAGAGTGATGAGTCTCAAGTTAGAAATTGAAGGTGTGATGTTCAATGTTGTTAGTGCTTATGCCCCACAGGCAGGATGTGAGCTAGAAGAGAAGGAGAGATTCTAGAGTAAGTTAGATGAAGTGATGCAGAATACCCCCAAAGATGAAAGAGTAGTCATTGGGGCAGACTTCAATGGATATGTTGGTGCTGGAAACAGAGGGGACGAGGAAGTGATGGGCAGGTTTAGTATCCAGGACAGGAACACAGAAGGACAGATGTTGGTAGATTTTGCAAAAAGGATTGAAATGGCTGTGGTAAATACTTTCTTCCAGAAGAGAGAGGAGCATAGAGTGACTTATAAAAGCGGAGGTAGGAGCACACAGGTAGACTACATCTTGTGTAGGCGATGTAATTTGAAGGAAGTCAGTGACTGCAAAGTAGTAGTGGGTGAGAGTGTTGCCAAACAGCAGAGGATGGTGGTGTGCAGGATGACGCTAATGGTGAGGAAGGTGAAGAAGGCAAAGGCAGAGCAGAAGACAAAGTGGTGGAAGCTGAAAAAGGAGGAGTGTTGTGTTGTCTTCAAGAAGGAGTTGAAACAGGCTTTGGGTGGTCAGGAAGTGCTTCCAGATGAGCGGACAACTACAGCTAATGTGATCAGGGAGACAGGTAGGAGAATACTTAGTGTGTCATCTGGAAGGAGATGAGATAAGGAGACTTGGTGGTGGAATGAGGAAGTGCAGGAGTGTGTACAAAAGAAGAGGTTAGCTAAGAAGAAGTGGGACATTGAGAGGACCAAAGAGAGTAAACAGGAGTACAGGGAGACACAGCGTAAGGCGAAGGTAGCGGTGTCAAAGGCCAAACAGAGGGCATATGATGACTTCTATGCTCGGTTGGAAAGTAAAGAGGGAGAAAATGATTTATACAGGTTGGCACAGCAGAGAAATAGAAATGGGAAGGATGTGCAGCAAGTTAGAGTGATAGAGAGGGAAATGTATTGACTGATGACAGAAGTGTGCTGGGAAGACGGAAAGAGTACTTTGAAGAGCTGATGAATAAGGAAAATGAGAGAGAGAGAAAAGAGTAGAAGGGGTGACCGTTGAGGACTAGGAAGTAGCAGATATTCGTAAGGGTGAAGTGAGGAGGGCATTGAAGAGGATGAAGAATGGAAAGGCAGTTGGCCCAGATGACATACCGGTGGAGGTATGGAAGTGTCTAGGAGAGGAAGCAGTAGATTTCCTGACAAGAACATTCAACAAGGTCTTAGAGAGTGAGAGGATGCCAGAGGAATGGAGGAGAAGTGTGCTGGTGCCCATTTTTAAGAACAAGGGAGATGTGCAGAGTTGTGGCAACTACAGATGAATAAAGTTGATGAGCCATATGATGAAGTTATGGGAAAGACTAGTGGAAGCAAGTCTAAGGGCAGAGGTTAGCATTTGTGAACAACAGTTTGGTTTCATGCCAAGAAAGAGCACCACAGATGCAGTGTTTGCCTTGAGGATATTAATAGAGAAGTGTAGAGAAGGTCAGAAGGAGCTGCGCATTGTGCCTTTGTGGATGTGGAGAAAGCATATGACAGGGTGCCGAGAGAGGAACTGTGGTATTGCGTGAGAAAGTCTGGAGTGGCAGAGAAGTATGTCAGAGTGGTGCAGGACATGTATGAGAGATGTAAGACAGTGGTAAGGTGTGCTGTCGATGTGACAGAAGAGTTCAAGGTGGAGGTGGGACTGCATCAAGGGTCAGCTCTCAGCCCCTTCTTGTTTGCTATGGTGATGAACAGGCTGACAGACGAGGTTAGACATGAATCTCCATGGACTATGATGTTTGCAGATGACATTGTGATCTGCAGTGAGAGCAGAGAACAAGTGCAGGAAAACCTAGAGAGGTGGAGGTATGCCCTGGAAAGGAGGGGAATGAAGGTTAGCCTCAGTAAGACAGAATACATGTGTATGAATGCCAAGGACCCAAGAGGAACGGTGAGGTTACAAGGAGCAGAGATAAGGAAGGTGGAGGATTTTAAGTACTTAGGCTCAACAATCCAGAGCAATGGAGAGTGTGGAAAAGAGGTGAAGAAGCTTGTGCAAGCTGGTTGGAATGGTTGGAGAAAAGTGTCCGGTGTGATGTGTGATAGGAAGGTATCGGCAAAAATGAAAGGAAAAGTGTACAAGACGGTGTTGAGGCCAACGATGTTGTATGGTTTAGAAACAGTGGCCCTGGGGAAAAGACAGGAGGCAGAGCTGGAGGTAGCAGAGATGAAAATGTTGAGGTTCTCTCTGGGAGTAACGAGGATGGATAGGATCGGGAATGAGCACATCAGAGGGACAGCACACGTAAGACGTTTTGGAGACAAAGTCAGAGAGGCTAGATTGAGATGGTTTGGACATGTACAGAGGAGGGCTAGTGAGTATATTGGTAGTAGGATGTTGAGGTTGGAACTACCAGGCAGAAGGCCTCGAGGAAGACCAAATAGACGATTCATGGATGTGGTGAAGGAGGACATGAAGGCAGTTGGTGTAAGAGAAAAAGATGCAGAGGATAGGGTGAGATGGAGGCAGATGATTCGCTGTGGCAACCCCTGAAGGAAAATGCCGAAAGGACAAGAAGAAGAAGAAGAAGATAATATGGATCATCTACAATAACAGTCTCTGAATTTTAACTTGTAGAGCTTGCCAATAAAAGGAACCCACACCTCCTGACCAATCAGGGAAGAAAAATGCAATGGCGTGGTGGTGCAATTATATTTGGTCAGCATTGCCAGCTTGCCAGCTGTTTCAAATGTCGAACTGCAATAGAACTGGAGCATTACATAAAAATTTTTTTTTTTAAGTTTTTCAGAGGAGTTCAGCACCACGAAGAAAAGTATTTTTGTGCTTCAGTAACTTCAGAAAAGTTACTTTGAAAAAAGTGCTGACTGCAAATCTGTTTAAAATTCTGGTTAAAACAAGATAACAGCAACGAAGCAACCCAAAGGTCGACAGATGTGGTTTTTCTCCACTTGGAACCAAAATGAATCCCAAGCTCATCATTCTAACTCCATGGTTCTCCGCTCACTCAGAATAGTAACCTTTATTTCTGTGGTCTGAAGTACTGGCATGATCTCATGCTCTCAATCTGCATGGGGGCCTGTGAAAGTCAGGGATACTAAAAGATGATTCAGAGAGAAGCTGGGAGATGTCTCCTACCTCACACAAACAAGGCCATTTATGGGTTTGGGTGGGCAAAGGAGGACTCATTTTAGTTTGAACTTCATATCTGCAATATGATTTGATGCTGATAAAGAGCTCTTCTTGGACTTAATTTTAAAATCCACACAAAGTTGTTTGAGTAAACAATTCTTCGGATTGAATATGGTTTTTCATGTGTGCATATTAAGAAAAATAAACATGTTGCATGCACATGGTGTTGTTCTCAAAGGCTTCCAATGTACCAAAACTGGTTTAGAAATCATAATTCGGGAAATTCTAGGTTGGTAAATGCATGTAAGAATCATATACATGCTCTTTGTAATCTTCAGACTGAGATGCCCTGGTTTGGAAATTTGGAAATGTCATAATGATGGATGATGGTACCTGTAAATCCCAAAGCATAATTTCTTTATTGGTGGATATTTGGAAGTAGAATGTATTTTTACCATCTACTGCACCATCAGTATAGCCAACAACAGCTTTCTTAGCGTTCCTCTAATGGTCCTTCAAAAATAGCAAGGAATGAGTCCTACACAGGTGTTAGTACTGTGCCAAATTGTGATTGTTGGCTACCTTTCCACAACTAGGTTAAACTGTGGTGAAAATTACCACATTACTTTTCACTGTTTTGTTATTTTTCCCATCTGGATCACACTTAATTGTATTATACTGGGTAGTAGTGTAGGTCAATCATTAGGTGATGTCAGCACCCTTCTTTTTGACCTCTCATCATGATAGAGAACAAAATGACAAGGAGACATAGATATGGGACCTAAACAACTACTGTAGATGTACAGGTAAAGCTCTATGAGTGGGATATTCCTCTGAGTCTTACCTGCCCTCTCTGTGATATCACTGACTCACTCATTCAACTCTTCATCCTTTTAGGGTGGCAGGGAGGCTGGAGCCTCTCTCAATGGACATGGGGAAAAGATGGGGTACATACACTTGAACATTTGTGTCACATGGTCAACACACAAATCACTATTCAGAGTTACACTCACACATATCAGCAGCTCACACTATTGGAACGGTCAATTAATCTAATGTGCATGTTTTTGGACTGTGGGGGGAAACTTAAGAACCTAGAAGAAACCTACAATATGCAAACATCACAGAAACAGGACCTTCTTGCTCAGAAGTAAATATGCTGACCACTATGCCCGCCCATCAAGACAGTGGGTGATGTCCAGTGTGTGCAGGTCATGTGACACACTGGCATGACATCATGACAAGGAGACCGAGAAAGACAGCGAGCCTCAGTTGATTTCACCTTCCTTTATTTATCTAAATAAATAAACCTCTCTGTTCAAAGGCAACTCAAACATTAAGACATGAGATGAGGAAACAGATGAAGGCATGTTACACAAAAACAGGAAAGTCATATTAATCAGAGTCAACTTTTATCCTTTTCATCTCTCACAGGAAAGATAAAAACGAGTCATCAGTTTACTAATGCAGGAACAGCCGTATGTTTCCTCCAAACTGTAGGCAAGCAGTGATCTATGGCTCTAAAGAAGAAGCGTCCTCTATGACAATCCATGGGACAATACAAATTCAAAGTCTTCTGCACTGAATACATCCACTGATAAATGTCTGAAAAAGATTTAGTAATCTATAGTAATGTAATACGTATGCTGGAACTAATCAACCTGTCCATCGGAGACTATGTGTCTACTGATCAGACAAAGGCAAAAACCTACCCCAGCCAGTAATACAGGAAGTCCTCGGTTTACGCCGGTCCCGACTTACGCCATTTCATGGCTATGAACGCGCCCCCATAAAAATATAAAAAATAATATTATGCGTCATTACGTCTTACGCTGTTCCGTAACGTTACGTTGTGGGCTGAGGAAGACGGCGTCGCGTCCCTTCGCTCAGTCTCGGTACTGTAATATTACACGTCATTACGTCTTACACGGTTACGTAAACAAACGCAAACTAGTTTCGGGCGTGCGGCGGAAGAATATGCTGTGTTGTGGTTGTGGGCCGAGGAAGACGGCGTCGCTTCCCTTCGCTCAGTCTCGGTACATACGCCATTTTGGTTGTTAACACCACCTTTGTCTCTCTCGTGTTTTATCGTATAACTTTTTGGTATTTGGACATGGTTGTAGCTCTGCCAGAGATGGGAGTTAAAGGCCCATCTGACAGGAGACTCCGCCAAACGTTCCCAGGAGACCCTAACTACACGCTTGGGCCTGCCAGGTCTGGAGGGTGGCCTCCCCTGCCATTGGAGCCAGTTCACCACCAGGTAATCGGTTGATAGCTCAGCTCTCCTCTTCACTTGAGTGTCCAGAACATGCAGTCGCAAGTCCAGGGACACGACTACAAAGTTGATCATCAAACTGCAGCCTAGGATATCCTGGTGTAAAGGGCACTTATGGACAGCTTTATGTTCAAACATGTTGTTCGTGATATGTGAGGATAACAGAAGTCCAACAACAAAACAACATTCAGGTTCAGACTGGAGAGGCCATACCTACCAATCACACCATTCCAGTGCACACTATCATTGCCCATATGGGCGGTGAAGTCTCCCAGGACAACAAACGAGTCCCCCAGGACAACGAGCGAGTCCCCCAGGGGAGTGCTCTCCAACACACCCCCAAAAGACCCTAAGAAGAGTGGGTACTCTGAACTGTCATTTGGTGCACAAGCACAAACAACAGTCAGGACCTGTCCCCCCCAACCGAAGTTGGAGGGAAGCTACCTTTTCGTCAAACAGGGAGAACCCCAATGTGTGGGCACTGAGACGGTTGGGGGAAACAAGGATGAAAACACCATCTCTCCCCATGAGCAATTCTGGAATGGAATAAAATTCAGCCCTTCTCGAGAGGCCCCCCCACACACACACACACACACACACACACACACGGGTAGTGGGTCCATGGAAGGGCAGACCCATGTCTCCTTTTCGGGTAGGGCCCAGTCGTGCTCCATGGGCAGAAGTCTAACCACCAGGCATTTGCCTTCGACCCCCGCCCCCATGCCTGGCTCTAGCCAAACTGTGTCCTTGTTTCTTCTTTCTTCATAGACCTCTATGAAGAAAGAAGAAACAAGGTCACAGTTTCCCTTGCCAGGCCACCGGGGGGCCCTGGAGCCAGGCATGGGGCGGAGGTCAAAGGTCTTTTGAGCTGCGTCTCGACCTTCACCTAGGACCTGTTTGCCTTGAGTCACCCTACCAGGGCCATACTGCCCCGACAACATAGCTCCTAGGATCATTATGACATGCAAACCTCTTCACCACAATAAGTGGCAGTTCAACGAAGGGACACAAGACAATCAAATTTGAAATGACTCTCACTCACTCATTTGCCAAACCAATTGATCGTACATCAGTTGCCTCTAGGCAAAAACAAGGTACACCGTGAGCAGCTCCAAGGCTATTGCATGGCTAACACACACAACCATTCACACCTAAGGGCAACTTGGAAGAGCTAACGTTCTTCTTGTGGATGTCTTTGGATTGTGGAAAGAAACCCGAGTACCCTGAGGAAACTCACACAAGCACGGAAAGAACATGCAAATTCCACATTGAAATGATCAAGCCTGGAACTCAAACACACTCAATTTTGCTGCATAGCGGACATGCTAACTGCTCATTCAAGACACATTTTTTATATCTACAAATATCTACTAAGAATTTAAAATCAGACCCTTGTATAATTACAGAAGCCAGATTATTTTATATTTTAAGGATTTTTCAGTACCCACACTTGTAGCATGTTTAAATAAATATGCCTGATCAAGACATAAATACTTTTTAAATAAATAAAAAAGATACCTTCAGTTAATATAGTTAGTTTTGACTTGCACACGATGTGTTATGTATTTTGCTTTACAAAAATAATGTATTTACATCTTTACTGTAAGTATTTGTGCATTTACCAAGTTTACACTTTATGGTCTTTAATTATTAACTTAACAGTGACTTTTTTTTTTTTTACCAATTTCAAATTGATCATTAATCGAAAGGTGTGGCCAACCTTTTGACTTGTACGGCATGTCGAGTTAAAAAAAAAATTGTTACGGTATCACTTACTTATTAGATCTTTTACTTTCACATATTTAAGGTTTACAATATTTACAAAAAAATATTACATTAATTATATTACATATTCAAGTACTTGAAATAATTTACATATTTACTTTATACATGAGCTTGCTTAATTAACATTGATTTACAATATATATTTACTAACTTTATATCTTTACTGATATATTGTATTTATATATGTATGATCTAGAATAATTTATTAATACCTATTTTCTTAGTTTTATTTATTTAACTTATTTACCTACTAAATAAATTAGATTTTATTTTAATTATCTTTATTGACGGAACACATTTATATTACTTTAAATATTTACCGACTTGCTCTGTATGTTCAATTTCTATTTGTATTTCCTTACTTCTGTACCTTATGTATAACTAAACCTTTTAAAGATTTGTCTGATTACTAAATTCTTCATATACACAGATAGGTGTAATCCCATATTTCTTTATTTTCACTGAGTGTTATCACAACCTAGGGCATAACATGATGACAGAGCAGCACCAATACTTTTTTCGGCTTTTTCACTTTTTTCAGGAGTCGCCACAGCAAATCATCTGATTCGCATATTTGATTTGGCATAGGTTTTTACGTCGGATGCTCTTCCTGACACAACCATTTAGCAAGGGACAGAAATACGCATACAGCTATGCAGCTACTCTTTACGAAAGCCAGCAATGGTTCTTCTACATGCCTCTCACCATAGACAGTGAGAGACATGGCCGGCCTTTGATAACCCAGTTAAGCTGCACTGGGGGGACAGTGACAACTTTGCGGAGAGTGGGGCTTGAACTCCAAACCTTAGGATCAGTGATCCAGTGCCCTTTACCACCAGGCCACCACTGCCCCCCACCAGGCCACCACTGTCAGATGACAGGGTACCAATACAGCTATACTTAACCTTCAGGCATAGAATCTGGATGGTGCCAATAATGGCTGTTGAAAATCCACTGTTTATATTTAATAGTAACTTTTAGGAAACATATCGTATTTGATGTGATAAATGCCCAGAGCGCTTTAAAAATTGGAGTGGGCAGGCGCTTATTAAAATGTTACCAGCGAAGTGGAACAGAAAGTGCTTATTACCATTGAGTTGGAAAACATGAATAATAACACAAAATTAAGAGTGTTACTGGTATTTGTATTATTCATTTTGTGGTATCAATCAAACTACTTACATGAAAGCTGAAAATAAACAGAAAACACATCAATTTTTAATAAAACACCCCTTACTTTTCCCCTCCCTTAAACATTTTGCTGGAAGTAAAATCGAGCCAATCAACACAAATGTCAACTTTAGCACATGGCATGTTGAACCAATCAACACAAACAAACAAAAGCACATGTCCAGGAATGTCATTAAATTTATGAAGTTCGTGAGCAGAATAATCGGGTAAAAAATACTCATCACTTTCTGATAGGTCCATATCTGGCTCATCGCTCCATTCATTCAGAGCATCCGATAGTTTTGCTGTAGCAGTTTCTCATGGTTCATTGGTTGTTGGACATTTACAAAGAGAAAACAGCAAAATATCTTCCCGTTTTTTCAAGCACGGCGCAAAAATCAAATGTGTTGTTACTGATGAACATTATAGACATTCCCAAGTGGCAGAGAGTCTTGAAATACAGTGTAAACTCACTTTTTTACAGGCAGTGAAGCCTCATTTTACGGTTATAGAGACTGATTGAATAAAATTGGTAAGTTTGATCTACGATTTTGCTACCAGTACACATGGGCGGTTATTAGACGTAAGATCAAATACATTGGGGGAGCGCTTATTGGAGCAGGGTGCTTATTATGTCGAATTCAGTACTTAGATTTTATGTTTAAAACTAAAAAAATGGTGCATGCTGTAAATAATTACTTTACTCAGAGTGATGCTACTATGTCAGGTGATTTACCCACTCGAAAATGTATATAAAAAAAAAAAAAGAAAACAAAAAGGAGCATCGCCTCACTTGTAGAGCCATCAGTTCCCGATTCTTGGGTGCTTCCATCCTCGTCTCCACTGATTAAATCTGAAAAGGAAGCACACAAAAAAGACAAATTCTACACATTGTAGTTCATGACACCAAAAAAAGGAGAGAAAAATGGATCTGAGCAACAATTATTACTAACAATTTATACTTAACTGTCATGAAGATGAATTGCATTCAAACTAGTGTTATATGTATTTTATAAAATTTTATTAACATAAAATTAACAAGGGGGGGGGGACCCCAAAAAACATTCCCTTACCCAAATAAAACGTAATACAGTAATTAAATTACTCAGATTCTTCTGTATTTCATTACTAACACAAATAAAACTAGCAGCAGTGTGTAAAGTTCAAGAAGTGGGATGTCCCAGGGCGGTAGTGCCCCTCTTGGTGACATCATCAGAGAGTGTGTAAGTTGTATGACACCCATCATGGCAGAGGGACAAAAAAGCTTCATCACCACGCCAAGTGGGCTGCTCATCAAGTAAAGTTTTATTGTAGTGGATAAAGCCAGAAAACTTGATTGCACCTCCTGAAGCTTCATCTGTTACAAAGTCTTCATCATCTTCGAGGTAGTGCCGAAGCCTTGGCACGCTGGCTGCCTCAAGATCTGGAAATGGTACTTCATCCCACACCTTCGAGTTCTCGGTCACCTGCAACAGTGGAAGAAAGGTGCTTTACATGGGCTCAAACCCTGAGTGTTCCGATTGCATGGTAAATCACAGGTTTAGTAATACGCGAGATGGATTCACACTGATGCCTCACAGACAAATTAAAAAGATGCACATGAGGACATTTTCAGACTTCAGAATGAAGGACATTGGATGTCTTGAGCGACATGGTCATCTGCTATTGATTTACAAATTAGCCCTGGTACTTTACAGTTATATTACACTGGCATTAAAGTAGCAAGTACGTCCTATCATTGTATTTTACTGTCTTTTTTGTATTTAATGACAAACCGCATTACCACTAATCACACATCAACCCCAGGATGTTTAATAACTACACTGTAGCACCCACCCACCTTTCGCCTGGGTTCTCAGCCTCAGATTTCAAAAGAGTTATCTTTGTATACATGCATGGCATGCCAGTTATCTTTTCCCAGCCTTTCCATCAGGGTTGCTGCCCCATTTAAATGGCCCCGGCTAATAAATAACTTGATCCCCCACCTAACTCCTTTCTGCCCTCACTGAACACCCAAAATCAACAGTCATGGTCCTTTTTCAAAAGAAACCTGCTGACCGGCAAAATTCTTTTGAGCAAAGCCGCTCAGCGAGCTGTCTACATGATCAGTTCCTGCTCCACTATCCCTTGGGGATGGAGTCTGTCCAAAACTCATGGCACTCAAAAAATCTGAACTGAGCACCTAGGAACTGTATAATATAGAATAAAAGGATATTATTAAAATGCAAGGTCTCTCAAAGAAAGGAATTCAACTAACTGAGATTGGTCCATTCATTATCCACGCCCAATATAGTAAGTGTATTTTTTTTAATAGTCTCTATACACACATACATACATATAAACACACACACATTTTATATTTATATATATATATATATATATATATATATATATATATATCTATATATATATATATATATTCACACACACATATACACACACACACACACACACACACACACAGGGATCCCTCACTTTTCAAAGTTACTGGGGACCGAGATCCCCTCCCACGACCACCGGATTCTGCAAAGTAAGATCTCTCCCCCGACTGATGTGTACGTGTGTATATAATATCAATAAATACGTATTCAATGCTATAAATGCTTATAATAACAATTAAACATTAAAAAATAATACATAAGATGTAAATTAAATAGAAATACACACACATACAGATGCGTATGCACGCACTCGATGCGCACCTCACAAAAATGTAACTAGTTTTGATGGGACGTTTTGGGTTGGTTTTTGTTGTGTTTGTTATTGCTTTTTTTTTTTTTTTCTTGCATAATTGGCAGCATTTTTCCTTAACTTTTTCCCGTATTCTTCCTTAATTTCCTTATTTTTTAATTCTATGAATACAGTGGTACCTCACCTTACGAAAGACCCAACAAAAGAACAATCCAAGTTACGAAATGCATTTACCTAAAATTTCCATCTCTGGATACCAAAAAAATTCATGTTACGAAACGCACCATCTCAAAAATTCAAACAATGCGCAAGTTGCTCTCCCATTGGCGATCTCCAAACACCCCGTCCCGCTGGCCTCCCATTGGCTAGGAGGGAGCTGCATCTCCATAATATCCATGATACTTTTCATGTGCCTTTGACCCATTGTTCGTCACAGAGATACAGCTTCCTCCCATGGGCTATTATGGAGCTGTATCTCCATAATACCCATGTTGCTTTTTGTTCCTCATGGAGGTCTAACATGCGTAAGGGACAGAGTTACTGTTGTTTCGTGAGTTTTTCGAGTGGGCTTTATTCAACTTTATTTTTTGTCATTCATCATGGGCCCTAAGAAAGTGATTCCTGGTGTGAGTGAAAAGAAGAAGCGGGCTCATGGCATGCGGTTGAGTGATATCGCAAAGGAATATGGTCAAACCCGTCTACCATTGGTACGATATTGAAGCAGAAGGAGGCCTTAAAAGGTATACAGTAGGCCCTTGACATTCACGGGGGTTCGGTTCCGAGCCCTCCCGTGAATTGAGATAATCCGCGAGTTCTATACCCGAAAGTAAAACCCCATGTATCACATAGGCCAGGGGTCGGCAACCCAAAATGTTGAAAGAGCCATATTGGACCAAAAAAACAAAAAACAAATATGTCTGGAGCCTCAAAAAATTAAAAGCCTTATATAAGCCTTATAATGAAGGCAACACATGCTGTATGTATCTATATTAGCTATATTAGCCTACTATCAAAATGACTAAGTTGGCTACAAATACATAATGAGCCTTCATGATTAAATGTTTATTTTCCCTGCAGCGCATCCTGTAGAGAATGACGCACCACGTGACTACTCTGTTGTACGATGCCACCTCGAGTTTAACTTCATTACAATATTAATGAATTATGTTTCATTGCTTTGATGAAATTAAAGAAATGCAATAAAGAAATCCGATTTTTGATGTCATTTTTATTTTGACAACAAAATGGAACGTGCATAACGTGCCCCTTATCTGGGCAACAAACAGAGTGCAATAAAACGCAGCCTGCATTTATAAAAATAAAACAGCAGCCTTTTGAAAAGGTAAAGTATATAAAATCAAATTAATACAGTTTAAGTTTGATTTCTGTGCAAATGCCAAGCAAGTCAGTGCAAGGGTAAAACGCAGCAGCATCCTCTTCTCTTTTGACACGCAACCAACGCAGCTATCCTGGGACCTGAGCAACAAAACACAATAATATCCCTAAGTGTCATTCCAAATATATACTGACGAAAATCAGAAATCACTTTATAAAAACAGCCACTTTGTTACTAAATATGTGCCTCTGACAGGATTGTGTTCTTACCCGTCTAATGTGACTTCTGTTTTCGGACATCACTGGTCAGCTTCTCAACATCGGGCATGTAAGATGTGACGCAGGACTGCAAGCTCTCATCTGTGAGGCGGCTGCGATATTTTGATTTGATGTCGTTCATGTTTGAGAAAATCTGCTCGCACAGGTATGTTGATCCAAAGATGGATAATACTCCAAATGCATATGTCTTCATGTTCCTATAACTGTCAGGAAGAGCATTCCATGTGTCATAGACAAGTTTCTCGGGTGTTGGGAGGCTTTCAATTTCGCTCCATTTGTGGCTTTGGGCAAGCTGGGCTTTCTGGCGAGTGACGTCTTCAAGCTCGGCTGTCAGACGTTTGAATTTGGACACCCATAAATCTTTGTCGGCTATATCAGCCATTTCCATTTCAAGGTCAGCTTGATTTACTCCTGGAAATGTGCTCAACAAGGACGCGTCAATCTCCAGGGGTGTGACGGGGGAAGACAGTGTCATTTTTTCCTTTCGGAACTCGCAAAATCTGCTCCCAAATGCAGTTTGCATTTCAACGATCGCACCTTGTAAATAATCACTGTTGAGTGTGTGATCGTGATGGGCTTCTTTGAATTCTCTCAGGGAGGGGAAGTGGGAGAGCGTGCCTCGCTGTACATCTCTGGCAAAGACAGTCAGCTTGCGCTCGAATGACAAAACAGCTTCCAGCATTTGCAGTGCAGTGTTTCCCGCCCCTGGAGACTTTCATTCAGCTTGTTTAGGTGGCTTGTCATAGCCACCAAAAAGTGCAGTTTTTCGAGCCACTCGGTATCTTCCAGTTGCGGGTAGTTCAGGTCTTTGCTTTTCAGGAATGTTTTCACGTGTTCTAAACAAGCGACAAAGCGACGCAAAACCTCACCCCTGGACAGCCATCGGACTTTGTTGTGCAGCAGGAGATCGGAATATTCGCTGTCAACTTCATCAAGCAATGCACGGAACTGCTGATAGAAACGTGTGTCGCAGGCTATGACGCAAATCTTCGTTGACAGAAATGTTGAAATGTAATATTTATTCTGCACATTTTTACAGCATTGGAAAACGTGAAGAATGTTTGTGTCATGTTTGTCCTCCTACAGAAACCATATTAAAACAAAAAATATATTTCCCTCCCCCATCTTTTTCCATTTTCAAACATTTTTGAAAAAGCTCCATGGAGCCACTAGGGCAGCGCTAAAGAGCCGCATGCGGCTCTAGAGCCGCGAGTTGCCGACCCCCGACATAGGCGAATGAGCAGCCGGAAGTAAAATACTATGTATCTATTACATGCCTTAAAATATGCTTCTTAAACACATTCTATAGACAGTCTTACTCATTAATACAGTATTAATGTAGTAAAATACAATATAAATATATAAAATATATACAATAATATATAATACTCTTATTTTTATTGATGATAAAATACAAACATTATACAGCATATACTGTTGTAAAGCACTCGTTTTAAAGTATTTTTCAATTATTATTCCAGTACAGGATCTAAGTTAATTCTGAGAATGTTTGTGCGTGAGATTTTATGTTCTGTAGCATGTTTAACAAATGATACCAAAAGGATAAACTTTATTACGCTTCATGTCCTTTTACAGTGAACTTGGAGTGACGTCTCCAAGATGGCGCTGCCTAGAGGGCAACGTCGCGGAGTTCTCAGAGTCAAATTGTTTCTTTGTTCGTTTTAATTGTTTGTTCATGTTTTGCACTATGCTCGTCTATGATCGGTCGACCCTACTACAGCTATGAGCAGCTTCAGCTTCGGCCAACTAAGCATGCAACAACTTCTATCATGAGCTGCTCTGCTATGGAAGCTCAATGCTAACTACCCAGGTGGAGTTCTCAGAGACTTGGTTAGCACTTCCGATCATACTGCTTGAAAATGTTCAGTTCCTGTGAAACAAATGGATGATTTTCATGCTCAGATTGCAGCCCAGAGGGATCCACAGGACTGTTTCTGTGAAACATGGCTCGAGGAGAGTACATCCGATAAGGCGATTATACCAGCAATCCCAAGTGCCGGAGTCGTCGTTCGGCCCCTTCCTGACTGGGCTTATTGCTAGCTGGGGTGCGGCTCGCATTGAGCTGCCGACCATAGCATATTAGCTCTGCTAATAGCATATTCGCACTGCTTAGTTATACACGCCCAAAGATACGCCGATCTTATAGCTGTAGTAGAGTCGACCGGTCATAGACGAGCATAGTGTAAAACATGAACAAACAAAACAACAAATAAAACAAATTAAAACGAACAAAGAAACAAATTGACTTTGAGAACTCCGCGACGTCGCCCTCTGGACAGTGCCATCTTGGAGACGTCACTCCAACTTCAATGTAAAAGGAAATGAAGAGTACTGTAATAAAGTTTATCCTTTTGGTATCGTTTGTTAAACATGCTACAGAACATAAAATCTCACGCATAAACATGAACTTAGGTACTGTACTGGAATAATAATTGAAAAAGATTTTAATACAACAGTTCAGAGAAAACCATCGTTTCTCAGGAGAAAGTCTTATTTCTTCAGAAGAGACATCCAGGGTTTTCTATCGCTTAGCCAGAGAAGACGCACAGCGTTTGAGTGGTATCATAGAGCTGAACTGGTAATTAAAACACACACAAAAAAAGAGGCTCACTGACAACTTGTGCGCGAATGAGGGAAAAGGGGCGGGGCATCAGATCGATCAATCAATCAGGAGAAAGGAGGACAGCCATTGGCTGAATTTGAATAACGTGCCGGTTACTCGGCAGACAGCGAATACTCAAACCATGGTTGCAAAACCGGGAATAGTCAAGGGCTATACTGTACAGTCGGCCCCCTATTTACGAAATCCCCTGGGTATGAAAATTCTGGGTTAGAAAAAACATTTTCCTAAGTTTGCGTCCCTGGGATACGAAAACAACCTCCTCTTACGAAAAGCACCAGATGCGCCATTCAAAATTCAAACGCGCCAATCAAAATTTCACACGATGCGCGAGTTGCTCTTTCATTGGCTGTCTCCCAACATCCTGCCCTGCTGGCCTCCCATTGGCTTGGAGAGATGACGGAACAAACATGACCCATACTTCCTGTACCATACTTCCTGTTTGTCACACACGTTAAGGAGAGCTGACTGTTGGCTTGTTTTGAGATTGATCATACAGCGGTATATTTCGTTACTGCCGAAACCCCTCTACAATCGAGACGATATTGAAACAGAAGGAGACCTTAAAGCTGAAATACAGTGACGGTGGCGATTATTTCAGCATGATATTAAAACAGAGTGCTCCGTGGGAGAAGACCTCCGATCTTGTAAGGAAGCATGTTCATATTCAATGAGGACATCCGATCTTTCAAACAGGTACTGTAATTCCGCTTTAAATAAAACAGTGTGT
>CM045731.1:50932500-50957500 GCA_024760905.1 Plotosus lineatus
TTGCACCACCTGATGCATCCTGCTCAGCACAGCTGTTTCCCCATGCTGAAATATAACCTCTGAGTTTCAAGTGTTGGTGGAACAGATATAATATTCAGTCTAAATTTATAATTAATTTCCTATAAAATGGCACTTTCTACATGTACAATATGTGGTCTCCCCATACAGTGGCATTTTCCAAAAAAGAAAAAAACAAAAAAAACAAAACAACAACAAAAAAAAAACAGCTGGATTGACCAAACCTTGACCAAACGAGTTCAGTAATTGTAACCATTCTGCCTGAAATGCAAACTGCAACTGGATTTAAAACATTAACTTACTTTATCTCTTTATCCCCCCCCCCCAAAAAAAAAAAAAAAACCCAACCTGCCAGGTCAAATAAAGCACTGAAGTTATGTATTTGAAAAAAATTACCCTGAGCATTTTTTTTTTACCAAGGACTTGCCATATGCCTGGCTCCACAGCTAACTTGGATCACAGTTTGGTTGCAAAACAAAGCACTCTTTTATTTCATAACTAATCAATAAAAATATGGTTAGTTTCTTGGCTAGAGCTTAATAGTATTACTTGCTAATAAGGTATTCAATAAAGAAAACATTTAGGCAGCAGATAATTTTGGAGTAACTGGTCATCATGATATCTTTGTAGCTGGTAAGTTTCACCAATTTCTTCCCACCTATCTAAAAGGAAGGTGGTACGTAGATTTGTGACGCTAAATTGCCGCTAGGTGTACGAGTGTATGCATGGTGTTATACGATGGACTGGTATCTTTACAGTCAAGATTTCCAGTTATACATCCGATGTTCCTGGAACTGAATCTGGATCCACCACGATGCCTGGAAGGACTAACTGACTGAAGATAAATAAATGAATAAATATTACAGTGATACTGCACAATACTCTGGTGCGAACACGCAGGCACTGCTCAGTGCCAGGGAATGGTGCCAGACCAGTCAGCCAGCAGTGTACCAGCTGGTGGAGGAATTGATGTTGGCCATACAGCAGTTGGATGTTCAGTATTACTCGGAATTGTGACTGGCGGATAGGTTTTTCCTGATAAATTTAGCAAGGATTGTGGATCAGTAAGCAACACACTGTGGTAAAGCAAAGTTTCCAAATTGTTCTCTCCTAGGAGACTGTTTAGAAGTCTGAGTCACTTCAGCAGTAAGTCGACCTCTAGCCCACCGCCTTAAAAAAATAACCAAACATCACATACCTTTAAAGATTCTTCTAGCTAATCTTGACACCACGCTACATACTAATTGTTCATAGCAATGGGGGTGATTATTTATGAAAATATGTCAATGATGCATGTGTGAACTGAACTCCCCCTTATTTGGGAGGCTATGACTCAGAATAACAATGAGACAAGGGCCGAAGTGTGTTTGTGGTTTTACAGGATATGGGACCAGACAAAACCAACACCCAGCCATGAAACAAGAGCCTGAACATCACATGGCTGAGATCCCATAATGGACCTGAAGTCATACACCAAATCCAGCTCTGATGGTGGCAGAATTATGGGCATGTTAGAGGCCCAACTGATCACAAATCTTATTTTATAAGCTTTATGACAATAACTAATAGAGCAGTGAAGAATTGGAGCCAGATGCATCCTTTTAGACAAGACAAAATGACGACTAGTAAGAATAGTGAACAAGGAATTAGCCACATGACTGTGAAATCACGACAGCTTCTTGAAGCTCATAATAAAATACAACATGGTGTCCATTTTAATCTTACCAAACTCTATCAGCGAAATGAACAAGCAAATAATTCAACAGAAAGAGACTTTTGCTGTTTGTAAGAGTCCAGGAGGGCCTATACAGAGGACTCCTCAAATTAATTACCAGGCCAGCAGGACAGCTTTCAAAACCTCCTTCAAACAGACCACCTGTGTCTTGCACCCTGGGTTCCAAACTCCTCATATATCCCGACAAAACAGTCTGGGTTGTTACAGTTGCTCTTCAGTTTCAGACTGATTTTAACTGGGTTGGAAGACATTGCAAATTTGGTGGGTTACTTAAGACCGCAGTGGTGGTTCGAGTCCCACTCTCCACAAGCTTGTCACTGTCCGCCCCCCCAGTGCAGCTAACTGGGTTATCAAAGGCGGGCCATGTCTCTCACTGTCTATGGTGTGAGGCATGTCAAAGAACCATTGCTGACTTTCGTAAAGAGTAGGCTGCAAAGTCGTCAGCGTGTTTCTGTCCCTTGCTAAAAAGGGTTGTGACAGGAAGGGCATCCGACGTAAAATTCTCTGCCAAATCAAACGTGCGAATCAAATGATTCGCTGTGGCGACTCCCAAGTAAAAGGGAAAAAGCCGAAAGGAAGACAGACAGACTTAAGACAGCTGGTGACTTGGGCAGGAAATATACTTGCATTTCAGTTTGTTTGGACCACAGGCTATACATTGAGAATGTAATTAAACATATACATTATTTTTCAGTTATTCTTCAAATCCAAATAATAATGGGGAATATAGGTGTGTGTAGTGTACATATTTACTCAACATATGTGCAATAAAGATCGGCTTTTGAATGAGTCACACCTTTCCTAGTGTGGTGTATGAAACCAGTTATCAGAAGCAGCTAATCCAGTATGTAGGTTTCTTATATTTACAGCGCCCGCTCTAATGAGGTAATCCGCGTGCACATGCACAGAGAAAGTCGCATTCTTTTTCCTTTAAAACAAATTCCACGTAATATTAAAGGATCTGGAAAATTGAGTCAGCTGCATTTTAAATTTTGAAATAAAAGAAACAGGAAAACTTCATGGACCAACTGAAGCAATCTAAACAATGCATTCTTTACAGGGAATTACTTTAATCATATACTGCTACCCTTCTACCTGAAACATCAGTGCAACAAGCATGAAGAGAAATGTATGGAATTAGGCCAGAAGGATAATCTGGCAAGATGTGACTGGAAAAGTCTGCGTGGCTCCACGGAGCTCATTTCCTCCTTCCTTTTAATCACACCTTATATAGTGTTATCATATGACTGTGGCCAGTGGAAAGAATTCCTTTGCTGTGATGCTAGTTTTCATGCTTATCCAACGCCTCATTAGTTTGTATTTTAATATGCTTTACTAGTAGTATTACAAATGTTTAAGACAACTACTGATATTCAAATGGAGGCTTGAATATGCAGATGACTGATATTTCGGACACTTCAGGGGAAGTAAATTGCTAGTGTATTATAAAAGCATTAAAGAATTTGCGAATCATGGTAAGGACACACTGCTCTTTCCAACAAAGATGAGTAAACAATCATGTAAGTGTATTTTAAGAGTCTAAAAATACAGAGTTATTTCCGGTAATGGCGTCTCGCTGTGACCTGTGGCTATGGAGCTCAGATATCTCCAGTTTCCCCAGACGACAGCTGAGGTCCTGAAGAGGCTGAGACCAGAGGTGGCATACAGAGAGAAAGGGCTGTTAGTGTTTATTTATAACGGGACAGGCCCCTCCAGCGCCACTAGCTGCTTCCTATTAAAGAACCTTTGGGTTCACGCTTAGGAGAACACCTCAGGCATCGATGCCAGCATCCTGTGGAACACAGGATAGACACAACAATGGAATAACATCTGACATTGGACACGACAACAATACAGCCTTGCGTGGCTGGAGGGAATAGGGTGGTGTTTGGTGAAGTTAAGAATGAGATCTTGGAGCATTTAATCTACTTTACATGAAGAAGACCGCTTCCCAACTTTGGTATGAATTGCATTATGGAACTCAATAATGTAAACAAGTGTCCCCAAAGTAAACTACAGTGAAGGTTCAGTGCCAGAAAGGCTCATGGCTTCCCACTACAGTGTATCATACTATCAAACTCACTCTAGGACCAGATAATCTCATACCACCTGTTGTATTGGCAGAGGACCAACTGTACCACAGTATGAATGGTCAAAAGCAGCTTCATTAAGATTACACTCTGATCAACTGTGTGCCATGTTCCTCACTCAGCAGTATGAAAATATTTGAGAAAATATTAAAATCAATGGTTTACCACAAAAAATACATACTATAGCAAGTATGGCTGGGTATCAGGGTGATTTTGTGAATTATTTTTGATAATTCGGATATTTTGAATACACTACCAATTTCACAACTCTCACAAAACACGCAGCTGACGGAACAATTCTATTTAAACGTTTAAATGGACGGGATGTTTTAATTAAAGAGGAATTACAGTACCTGTTTGAAAAATCAGACGTCCTCATTCAATATTAACTTGCTTCCTTGCAAAATCGGAGGTCTTCCCCCACGGAGCACTCTGTTTTATATCATGCCGAAATAATAGCCTCCGTCACTGTATTTCCGCTTTAAGGTCTCCTTCTGGTTGAATATCGTCCCAATTGTAGAGCGGTTTTGGCGATAACAAAATATAACATTTCATGATCAATCGCAAAACAAGCCAACAGTCAACTCTCCTTCACGTGTGTGTGTGACAAACAGGAAGTATGTGTCACGTTCAGCTGTGTCATCCCTCCTAGTCAATGGGAGGCCAGTGGGGTGGGATGTTGGGAGACAGCCCCTGAGAGAGCAACTCGCGCATCGTGTGAAATTTTGATTGGCACGTTTGAATTTTGAATGGCGGATTTGGCGCTTTTCGTAAGGAGGAGGTTGTTTTCGTATCCTGGGGACGAAAACTTAGGAAAATGTTCTTCGTAACCCGGAATTTTCGTACCCAGTGGGTTTTGTAAGTAGGGGGCCGACTGTACTATGAATTAGTCTATAAATCCCGGTTATCTGTTTCATCGTTACTGATGTCAAGCCTTCAATGTCCAGTTATTAAAAAACTAAGCTAAAAGACTGTATTTTGCCGAGTCTGCATGGGACATACTTTCAGCCTTGTGAGAGACGTGGTACTGTATTGTGTATAACCACCTGCTGCTTGTTCCCAAGATCATCGTCAAAACACCAAGAGATATTCAGGGCCAAAATCATTCTTAAACTGGGATTGGGCTGGAAGACAATGTGAAAGTTTTTTTTTTTAAAGGCCGCCAGTTTTAATGCTGCAAAAACAGTAAACGATGTGTAGAGCTATTATGTGGTACAGTAGGCCCTCGTTATTCGTGGGGGAGGGGGGGGGGTTCAGTTCCGGCCCCTCCCGCGAATGAAGATAATCCGCGAATTCTGTACCCGGAAGTAAAACCCCATGTATCATATTACATGCACAAATGATCAACCAGAAGTAAAATATTATGTATCTATTACATCCGCTAAAACAAGCTTCTCAAACACATTCTATGGACAGTCTTACTCATTAATACAGTATTAATGTAGTAACATGTAGTAATGACTAAGAAAAACTTAATTTTCTTCTGTGATATTTATTAATAAAATATATAAACATTATACAGCATATATATATATATATATATATATATATATATATATATATATATATATCCACATAGACACACACACACACACACACACACACACACACACACACACACAGTCGGCCCTCTACTTACGAAATTAATCCATTCCAGCGCCTTTTTCGTAACGTGGAGGTTTCACAAGTAGAGGTGCATTTTACATGTAAAACGCCTAATTCGTTCCAAGGCTCCCAAGACTACCCAATAAACCCTTGAAAAATGATAAAAGAACACCGATTTTGTATGAAATATGCATGAAATATGTGTTAAAAGTAAAAGAAAACTATTTATTAAACCATTTAAACATTTTATTAACATAGTTATTAATTAAAAAAAATTTATTAACGCACACACGCACACACACACACACACACACACACACACACACACACCGCATATTAAATGTGTATTGTGGTGCGCTCCGCTGAATGCGGGCTCTGCCCACATGCAGGACGCCGGAGCATTTTAAGACGGGAATTCAAAGTGCATTCCCTGCTTGACAGATCGGCGGTCCAAACTCAACTTTAACTTGTATCCTTGAGGGATCGGAGGTCCGCATGAGCCGCGTTTTGCTCACATTCGGTGGAGCGCACCACATTTATTAAACATTTACTGAATTCAACAATTTAAAAAACGAAAAATAAGCTGCAATGTGCTCGCTCAAAAGAGAGTAAAGAACACATCCTTTCTTCTCTGACTGACTCTGTACGCAGTCTCTCTCTATCTCTCTTTTACACACACACACACACACACACACACACACACACACACACACACACGGTCTCTCTCTCTCTCTCTCTCTCTCTCTCTCTCTCACATGCAGACACACAGACACAGAGACACACACACAAAAGTCATGTGTTTTGCCGAATGTGGGCTCCGCCCACACGCAACCGGACCAATTCCATTTAATTGGACGGAATGTAATATTTAAAGTGGAATTACAAGTGCCTGTTTGAAAGATCAGAGGTCCTGATTCAATATTAACTTGCTTCCTTGCGAGATCGGCAGTCTTGTCCCACGGAGCACTCTGTTTCCATTCTCCTTCTGCTACAATATTGTGCGAAATAATCGCCTCCGTCACTGTATTTCCGCTTTTCAGTATTTTCCGAGTCCATGTTGGATAACGAAATATTGCACTGCAATGATCTCTCAAAAAGAACTTACGAGCCAACATTCCTGTTCAACTCTCCTCTCTCACACGTGTGACAAACAGGAAGTATGGGTACAGTTCAGC
This sequence comes from Plotosus lineatus, assembly GCA_024760905.1. NCBI lineage: Eukaryota > Metazoa > Chordata > Actinopteri > Siluriformes > Plotosidae > Plotosus > Plotosus lineatus. The sequence continues at coordinate 50,939,124 of CM045731.1, forward strand.
TGCCTCCTGGCCAATGGGAGGCCAGCGGGGTGGGATGTTGGGAGACAGCCAATGAGAGAGCAACTCGCGCATGGTTTGACTTTTGAATGGCGCGTTTGAATTTTTGAATGGTGTGTTTGGCGCTTTTCGTAAAAAGAGGGTGTTTTCGTAAAAAGAGGATGACAATTTAGGAAAATGTTTTTTGTAACCTGGAGTTTTTGTACCCAGAGGGTTTCGTAAGTAGAGGGCCAACTGTATATAAATAACACTAACTGAGCATACTGTAATCAGTTCCATTAAACATACAGCACTGTAATTTTCAGAAATGCACACTAGGGGAGGTACTGCATTAAACAGTATTTACTTTGCATTGCATTATATCAGGGGTTGGCAACCCGCGGCTCAACTGCAAAGAGAAAATGCTGCTTATTTACTCACATTGGAAGCACTTCGGGCTTCCAGGGTAGTTAAACCAGCTTTCACCTGAATGATGGGAGAATCTGCCAAAGGCAGAGTCCTGCAACGATCGGGTACCCATTCAAAAATGCTCTTTTAGGGTTGAAAATTACCAGACATGGGTGTTGGCAGATATTTATTTGGTGTGGGCGGGAGATTGTGTGTGTGTGTGTGTGTGTGTGTGTGTTCATTCTTGTGGACATGCCTCCTGTTATATTAATGAGCTACATTGAGAGTCTCAGTATTTTTGATCTGCTGTGTTGGTAGATTTCAATTTTACGCTTTGTGGGACAGATATTCTTTTTCCTTTATAAAAATACAAGAAGGACTCGAACACATTCATTCATTTTCTGAACCACTTAATCCTAATTTGGTCGTGGGGAGGCTGGCGATTTTTTTTTTTAATCTAAATGTTTTTGTTGCAAGCAGAATTGTAATTTAATTGTCTCTGCAGTCGTTTAAATCAATGCAACACAATGTTGTTTTATATTAACATGAAGGAAAAAGGGGGAAAACATTATATGCAGTGTTATTTGATTTTAAATGTCAAAAAAGGATTTGTGGCTCCCAGTGTTTTCTTTAATGTGGAAAACGGGTCCAAATGGCTCTTTGAATGGCCGACCCCTGAACTAGAAGTCTCCAGAATACTAAGGCAGGTTCCAGTCTGATGATGACCTTGTTTCAAACAACATTCACCTTCTTAGCACTTCTGCAGCAAAACGTTTTCCTTCCTGAATCATATCAAGCAGTTCTACTTTTTCATGCAGCGTTATTACCTTTATCTGGCACTTCAGTGTCTTACCAGAAGCCTGAGAAGGTGCACAGCGTTTGTGGCATGATGGAGCTTAACTGTAACTAAAAACACACACACACTAAAAACGCATAAGCACAAAGTGTGCGCTAATGAGGAAAAGGGGCATTGCATCATCTCAACCAATCAGCAGGTGGGAGAACAGCCATTGGCTGAATTTGAATCACGTGACAGTTGCTCGGCAATCCGCGAATATCTGAAGCCGCGCATGCAAAACCACAAATAGTCAAGGGCCTACTGTATACCATTTTGATAAAGCATAGATGGAAATAGCTTTAGGATTCCTTGAATCACAATTTGAATAAAAATAAATTATATTAAAGATAAACTTCGGCAGGGTAATTAAGAAAAACTCATTACCTTCCGATTCCCATATTATCCTTTACACCGGAACTGTTTGCCAATACGTCATTTCTTTCATCGGATTCTGACAAAAATATAAATATCATCAAACTTAAAAATTATTAGAATGGAAAAATCATGATGGTTAAGAAAAAAAAATCTATAAAGTCCAAATTCTCACATAAGCAGAGCACCATACTTCCATCCACCTGGTCTCCATATGCATTACAATGCCAGTTGGCTATTCACTCTTTGGCAGAAACTTGATATGTGCCAACATTTGTGAATGTACACAAAGGGTTTTTTTCTTTCAAAACAACATCCAAATAATAAATTGGATTTTTTTTTTTTTATAAAATTATTTTTCTTATTAGCAAAATGATTGTTCTCATTTTACTTAGAGAACCTGGTTAAAATTCAAACATCAACAAAATATTTATTTAATGATAGACATAAGAAATATAGGCCACAAAAATGTCATGGAGAGCGCTGCTTTTAGGCAGTACCTAAATTTGTATATTATTTCATTTGTGCTGAAATCATGCCATTTAAGTGCTTTCAAACTACTCTAAATTTACATGAAATATACATGCAAAACATGCAACATACATCTTTAAATGTCCCACTACAAGGACAGGCACAAGTACAGTTAGGTACCACAGGAGGCATATTCTGAATTTCTCTGCCCAATAATCCATTTTATTCCAATAAACATATGAAAAGAACATGGAGGTCAGAGTGCAGAATCTTCAAAGCAGTAAGAAAAACCTGAAATGAAAATAAAAAAATTAAAAAATAGGATGTAACACTCCGTACAACATTATGAACTGCTGAATAATGAGGCCAAAAATCTGTCTGTCTTCCTTTCGGCTTTTTCCCTTTTACTCGGGAGTCGCCACAGCGATTTGCACGTTTGATTTGGCAGAGGTTTTTACGTCAGATGCCCTTCCTGTCACAACCCTTTTTAGCAAGGGACAGAAACACGCTGACGACTTAACATTGCTAATTCCAAATGTGCAAATACAATCAATACAGACAGGACTATTGCATACAATGCATCACAAAATCTACTAGAGTTCAATTATGTAAATTACGAGTCCCCAAACGTTTTTCCTTCTCTGATGGGGGGCCTGGGTCAGTGTGTAACAAAAAAGGTGTAATGATCGTAGGGGTGTCTAAATGTAAATACAGGTCATTCTCAAAAAATTAGCATATTGTGATAAAGTTCATTATTTTCTGTAATATACTGATAAACATTAAATTTTCATATATTTTAGATTCATTACACACAACTGAAGTAGTTCAAGCCTTTTATTGTTTTAATATTGATAATTTGGGCAAAAAAAAGTAAAGAAAAACCAAAAATCCCTATTTCATCCGACCAATAAAAAAAAGCGTTTTTAATACAAAAAAAGTCAACCTTCAAATAATTATGTTCAGTTATGCACTCAATACTTGGGCGGGAATCCTTTTGCAGAAATGACTGCTTCAATGCGGCGTGGCATGGAGGCAATCAGCCTGTGGCACTGCTGAGGTGTTATGGAGGCCCAGGATGCTTCGATAGCGGCCTTACGCTCATCCACAGTGTTGGGTCTGATGTCTTTCAACTTTCTCTTCACAATATCCCACAGATTCTCTATGGGGGTTCAGGTCAGGAGAGTTGACAGGCCAATTGAGCACAGTAATACCATGGTCAGTAAACCATTTAGCAGTGGTTTTGGCACCGTGAGCAGGTGCCAGGTCGTGCTGAAAAATGAAATCTTCATCTCCATAAAGCTTTTCAGCAGATGGAAGCATGAAGTGCTCCAAAATCTCCCGATAGCTAGCTGCATTGACCCTGCCCTTGGAAAAACATAGTGGACCAACACCAGCCGCTGACATAGCACCCCAGTCCATCACTGACTGTGGGTACTTAACACTGGACTTCAGGCATTTTGGCATTTCCTTCTCCCCAGTCTTCCTCCAGACTCTGGCACCATGATTTCCGAATGACATGCAAAATTTGCTTTCATCCAAAAAAACTACTTTGGACCACTGAGCAACAGTTGAGTGCTGCTTCTCTGTAGCCCAAGTCAGGCGCTTCTGCCGCTGTTTCTGGTTCAAAAGTGGCTTGACCTGGGGAATGCGGCGCCTGTATCCGAACATGTTTCTACTCCAGACTCAGTCCGCTGCTCAAACACAGGTCCCCCAATGTCTGGAATCGGCCCTTCTCCACAATCTTCCTCAGGGTCCGGTCACCTCTTCTGCTTGTGCAGCGTTTTCTGCCACACTTTTTCCTTCCCACAGACGTCCTACTGAGGTGCCTTGATACAGCACTCTGGGAACAGCCTATTCGCTCAGAAATTTCTTTGTGTCTTACCCTCTTGCTTGAGAGTGTCAATGATGGCCTTCTGGACAGCAGTCAGGTCGGCAGTCTTACCCATAATTGTGGTTTTGAGTAATGAACCAGGCTGGGAGTTTTTAAAAGCCTCAGGAATCTTTTGCAGATGTTTAGAGTTAATTGGTTGATTCAGATGATTAGGTTAACAGCTCGTTTAGACTACCTTTTCATGATATGCTAATTTTTTGATATAGGAATTTTGGGTTTCCATGAGCTGTTTGCCAAAATCATCAGTATTAAAACAATAAAAGACCTGAAATATTTCAGTTGGTGTGCAATGAATCTAAAATATATGAAAGTCTAATGTTTATCAGTACATTACAGAAAATAATGAACTTCATCACAATATGCTAATTTTTTTAGAAGGACTTGTACTTGTAGTTTTTCAGAAAGATACACACAACCAAATATTAATAATCCTTTCGGGGATCTTCACAGAAAAAAAGTCAGGAAATAAATAAGATACAGTGGTACCTCACCTTACGATAGTCCCAGCAAACGATAAATCCAGGTTACGAAAAACATTTTCCAAAATTCTTTGTCTCTGTATACGAAACAAGTTCTCCTTACAAAACGCGACATTCAAACGCGACATTCAAACATTCAAACAATGCACGAGATGCTTTCCCATTGACTATCTTCCAACATCCCTCCGCGCTGGCCTCCCATTGGCTAGGAGGGATGACGCAGCTCCCTCCCATTGGCTATTATGGAGCTGCATCTCCCATAATGTTTTTTGTATAAAGGACAGAGTTACTGTTATTTCATGAGTTTTTTGACTCGGGCTTTTAACCTTCCATCAACCTTTGTAAGATTATAACTCTGCTGAGAAGACATGGTCAACACACGTGCGTACACACACATACACACGCGCGCGTGTGATTTTTGGTGATTTGGAGAAGATGCGGTTGAGTGATATCGCAAAGGAATATGGCCAAACCCATCAACCATCGGTATGATATGGAAGCAGAAGGAGGCCTGAAAAGATATGCTTTTATAATTTTTAAAGGGTTTAGGGGGTAGTATTGGGTGCCTTGGAACAAATCACGGGTTTTACATGTAAAATGCGGTTCAATTTATGAAAAATCCAAGTTAAGAAAAAGGCTCTGGAACGGATTAATTTCGTAAGGTGAGGTACCACTATATATCTGAATTAAAATTACACTATTTATAAAATCAATTTAAAAAAAAAAAATCAAGTAACCCTCTCTGGGTTCTTCACAGAAAATATAAAGTCAGGAAATATATAATAACACTATTTATGAAATAAATAATCAAATAATCCTCTCTGGGTTCTTCCCAGAAAAACAAAAAACATGGAACATTCACTATCTGTTGTGCAAACTATTAACACAGGCAAAAGTTCAGCATCAATGTATCTGGTGATTGTACTTGCTGACAGACTCACGGCATTAAAAGGAATCTTTCTTCTCAGGACACACCTCCTCCATGACAGCATTAAAACATTTAACAAACTCTTATCAGTGTAAGGTTAACCGCTGCTTGCTATCAGTTGAGCAACTCAAAAGCTTGCCGAACTGATGACTGGTTCACCTGAGCTTGGCATACAGATGTATTCTGCTGAGCAAACCATCCACTTTTTAGCTCTGAGAGTTTGTATGCTCGCATTTTGCCTTGCAAGCAATCATACCTATCTTTGTGACGGGATTCATAGTTTCAGCACAGATTGTATTCTTTGAATACCGCCACCGCCTCTTGACAGATTAGACAAACAGCCTCTTCTTTGCATTGAAGGAAAAAAAATAATTTGTCCACTGCAGGTTAAATACCCTGCAGTCTAAATCGATTTTTCTCTTACCTCGCGTTTTATTGCCATTATTATGTTCTACAGGGGCAAGTGTAGGATTTATTTTCTGGGGTGGGTTCAGATAGGGGCACAGACTGCAGAAGAATGGAATAGAATGTCACATTCTCTGCATGTACTAATCTCGATCATGTAGCCAAACTGAAGAAGAAAAAAAAAGAAAGGGGAAAAAAAATCAAAAAAAAAAAATCACAATGCTTCTCTGGTATTGTTCAGTGGGCCAGCCAAATGTCAAGGCAGGCACCATAGTTTAGGGGACACTGATGTAAATCCTTTCTTAAACAAATCTTTTTGCGTCTATATAATTATATTTTTATTAGTTAACATTTTGTGTCCCTGAAAACTTTTTTGAAAGGGGTGAAAATTAATTTCAGAAGTTTAATCACCAAAATCTAAATGACGATTCATGGATGTGGTAAAGGAGGACATGAAGGTCGTTGGTGTAAGAGAAGAAGATGCAAAGGATAGGGTGAGATGGAGGCAGATGATTCGCTGTGGCGACCCCTGAAGGGAAAAGCCGAAAGGAAAAGAAGAAGAAGAAGATATCAGTCTATAAAAATAAGGAGCGTATATTTACCAATAGCTAAGCAAATTTATTATTTACTATGCCAAACTGCAAAATGCTGATTTAGCGTTCTGATAAAGCAATCAAGCATGAATGAAATGTGTTCTGGAAAGTGAGTAATGAGGACTTCAAGATGTCTGGCTCCACTGACCCCTTGGTCACTTAGGCTGAAGTACACACACACACACACACACACACACACACACACACACACACACACACACACAGACACACACACACACACACACACACACACACACACACACACACACACACACACATAGAGACAGGGAATGGTGAAATTCCTCTGGAAGGCAAAAGTACCACAAAAACCAAACAGCTGCAGGTGAGATTTCATCCATTACAGGGATCCCTCACTTTCCGCGGTTAATTGGGACCGAGATCCCCATGCGACCATTGAAATCCATGAAGTAGGATCACCCCACCCCCACCTGACAAATACGTACATGTATATGTGTTTATAATATCAATAAATACATATCCAATGCTATAAATACTTATAACAACACTTAAACATTGAAAAAATAACATAAGATGTGAATAAAATATAAATACGGACACTCTCCAACTTACCAACATTTTTTTTGCAAACATCCGGAGATACCAACATGTCCAAGGTCGAAAGTGAAAGTGAAATGAAATTGAAGAATAAGTAGAAATAGAAATGAAATAAAATCTACAGAAAGATAGATCATAAATATAAGTATAAAATATGATTAAACGTTATCCTGAGATACACTTAATACTAGGCTCTGGCAGAGGGGGGCGTAGCTGCACAGACACGCACACAGATGCAACAATATATCCAGTTTTGATGGGAGATATGGGTTGTTTTTTGTTGTGTTGGTTCAGGGGTTTTTTTTGTTTGTTTGTTTGGGGTTTTTTTTTTGTTGCATAATTGGCCTTGTTTTTGTGACATTTTACTTAACTTTTCCACATATTCTTCCTTAATTTCCTTATTTTTTTAATGTGATGAATATTTATTTTTTAAAAAGACACGATGCACTGAAGCCGCATTAATTGAAGTGCGAAGTAGTGAGAGATCCCTGTACTCACAAATTAGTAGTTTGAATATGTACTGCATTAGGATTTCAACTTTATTTTTTCCTTTGTGAAAAATTTGTGCTATACTTTCTTGTGGCAGCTGTAACCTAATGGATAGAGAAGTGTCTTTGGAACTGAAACGTTGCTGGTTCGATTCCCGAACTTCTTCTTCTTCTTTTTCTTTCGGCTGTTCCCTTCAGGGGTCGCCACAGCAAATGATCTGCCTCCATCTCTCCCTATCCTCTGCATCTTCTACTCTTACTCCAACGACCTTCATGTCCGCCTTCACCACATCCATAAATCATCTCTTTGGTCTTCCTCTGGGCCTTCTGCCTGGTAGTTCCAACCTCAGCATCCTACTACCAATATACTCACTATCCCTCCTCTGTACATGTCCAAACCATCTCAATCTAGCCTCTCTGACTTTGTCTCCAAAACATCTAACATGTGCTGTCCCTCTGATGTACTCGTTTCTGATCCTATCCATCCTCGTTACTCCCAAAGAGAACCTCAACATTTTCATCTCTGCTACCTCCAACTCTGACTCCTGTCTTTTCCCCAGGGCCACTGTCTGTAAACCGTACAACATCGCTGGCCTCATCACCGTCTTGTACACTTTTCCCTTCATTCTTGCCGATACTCTCTGATCACACATCACACCGGACACTTTTCTCCATCCATTCCAACCTGCCTGCACGCGCTTCTTCACCTCTTTTCCACACTCTCCATTGCTCTGGATTGTTGAGCCTAAGTACTTAAAATCCTCCACCTTCCTTATCTCTGCCCCCTGTAACCTCACTGTTCCTCTTGGGTCCTTGTCGTTCACACACATGTATTCTGTCTTACTGAGACTAACCTTCATTCCTCTCCTTTCCAGGGCATACCTCCACCTCTCTAGATTTTCCTCCACTTGTTCTCTGCTCTCACTACAGATCACGATGTCATCTGCAAACATCATAGTCCATGGAGATTCTTGTCTCACCTCGTCTGTCAGCCTGTCCATCACCATAGCAAACAAGAAGGGGCTGAGAGCTGACCCTTGATGCAGTCCCACCTCCAGCTTGACTCCTACTCCATTTCTCTTCCCATCCACACCATGATAAAACAGCTTAAACCCTGCTCCTAAGCTTTTAGCTTTGCTACCTTTATACCTGGTCTCCTGAACACACAGTATGTCCACCTTCCTCCTCTGCATCATGTCAGCCAGCTCTCTGCCTTTTTCTTGCATAGTTCCAACATTCAAAGTCCTTACTTTCAGTCCTAAGCTCACGCCTTTCCTCTTCTCTCTCTGCCTACGGACACGCCTCCCGCCTCTCCTTCTTCGATGTCTTCGACCAACAGTAGTCCAATTTCCATCAGCACCCTGTTGGTTGAGAGCACTGATGGCGGTCGTTGTTAACCCGGGCCTCGACCGATCCGGTATGAATTTTGTTTTGACCATTTGCATTTTTAATGTGGCAGAAGTTTTACGCCGGATGCCCTTCCTGTCGCAACCCTCTGCATTTATCCGGGCTTGGGACCGGCATAAGGGGGAGAGACACTGGTTAGTGCCCCCCCACCTCATGGCTGCATTGGTTCGATTCCCGAACCAAAAGGGAAAAAATGTGTGGCAGTGGGGGAGTGAGCAGCACCTTCCCTTCCTTCACATAAATGGCTGAAGTGCCCTCGAGCAAATCACCAAGTGCTCTCCAGCTGTGGCCCACCGCTCCGAAAGTATATGCGTGTTTACGTGTGTGCGCACTCACTTTGGGTTAAATGCAGAGAAAATTATTTCCTATATGAGATTAATACAGTATAAAGAAAAAATAAATGAAAATCATAATATAAACCACAACCTTGACTCTTATTTGACAAGAGTTATCAGAATTACTCCTTCACTAGACTGAGACAAATAAAGCAGTTTTTTTACTTTCTAAAAAAATTCTTGAAAATTAAAAAAAAAAAAACCTCATTCTAACCATCAAATACAGTGGTACCTCACCTTATGAAATTAATCCGTTCCAGAAGTGATTTCGTAACCTAGATTTTTCGTAAATTGAACTGTTTTTCTTCTGAAAACCTTAAGTGACTAACTTGAAGCATCAGTGTTCATTATAATCTGTTAAAAAAAAGTCTAACATATAAAATTAACAAAATACATTTAAATAATTTGTACCTGTTGATAATAGACTGCTCTGGAAGGCAGCAATACAACACACTGAAGACTGCCTTAATCAAAATTAGTGAGGAAATGTGATCATAACTGGTCGTTAAACATTTAAAAAGGAGACCTGTTTCAACTGTCTTCTTGTACACATAAAACTAGACCAGATTTAAGCACGGCACTGGCTATAAGTAAAAATTTCAGTAAGATCCAAGGAATCTGTCAACCATCTTTGCCCCTTTAATTTATTGTTTCAAAGAGTAGATGTGAAAATCTCCTTGATTATAGAACCAAATTAACTGTCACATGACATCTTTAAAGTTGACCTCCAATGAATGAATTAATGGCTTGCTTAACTCCAGGTGGCACAAAACAGTAACACTTTCCTAATTTAAGAAAACCACCAAGACAGTTTGGGACATGTCAGAGAGTCGGGTGCATATGGGAAGTATTTCCATTCAGCCATAGCTAATCAGGAAAATCTTCTACAACAGCTGTGGAGCACCTTGTTCTGAGAAGATTATACCTTCTCAAGACTTTTCCCAGGCTTTGAGTGTAAACTGACCCTCTCTGTAATACCACCAAACCACTAGCATGCTTCCTCGGCAGCAGCGCAAAAGAAAGAAAATAAAGAAAATAAAATAGAAACGTTCCTAATGTTAGTTTTCTGAGGTCAGCGTGTGAGAGGCACTTTGTCTGCTTGCAGTAGTTTTATCTGACTGGCTTATTCTGCGGTGTAAATCCTTAACTTTAAGCTTGATGTCATCCTTTGACAAAGGATCAAGGAGTTGGCCTCTCTCGATCTGCAGGATTATCTCTATTATGGCTGGGTCAAGGAGGAGATTCCCTAAGCTCTTGAGGTGATGTTTCACAGGATGCAAACATCTAAAGTTGCATTTGACAAATTAAGTTTGTTGAGATTTATTTAATACCGTTCTCGAGGTTTATGCTTTTTATACAAGGTTTATACTTGATTCAGAGTGTTTCAACCAATTAGACAAAGAAATCAATCAATTAGACCATCGTGACCAATGATATTAAAATATATAGATTACAGATAAAGGTAAGTCCATGCCAATTTAGATAGGCGTTGCTACTGCATTTCAGATTTTGTTCAGCTTTTATGTGCAGACGCTCCCCGACTTGCTTTCATCCATTTTACGTTTTTTTGCGTTTACGTTTTTCAAAAGTCAAATTTGAGTTTAGACGTACCTATATAGTATGCTGACGTAATAACGCCGTGTCCATTGTTTACAAACAACAGACTGAATGTGCCCCTCCTTCTTCCCAGTTCAGTTTTATATATATATATATATATCGTTTATATCTCGGGTTACTCTTGTGTTAAGATGTTGTCTCTGTGATCTTTGTGTTTACTCTGTTTTGCGGAGTTTTGTAACCCGAAGCAAACGTGGTTGGTCAGAAGCGTAAGCCTACTAGCATGGGTGCAAGTCTCACACACAGAGATGAATTAACTATCTGCTCGGATCGGCACAATCTACCATGCATACTTAGTTAAGCAAAGAGAGTTGTAAAATATGAAAACCCGAATCCAGGAAAGAGAGAACTCTCTGCTCTGCTGGTGATTCACAGTGCAGGCTGAGTACTAAACGAGTTCAACGAAGCCCTTGCTCACTTGAAAGCCGGAAGTCCGCATAACCCACGCTTTGTTTCAAGCAAGTAAACTACTTTCAACAAGTGCACTACTTTCGGTATTGAGCACCTCACATATTGCAAGCATTGATTGGCTGTTTTCAGCTTCATGTAAAGTGACTCGGCTCAGCCTCGTGTATTGTGACTCGGCTCAGCTTCATGTAAAGTGACCATCCGTCGACCATCGGAACCATTTAGAAGCAGAAAGATCTCATCATAGAGAATGTTAAAGGTTATATTTGATACTGTATTTGATATTTGATGAGTGAATTTGATTAAAATGTATCAATTTGAAATTATTTTGCTTGAATTTAATTTATTTGAAATTAATGTTGATATTATTTGATATATTTGATAATATTTTACAATGTTATGTTTATAATAATTGATTTAGGGGTCTTTTATGAGATACGGTAATGGTATTTATGGCTGTATAGTACAGTATGAGAGTCATACGTCACATGTCATACGTCACTGTAAGAACTTGCATTCACTTTCAACTTGCGTTTGGCCGTCCAGAACCAATTAAAAACGTAAGTCGGGGAGCGTCTGTACATGTTGTTTGGCACCAAAAACTAAGTTTTGGGATTTCTCCCCATTATATGCCTTTAAAATGGTTTTTAGGTAAGACGATATTTTCAGGCTGCAATCGCTCCAGACATATCAATGCTACAGCAATGAAATTTGGTGAGCACATGGTCAGACTGCCTCTCAGTATATCAATATAACATAGGCCTAAACTTGAACGAAATCTGATGAAACAGCAATAAATTTCCTAAATACGATTTGATACGCAGTGGCCCACAACATCAGCTACTTATGAACTGAATGCAAGTTCAGTACAGAGAAATCTGAGCATGAGCTCTTAAGTATAGACCGAGCCGAAGGCATCTATGCAAAAAGAACAAAGGCTGAGATTTCTATGTACAGACCAGCAAACAAGGATAAGTAGTTTATGATATGCCATTTTAAAATGGCGTCCTTTTTTAAATTTATTTCTGGTGTTGTTGCTTTTTCATTCTGGATCTAGCACTAGCGCCAAGCAGACCCGCTTCTGAACAAAGCATCTTCTTCCATGTCTATAAGGGCTTTGGTAGCTTTTCATCTTGTTTCTGTTCCCTTGATGAATAAGAGCTTTCCAATGAGCAGCAAGTACTTTGAAGGACTATGTGAACTCTCAGATTTAGGATATTTCTTGTACTGTACACCTTTCTCTTCAAGAAAGTGCTGAATGCTTCTCTGGAAGCCAATAAAATCATAGCACACACTGCTAGCGAAAAGGAAACTTGCAGGTTCAATGCATGCCAGTGGCAGATGTGTGATTTAGTGCCCTTGCATCAATCAATCAGACTGTGTGAACCGTCACTGCCATATAATAACACACTTCACATCAATCTAGGAAACCTGCATAAACACATACGAGAGGCAGTAATTTTATAATGTGAATATATCCTTACACCAATAATTCTAAAAGTAGATATTCACCAATTTATCATCCATTATTTGGATAAACTCTGGAGTCTTATAATTAAAATTTCATGGCTTTGAAACACTCAGTTGGTGGCTTGAAAATATTAACTTGTGGTCACACTGTTGTAAAAAAAAATCCCCATGCCCCTTCAACTCTCGTTAGAATAACAACAATAACTTAAGGTAATTTCAAAGCTGCCAAGTGGCTGTGGGTGTGATTTTGTCTTAGGGTCAGATAGTAAATGAAAAGCGGGAAAAAGCTGCACGTCCAGAGATAATCAGTGACTAAATTCTAGCACTTATCCAAGGTCAACAAGAGACTTTCATAAGGGATGTTTCTAAACTGTACATATTTTCAAATGACTGGAATTACACCACAATGTAATTTAAAGTCCACATTCTCTATTCTTCAAATTGCCAGAAAAACAATGCCATAGTATGTATGGAAAGAATAATAATAAAGGGTCAGCCTGGGGCAACTCTATTATGTAGGTAACTATAACAGACAAAATCAAGGCTGAGGCAGTACTGCCATTTACCCACTCAGGAATGAATAGAAAGAAACCGTTTGATGTCTGGCCAGAGTGCTCTGAGGTTTACTTCAGTCTGAGTCATAATAGTCACAAAAGTAATGTCTACTTAAAATACGATGTCAATGAAATTAAATCAGAGAATTAGTACATCAGAGTGGTAGACGTTCTGAACAGGATCATAGCAACTACGTATGAAGGAAGTGCTTTTATTTTAATAAGTAACTACACTTAAAGGAATGCAGGACTAGGCATAAATTATTAATTTTTAAATACATTTTACATGATCAGTCCAGGTAATTAAAATAACGCAACACTGAAAACCTGTAATAAATAATTGCACTTAACAATACATAAATATACAAACGACTCCAGACTTATTTTATTGCAACTGTAAATGACAAGACTATGCTATTCCAGACAACAATTGAGCACCACACCTATTTCCAGTGTGGTGAAATCCTGATAAAACCCACAGACGACATTTGTCATAGGTCTAAAATAAACAAAAGTTAAAACGTCGGACCATCCATCTGCATTAACTAAACAATGTATAACATTAGGAGGAAACTTGTGGCGGTACAGTTCCAAGATACAGATATTAATAGCCTGTAAACATCTCTGGGAAACTAAAAGAGATACCCCCATGTAAAAGGAATAAACCCGCGGTCATTGGGATTAATCACCAAACCTTTAATTCCAATGATAATAGTTTCACTATTTCTTGGCAGTTCAGAAGTTGCATCAATCTCCCAGGCAATTCAACTGTTCATAGACTTTGCTGCAAGTTATAATCTTAAAGTCTGTATGAATCTAGAAACACCTCTAGATTAACATCTGCGTGCGAGCAGATTGGTCTAAAGGTACAACAATGCAAGGCCTCCATCTGCTCATTCATTAGAAGCAGATTTGAAGGGTTTCAGTTCCTACAAGGTAATTACAACTGTGCACAGATACCAGTATAATTGATGTACAAAAACTTATCAGATGGGAACTCTCAATGAATGCCCCGGGGCTAATTTAACACCTCCTTCGAAACATTTTCATCACAACCAAGAACAGTCCTCATTGATCATCATCAAGGGAAATGAATCCTTTAACTTTAGAACCTTGCTTCCCACCTCCCTAATGATCCAGTGATATGAAAGAGTATTCATAAATCACTACCAATTTAGTGACCGCTACCCTTTTCAGTTTGTTCAGTTCATTTTCTGTAACCGCTTAATCCTAATTAGGGTCGCGGGGAGGCTGGCGCCCATCCCAGCCAACTTCGGGCGAGGGCAGAGTACACCCTGGACAGCTCGCCAGGCCATCGCAGGACAGAAACACGCCAACGGCTTTGCAGCCTACTCTTGTCGAAAGTCAGCAATGGTTCTTTTACCTTTTTAGTTTGTTAGGCTTTAATCTTTTCACCATAGCCAAAAAAGGAGAGAGGACACAACAGGAGATTCCAGGGATTCCACATAGTGAAATGGTGGGAAATTGTGCTGACTGGTGGTTAATTCTCTAAAAGGCGAGGATGATAAGGCTATGAAAACTTTGTCTCGCCGTCTCATAGAGCAAACAAAAACAGTCCTCATTCTTCTATGAGCTTGCAAATCTCTGCACCAAAATCTCTCAAGGACGAGTGAATCCCCACCTCCATGAAACAATAAGCTGCAGTTGGGTGCCCAAGGGCAGGTTTTGTTCTTGATACAAATAAATTGGCTGCAGTTGCAATGCTGAGCTCAACCAAGATGAATAATCCTTATTATTTTGTGTCAAGGCCACAAAGGCAGCCCAGCAGGACCCAAGGCTGAGAAGTTCCCTATGGTTCTAAGAGGCTGTTCTGATTAGTCGGGCTTCTAACTGGCAATAAATCAGCGCTGAAAGGCTATTTAATTACATGCTTTTAAAAGGATAATTGCTTAAGCTGGTAAGTTGGAGGTGGCAATAAAGCCTAGTACAGGGCCAATTCAGAAGTCTTGTTTTTGTTTCACTACAGACTGGTAACGTCTGCATTGCAACTTGGCATGTTTATTGTTAAGATACTGTACCAAGTTTATACCTGAAATGCACATTTACTACGAATGAATGAGCTGTAGCATACAGTTATGAATTAATGACATCGTCGTTTGGCTCTAGAAGAGCAAAGTCTTTTGGCTACTTAGGAAATACAGGGATCAATTACTTACTCTCTCACTCATTTGCTAAATGACTTAATTCGAGTAGGGTTGAGGGGAGACCAAAGCCCATCTTAACTAAAATGGGACAAAGGTGGTGGATACCATGAACAGCTCGGCAGATCATTGTGGGCTCAGCACACACACACACACACACACACACACACACACACACATACACACACACACACACACACACACACACACACACACACACACACACACACACACACACACACACACACACACATACACACACACACATACACACATACATACACACACATACATACACACACATACATACACACACACACACACACACACACACACACACATACCTAAGGTAGTTTGGAACAGCCAGTTAGCCTTGTATAACCGTCTTTAGACTGTAGGAGGAAACCAGAGCACCTGGATTAAACCCATACAAAACACAGGAAGAACATGCAAACTCCACACGGAAACACCTGGGCCCGATCCTCAAACCCAGGATCATCATCTTGTGAGGTGGATATGCTAAAATCACTATGCCACCCAGTGATCAATTAATACAACCAATAAAAAGACTACTTGCTTCATGTGAAGCATTATTTAAAACAGAGGTGAATTGCATGTATTAGCATCTGACTCATGAAAATATACAAATTAAAATAAAATAAAAAAAAAACTTTCTATGAAAAGAATCTGAGGAAGGCTCCCAGAGTGGTGTCTGGTAAGTTGAAAACAGGATATGAGCATCCACCTCGCTTGTGTTATAATATTTAGTGTCGACGCACAACCCAAAAGACCCTCGTTTCAAGACAAAGCACTAAAATCAGGCAAGAAAAGTTTTGCTTATCTCAAGAAGGCAATATGAGGTGTGAGTTGAGGCAAAATAGTGCAGAAGTACTCATGCTAAAGCCACAAGTTGAATAACGATCCAGGGCCACTTAAAGAAGCCTGCAATGGGACAGTTTAGTAAGACTTCACAAGGCATTTGTTTTATAGCAGGTTTCTGGTGTAGTATCAGTTATCTCAAATTATAAAAAGTTACATTTCTGGTGCTTTGAAAACTTAGGGACCTTTAGCATCTTTCAGAAATCCTATCCTAAAACCTATAAATGACAAATCCATTTTACAGCAATTCAAATGCCAGTTTTTGCAGATGCTTACTGATATTTAGGCAATACTAAAGCAGCTGGTCTGCCTATGATTATGCTTAGGAAGTATTATTGACTGCATATATTGCAGCTGTGAGCTCCTGGGTATCAGACTCAGGATTAACCATACTGCATAATAACTGCTCAATCTTCTGCATGACAGAATCCTATTTGTGTGCGCAAATATACAGTGCACTGTTATTCTATGGACTAAAAAGATCGTGCCTCAATTGTTATCTTATGAAAGTCTGCATGCCCACACAAAGTCATGATATCCATAACTAGTTTCTCAAACATTCTGGAGCAGCAGTGACCTGAAACTGCTCACCAAGGATGCAGCTGACATATTGTCTGCAGGGCATTTAACAAGCACAATTACAGATGGCAGCTGATGCGATCTGAATCTGCCAAGGAACATTCTCACAAGTCACATTCTTTCCTTATCAGGCCATAGTGTTCTCTCCCACCGTTCACGCCAATACTCATCTTTCACTCTGAAACACACATACAGGCTTGATCACATCTGTTTAAAACAGATGAACCATATTGAGTCTTGGCAATATTAGCTTTAGGAAGAAAATACCGTGACAAGAGGTCAATGAAACACACACCAAAACCAATCATTCTTACTCATGACTGCAGATATTTATGAGAAGAAACAACATACAGAAGACCATTGGAACCTTTGATACAAGGTAACCTCTGTCAAGTCTCCCTGCTGTCTGTAGGTAATACTAAATGTTCCTTGATAAACTTGAACATGAACGTGCTTCCCCTGGAGGAAAATGGCAAGCTGCTTTGAACAAATCATTGGAATAAATATTATAGAGGTGTTTCCGTGAATTGAATACAGTGACTACATAGTATAGTTCCTTAATTTGTGCTTAAAAAACCTTTATTTTCTCCACTTGAAACTGGGGTATAAAACTGCACATGCACGAATACACCTTCAAGATCCAAAATCTTGTGAACGACTAACCACATATTTGTAGTATACCCTTTTAAGACCGCACTGTCCTCATACAATGACATCATATTATACTCTATACATGTCCTTGCAAGATCCTCATTTAAGGACCATTGGGTATACCACTTTTTCCAGTTACAAATTCTTCCTGTTTGAAAATGCTGAGCAAGTTTAGAGGTGGTAAGAAACAGAGACGGTGTGAAAAAATGACAAGACATGTTAACACTGGGGTTTGGTTCTTAAGAGGACACTTCCAGAGCTTGTCAGTAGACCATGGCGGAAGTTTGGTTCAGTGAGGTTTGTTTTTGATTAGAACCACCTTTGAGAAATTGAATTCAATACCCTTTGGAAAGCCCCAGTGCACTTCTACCAATCATTCAGAACTGAATCCTTAAACATTTCTGGAAAAGGGTCCAATGTATGACTCTGAGATTACCATCAATATACACTTTAACAGTGCTCGCATTCATTGAGGATTTTTTTTCCATGAGAAGACATAGGATGGGCAAAGAAGCCTGAGCTTGGCATCAGCAAAAAGCCAACAACATGGAAATTTTGCCACTGTACAGACATGAATCATTTTCTCTCATGGAAATAAAAAAATAACAGGCATTGGGATTGTTAAAATGTGGGATATGGTTTTGGCCACTTGAAGAGCAGGTGCCTCTTAAGCAAATTAATCATTTCCAGTTCAAACATGTCTGCTTTGATGCAAAGTGCTTAGTATAGGTGTTCTGTAATGACTTGCCTTTGAACATTTTTTAGTTAAAATAAATGTGAGAAAAATGGAAAAGAAATAATGACATCACTTTACATATAGTCACCATCTTAGTCTTCGCCTCGAATTTTCCTCAGGAAAGCCTGAGTAAACATGTCCAGAGAATTGGACT
>CM045731.1:50962500-50967500 GCA_024760905.1 Plotosus lineatus
CACGTGCTGATATGATCAAACCAGACAGGGACGTCAGATCCCAGCCTTGGGCAAACAGTCTGGCTGAATAGAATGTTGATCATCGTACGTGAACATTCTCACAAGGTGAGAGGTCTGGACTTGTTAACCTCTCTGCCCTCAATCTAAACACACCTCAGTCACACCTCAGTGGAGGACAAACTAAGGCAGAACTGTCAGCTTTGGCATGTTTGCTTTGAATCATGTGCTTTAGTTTTGTAACATAGTGTCCTGCCACCTAACACTTATTTACTTTTGTTCTAAAAACTTCAAGCCTCTACTCTGAGGTCCGCTATGAGTGCATGCAGTGTAGGCTAAAACTTACTAAAAAGGTCATTAATACGCCAATTAGGAATAAAAGGATTGCAATCAGCCAAATACAAAATATTTTGGACAGCAACACATGTGTCTTTAGCAATTTAACTAAAATTGTACAGTATCTTAACTTTTTTTAACATACCAGAAGAAGAATCAGATAGATTGGTCAGAAGATTGAAATATGCTTATTTAACAAAAGTAGAACTTCATTAATAAAACAGTGAATGGTGTTTGGCATTATGGAAGGAGTCTTTAGTCTCACTACATTTGGGTTTTTTATTATTATTTTTTTTTTTTTTCCATTTTGTTTGTTCAGACACCACTGGGAAATGACAATAGGTATGACAGTGTCAATTATAATACTACTACTTTTTAATTGGAGGTCCAAACTCAACTTTAACTTGATTCCTTGACGGATCGGCGGTCCAGATAAGCCGCGTTTTGCTCACATTCGGCAAGCGCGCCACATTTTTTAAACATTTACTGAATGAAACAACTTTAAAAACTGAACTAAAAACGAAAAAGTTAAGCCTCCCTTCATCTCTGACCGACTCTGTAGGCAGTCTCTCACTCACACACACACACACACACACACACACACACACACACACACACACACACACACACACACAAAACTGTCTCGATGATGTGTTTCCGCCCACATGCAACGCACAGCTGATGGAACAATTCTATTTAAATGTTTAAATGGACGGGATGTTTTATTTAAAGCGGAATTACAGTATAGTGGGCCCTTGACTATTCGCGGTTTTGCACTTGTGATTTGAGTATTCACGGACTGCCGAGCAGCTCGCACGTGATTCAAATGCAGCCAATGGCTGTCCTCCTTTCTGCTGATTGGTTGAGGTGATGTAACGCCCCTTTTTCCTCATTCGCGCACAAGTTGTCAATGAGCCTTTTTTAGTGTGTTTTAATTACCAGTTAAGTTCTATGATGTCATTCAAATGCCTGCTTAAGCACCAGAAAAAGGTAAATGAGGTTGGATGTCTCTGCTGAAGAAATAAGACTTTCTCCGGAAGAAACGGCAGTTTCCTCTGAAGTCACGTCATTGCTGAAGAGGAATACAGTAATCCTCTGAACTGTTGTAAAACACTCCACTATTAAAGTCTTTTTTAATTATTATTCCAGTACATGACCTAAGGTAATGTTTAAAATGTTTGTGTGTTATATTTTATTTACTGTGGTGTAGCATGTTTCTCATTGTGTGTTGTTTATCCAATTTATTACATTTCTTGTTCTTTTATGTCCTTTTTGTTATGGTCTGTGTTTTGGGGGACTTTGATTTTGGCGCTGTGCTTCTCACTAACTGTTTACTTCCTGAGGGGGTAGCTGAGCTGCTCGGGTGCACAAACCTGAGTTCACTATTCTCATTTACTCCCAATAAACAACAGGAGGTTCACCTCTGCACCAGAGGATTAACTCGCATCAACATCACCGCTTCTTTGGTTTGTAACGCCTCTAACTCTGTCTGTCTTCCTTTCGGGTTTTTCCCTTTTACTCAGGAGTCGCCACAGAGAATCATCTGATTCGCACGTTTGATTTGGCAGAGGTTTTTACGTCGGATGCCCTTCCTGTCACAACCCTTTTTTTTTTTAGCAAGGGACAGAAACACGCTGACGACTTTGCAGCCTACTCTTTACGAAAGTCAGCAATGGTTTCTTTTACATGCCTCTCACCATAGACAGTGAGAGACATGGCCCACCTTTGATAACCCAGTTAGCCGCACTGGGGGGGACAGTGACAACCTTGTGGAGAGTGGGACTCGAACCCCCAACCTTTGGATCAGTGATCCAGTGCCCTATACCACTAGACCACCACTGTGTAACGCCTCTAACTTTATCACTCTAAACTCTGTTTTGTACTTAAACTTAAACTTAAATTAGCTGCTTGGACTTAATGCAGTTAATACCTGAATTCAATCATATCATGCCTAATGCAATACAGTATGTTCTTCTAGTGGGCATTTTTGAAAACTACAGTGCTGTATGTTTAGAAAGAGAATGCACTGAAAGGTGTTTTATTCGTATGCTGTATAATGTTTATATTTTAGCATCAATAAATATAACAGCAAAAATTGAAAAGTTTTTCTGAATCATTACTACATTTTACTACATTAATACTGTATTAATGAGGAAGACTGTCTATAGAATGTGTTTAAGAAGCATATTTTAGCGCATGTAATAGAAACATAGTATTTTACTTACAACTGCTCATTCGCGCATGTGACGTTATACATGGCGTTTTACCTCTGGGTACAGAACTCACAGATTATCTCGATTCGCGAGAGGGCCCGGAACCAAACCCCCGCGAATGTCAAGGGCCTACTGTACCTGTTTGAAAGATCAGAGGTCCTCATTCAATATTAACTTGATTCCTTGCGAGATCGGAGGTCTTGTTCAACGAAGCACTTCTGCTTCAATATCGTGCCAAAATAATGCCTCCGTCACTGTATTTCCACTTTAAGGTCTCCTTCTGCTTCAATATCGTCCTAATTATAGAGGGCTTTCAGCGATAACGAAATATAACACTGCAATGATCTCAAAACAAGCCAAGATACTTCATAGCCACAAGCCAATATAGCCTCTTCACCTCTCCTTATGCGTGTGGTGGACAAAAGGTATGGGTACAGTAATGGGTACATGTCCGCTCCCTCCTGGCCAATGGGAGGCCAGCGAGGTGGGATGTTCGGAGACAGCCAATGAGAGAGCAACTCGTGCATTGTGTGAAATTTTGATTGGTGCGTTTGAATTTTGAATGCTTTTCGTAAGAGGGGGTTGTTTTCGTATACAGAGGACGAAAACTTAGGAAATGTTTTTCGTAACCTGGCGTTTTCATAAGTATGTAAGTTTGTAAGTATGGGGCTGACTATATATATATATATATATATATATATATATATATCTCATCTCATCTCATCTTCTTCCGCTTAGTCCGGGGTCGGGTCGCGGGGGCAGCAACCTTAGCAAAGAGGTCCAGACATCCCTCTCCCGAGCCACTTCCTCCAACTCTCCCGGGGAGAAAAGGAAGACATGGGTCCGCCCTCCCATGGACCCACCACCCGTGGGAGGAGTTTTAGGGGTCGGGTGCAGTGTGAGTTGGGTGGCAGCCGAAGGCATGGGTTCTGTCGGACTGATCCTCGGCTGCTTACTCTGACCTTCGGGACATGGAATGTCACCTCTCTGGCGGGAAAGGAGCCCGATTTGGTGCGTGAGGTGGAGAGATACCGACTAGATATAGTCGGGCTCACCTCAACGCATAGCTTGGGCTCTGGAACCATCCATCTCGAAAGAGGCTGGACCTTCTTCTATTCTGGAGTTGCTCATGGGGAGGGGCGAGCCGGTGTGGGTATTCTTGTTGCCCCCGTCTCGGTGCCCAAATGTTGGGGTTCTCCCGGTTGACGAAAGGGTAGCTTCCCTCCGTCTTCGGGTGGAGGGACGGGTCCTGACTGTTATTTGTGCTTATGCACCAAATGACAGTTCAGAGTACCCACCCTTTTTGGAGTCTTTGGGGGGGGTGTTGGAGAACGCTCCCTCGGGAGACTCGCTCGTTGTCTTGGGAGACTTCAACGCCCATGTGGGCAACGATAGTGTGACCTGGAAGGGTGTGATCGGTAGGTACGGCCTCTCCAGTCTGAATCCGAATGGTGTGTCGTTGTTGGACTTCTGTGCTCGTCATAGTTTGTCTATCACGAACACCATGTTAGAACATAAGGGTGTCCATAAGTGCACTTGGCACCAGGACACCCTAGGTCGCAGTTCGATGATTGACTTTGTAGTCGTGTCATCGGACTTGCGACCATATGTTCTGGACACTCGGGTGAAGAGAGGAGCTGAGCTGTCTACCGATCACTACCTGGTGGTGAGTTGGCTTCGGTGGTGTGGGAGGTTGCCTTCCAGACCTGGCAGGCCCAAGCGTGTAATCAGGGTCTGCTGGGAACGTTTGGCGGAGCCCCCTGTCCGAGAGGCCTTTAACTCCCACCTCCGGCAGAGCTACAACCACGTTCCGGAGGAGGCGGGGGACATGGAATCTGAATGGGCCATGTTTCGTGCCTCCATTGCTGAAGGCGGCAGCCCCTAGCTGTGGCCGAAAGGTCGTCGGTGCTTGTCGTGGCGGTAGTCCTCGAACCGGGTGGTGGACACCTGCGGTGAAGGGGGCCGTCCAGCTGAAGAAGGAGGCCTATCGGGTTTTATTAGCCTGTGGGACTCCTGAGGCAGCAAACGGGTACCGGCAGGCCAAACGTGCTGCAGCCGAGGCTGTCGCAGATGCAAAATCTCGGGCGTGGGAGGAGTTCGGTGAGGGCCTGGAGAGTGATTATCGGTTGGCCTCAAAGGTTCTGGGCCACCATCCGACGCCTCAGGAGGGGGAAGCAGTTCTTCACAAACACTGTTTACGGTGGAGGTGGGGAGCTGCTTACCTTGACTGGGGATGTTGTTGAGAGGTGGAGGGAATACTTTGAGGACCTTCTCAATCCCACCAACACGCCCTCCGTGGAAGAGGAAGACCCTGGGGGTTCGGGTGAGGGTCCGCCCATCACTGGAGTGGAGGTCACTGAGGTTGTCAAAAGCTCCTCGGTGGTCGAGCTCCGGGGTTGGACGAGATCCGCCCGGAATACCTCAGGACTCTGGATGTTGTAGGACTGTCTTGGT
>CM045731.1:50972500-50977500 GCA_024760905.1 Plotosus lineatus
CAGGCATAAACAGTACGTTACACACCAACAGACATGTTAAATAGTCGGCAAGGCAA
Organism: Plotosus lineatus; assembly: GCA_024760905.1. Lineage (NCBI taxonomy): Eukaryota > Metazoa > Chordata > Actinopteri > Siluriformes > Plotosidae > Plotosus > Plotosus lineatus. Next base: position 50,972,557 of record CM045731.1, read on the forward strand.
TGGCAACGCCACTGAAGCTGCAAACCGTTACCCTGTATGCTCCATTTAGTTTTCATCCTTGATGCACTTCTTGTATGCAGGTGAGTACTGAAAATTACAACCATCTGAGTGAAGTATCTTAGGTCAATTGCCAAGTAGCCTTGAGTGCGCTCTCTGATTCGACCAGTCTAGTAGAAGTTAATCAGGAAATGCGTTTGGGGGGAGGGGAGTGGGCAATCTGGATGCAAAATACTCAGTGTCTTAAACTAACTTAAAAAATGCTTTCAACATTTATCAAGTATAGGATCCTGCTTCTCAAACTTTAATGTATTTTCTGAACATCTGGTAAAGGTCTGCTTCTATTGACCCACACCCATGGGTCACAACATGCCTAAAAGTTGTTGGACATGTGGCACCTAGATATGAATTTTGAACCTTGATACTTTTATGTGGTTCACTGAATTGTTTGTGGGGTGGTACGGTGGCATGGTAATTAGCACATGTGCTTTACGAGAAGTTGTTCCTGGGTTCAAGTCTCAAGCTCAGCAAGTGTGGGGCTTGCATATTCTTCCCATGCTTGATGGGTTTCCTCCAGGTACTCAGATTTTCTCGCACAGTCGAAATACATGCACACCAAGTCAAACTCTGTGCCAACATGGCACACATGTGGATGTGCATGGTTGGTATACACATTGATTTTCATGAAAGCACCAGATGATACCAGATACACAAGGTTCTTCCAAATCATCAACTATAAAAGATGCTCTATACTTAGTCATGGAATTTTGGAACAAGCCAAATTCTCTTTAGGGTTCTTGCACCCAACATACACCAACTTTATTTTTAGGAGACTTCACAAGGTCCTGTATTAAAGACACAGATTCTCAACTTGAGTCAAGGACAAATTGGTTACTTGTGCAATTCTGAATTTGTTTTAGAATAGATTGGTGCTTGAGAAATAAATCGCCAACTTTCAGGTTAAATCTGAATAAATACAGTGATCGGAATATTCACGGCATTAAACAGATACAGATTTAGATGACTGCAACACTCATCTAGCATAGTTACACCATTTATTTAAGGGAGCTACTATACCTGACCAAGCGAGCAGTTACCAAGTTACTTCTTTATACAGGGTGTGACCATCTTTAAACAGAGTACTGTACACGCATACAACTTGACAACCATTTAACAAACAGCTAAAGAATTGCTGATCTGAGGTGTTAAATGATTGACCTCAGTGTTGCATTTTCTTCCAATGAACCTTGTCCAGAGTTCAGCGCCCTTTCACATGCCTTTGCCTTACAAGCAGGTTAAGCATAAACATACAGGTTAAACATTTAATAGCTCAAAATACTGCACTCAATCAAAGCACAGCAAAATAAAAGGTTCGTGAAAATTAGCAAGATTTAATAGAAACAGACAAAATATACTTCCAAGCTTTTAATTTTGAGTTTAATTTTTTTTCAAGGGTGTTGTACAATTAAACTCAAAATTAAAAGCTTGGAAGTATATTTTGTCTGTTTCTATTAAATCTTGCTAATTTTCACAAATCTTTTATTTTTTTAGTTTAGAGAATAAAACTGAGTGATTATGCCACACACAGTGGACGCCATTGTAGTGTGAAATGTCATGTGATCATCTCAGGTCTCCAACCGGCAATACAGAACTAATCTACAGAGCTACACGATGCAGTATGTTTCTTTTATAGGTACTTTATTTTATATTAACACATTTTAAATGTCTATTGAAAGGATCCGCCAATCAATTGTAATTATGTCTAATTTTATTTTGCTAAGCGGTTCACTATTTTATATCTGATTTGTTCGATTGATAGCTTAATACATTCAGCCCCCTACAGTCATCCCTCGCCACTTCGCGATCTGAGCATCGCGGTCTTGATACATCGCGGTATTTTAATAAAAAATAAAATAAAAAAATATATTCATAAAAAATTCAAAATTCATGCTGAAACTCACATGTAAGCAAGCAGAAGGCAGGGACCCAAGGCAGGCTGCGTCCATTGTTTCCAAACGACAGACTGAAGTGCCCCTCCTCCCCACTTCAGGCAGGGACCGCCCACTGAACTCAATCTTGCAAGCTGATTGGCTTAGACGCGTGATGTTGTTGCCTTCCGCCCACTCAACTCAATCTCGTAAGCTGATTGGCTTAGACACACATTTCCGCGGGATTTTTTGTGATATTGTGATCTTACTGTATAGTGTTTGTGAACGTCCTGAACCGCGGAGAAGAGCTATTGTCAGAGCTGAATACAGTACTTGAAGTATTTATATATAAATTCTATTTAAATATTAATACATTACAGTATTTACATATGCATATAACTGTGTAACCTTTAATATACACTTCTTGATATTGTATAGACGCAAAAACACATAGAAACGAGACAACATGGTAGAAATGGGGGGGTTCCCTACTTCGCGGTTTTTCGAATATCGCGGCCAGGTCTGGTCTACATTATCCGCGATATTAAAGGGATGGCTGTACTTACAAAATTAATTCATTCAAGAGCCTTTTTCATAATCCGGGAGTTTCATAAGTAGAGGCGTATTTTACATGTAAAACGCCTGATTCGGTCCAAGGCTCCCAAGACTACCCCATAAACCCTTTAAAAATTATAAAAGTACACCAATTTTGTATGAAATATGTGTTAAAAGTAAAAGAAAATTATTTATTAAACCATTTAAACATTTTATTAACATATTAAACAATTTTATTAACATATTAATTAATTAAACCATTATTAAACATTTTTTATTAACACACACACACACACACACACACACACACACCTGTCTCTCTCTCTTTCTCTCTCTCTCTCTCTCTCACACACACACAATACAGTACACATTAAATGTGTATTGTATTCACATTAAATGTTTATTGTGGCGCTGCGGGCCACGCCCACAAGCAGGACGCCGGAGCACTTTAAGACGTGGAATTCAAAGCGCATTCCCTGCTTGACAGATCGAAGGTCCAAACTCAACTTGACCTAGATTCCTTGAGGGATCAGAAGTCCAGGTGAGCCATGTTTTGCTCACATGCACCACGTTTATTAAGCATTTACTGAATTAAGCAATTTAAAAAAACTAAACTAAAAACTAAGAAGTTAAGCCTCGTTTTGTCTCTATCTCTCTCTCTTTCACACATATACACGCACACACGCACGTGCATACACACACACTCACTCACTCTGTCTCTCTCTCTCTCTCTCTCTCTCACACACACACACACACACTCACACACACACAAAACTCGGGCCATGCCCACACGCAATGCGCAGTTCTATTTAAATGATTAAATGGACTGGATGTTTTATTTAAAGCGGAATTACAGTACCTGTTTGAAAGATCAGAGGTCCTCATTCAATATTAACTTGCTTCCATGTGATATCGGAGATCTTCTCCCACGGAGCACTCTGTTTTAATATCGTGCAGAAATAATCGCCTCCGTCACTGCATTTCCGCTTTAAGTTCTGCTTCTGCTTCAATATCGTCCCGATTGTAGGGGGTTTCGGCAATAACGAAATATAACGCTGCATGATCAATCTCAAAACAAGCCAACAGTCAACTCTCCTTCACGCGTGTGACAAACAAGAAGTATGGGTACAGAAAGTATGAGTAACAGCTGCCTCCTGGCCAATAGAAGGCCAGTGGGGCAGGATGTTGGACGACAGACAATGAGAGAGCAACTCATGCATCGTGTGAAATTTTGATTGGCGTGTTTGAATTTTGAATGGCGCATTTGACACCTTCATAAGAGGAGGTTGTTTTCGTATCCCGGGGACGAAAACTTAGGAAAATATTTTTCATAACCCGGAATTTTCATACTCAGGGTGTTTTGTAAGTAGGGGGTCACCTGTACTCTTATTATTGTTGTATTATTATTTACATCTTATACTCATGTGTGAGTGAAATAGCAGCCTTTTCAAACTATTAACTGTGTTTTATCAGAATGCAACTTCTTAACTGTAAGTAAAAACCACCGGATAATGAAAATACACTCATGTTCATGTGTAAGTGGAGAGTTTAGAAGGCTTGACTTTCATTTCACTTAAGGAATGATATTAAAATAAATTGTACATACATATTATATTATATACTGTGAGCTGTATGGTTCCAGCTCCACCATGGTAGAGCAATTATTGGTAGTGTAAATCACAGTAAACGATCCGGTAGCAATTACCATTAAACGGATTGCCAACTGAAAGGCAGGACACCCTTGGTTATCCTAGTAAACTACAAGATAGAGTTTGTTATTTCTTCTGAACTGATTGATACTTACAAACATGATATTCCAACTGTACAGCTGGACTGCTTGCAGGAACTAGCTGAATTGAAGTCAATGAGCCATCTTCTTTTCCTTTTAGCTTTTTCCTTTTTCAGGGGTCGCTACAGCGAATCATCTGATGTTTGATTTGGCATAGGGGTTTTTTTTTACGTCAGATGCCCTTCCTGACAACCCTTTAGCAAGGGGCAGAAACACACTGATGGCTATGCAGCCTACTCTTTACTAAAGTCAGCAATGGTTCTTTTACATAGACAGTGAGAGACATGGCCAGCCTTTGATAACCCAGTTAGCCGCACTGGGGGGGACAGTGACAACCTTGTGGAGAGTGGGACTCGAACCCCCAAACTTTGGATCAGTGATCCAGTGCCTTTTATCACTAGGCCACCACAGATCCATCTAAGTAAATCTTGGCTACAATGGGAAAAATAAAAATGTCCCTCATTCTGGATAAGGCAATCATAGGGTCATTGTATGAACAGCAGAAAATGGTGGTGGGGGTGTTGTTAAAACTAAGGACAAGCCACTTTACCAGTTCCAAAAAGACAACTCAATTCAGTACAGTGGTACCTCACCTTACGAAAGTCTCATCAAACAAAAAATTCCGGTTACGAAAAGCATTTTCCTAAAATTTTTGTCTCAGGATACTAAACACGT
>CM045731.1:50982500-50992500 GCA_024760905.1 Plotosus lineatus
CACAAATGTGTGTTGTTTGTGTGTGTGCGTGTGTGAGAGAGAGAGAGAGAGAGAGTGTGTGTGTGTGTGTGTGTGTGTGTGTGTGTATGCACGCGCATTAATAAAAAATGTTTAATAATGGTTTAATTAATATGTTAATAAAATGGTTTAATATGTTAAAATGTTTAAATGGCTTAATAAATAATATTCTTTTAAAACATATTTCATACAAAATTGATGTACTTTAAAAATTATAAAAAGGGTTTATAGGGTAGTCTTGGGAGCCTTGGACCGAATCACGCGTTTTACATATAAAATGCACCTCTACTTCCGAAAACTCCAAGTTACAAAAAAGGCTCTGGAACGGATTAATTTCGTTAGTAGAGGGCCGACTGTATATATTATACACACACACACACACACACACACACACAATATAAATATTTATATATGCTGTACATTTATATTTTATTATCAATAAATATCACAGTAAACAATTATGTTTTTCTTAATAATTACTACATTTTACTACATTAATACTGTATTAATGAATAAGACTGTCTCTAGAATGTGTGTAAGAAGCATATTTTAGCAGATACATAGTATTTTACTTCTGGTTGATCAGTCCCATGTAATATGATACATGAGGTTTTACTTCGGGGTACAGAATTAATTCACGGAAGGGGCCGGAACCAAACCCTGCGAATAACGAGGGCCTACTGGAATAGTAAATCTAAATATTATTCTTTCACAAATAATCCTGTTATCACAAAATTTTTCCTTCTTGTTGGATTCCCTTGTATTAAAAAAATGTACAATTGTTTTATTATTTAAATAAAACTTTATATAAAGTTTCAGGATAATTTATTCTTCCGAAAGCCACTTTCTGGAATCTTTGAAAGTTGTGATTCGCTTAATAAAGGTTTAAATCTTTTTTTTAACTTTCACACCTGCTCGTGTGCATCCAATTTAAACAAATAAGTGTTCCATTAATATGATTACATAAACTATTTCTTATTGTAATGACACCAATGCAATTTCAGGGAACTGAAAAAAATTCAAGTGCTAAAACAAAGTGGGGTGTATCAAGGGCAAACATTAGGACCCCTTTCATTTTTGATAAAAACGTACCAGCTACTTTTTTTTAGTGGACAATGTTTACAACTATAAATCAGAACATAAGGTGTCCAGACTGAAGACTGCACATGTAAATAAAGCTGAGAAAGTTTACAGGCATGCACACAGTCTACGAATAGCTATGGTTCCTATGGACAAGATTAGATCAGGACAAGTATAACAGCCGAGATTTTCTGTCAAGCGCAACAATCAGTGCAAAATCAGAGTAATGTGTAAAAAGGGGGGTCTTCTTGAGACTTGGGTGGTACCATGAAGGGAACATATTTTGTACAGTTATATGGCATGTATCCTCAAATCAAACTGATTTCTTACTATGGAAAAGATATATATTTAGATTGTATTTTTTAAAAGGTAGATTTTTTACAAATGTTGTGCATGCATTGTGTTTAGAAATAGAGCATTGTCCCTTTAAATAACAGTTGTAAAGGAGAGCATTATAGTGTATACGCTCATTTAGATTTGTGAATGAAAGCAGTGCACTATTCGATAATAAACATAGAATGGTTCACTTACATTAATGAGATGCGACCCAAAGACCACCAGGATGAAAACAGAAAACTTATGCACTCCTGTCCAGGTCCCCATCTTTTTTTTCCCAGGCGGCCCAGGGAATGAGAAAGTCTAAATTTCTCAATGCAAGCCGCCTCAGAAGAAAGTTTTTGGAGTCACTGCAGTCGAAAAGCGGTGGAGTGTCTGCTCCGTAACCCACTCATTTACCGCGTGCGCGCGCGCGCAACAATGCTTTTCTCCTCCAAACTGCCAGGAACTGTGATATCCGTTCCAGTTTTTCTGCTTCCTGTGTTATTCTGCACACACGAAAAGTGTTACGAACTCAAAGTCGAACACTGTGCGATGATTAAAAAAAAGCATACATCTGATCACACAACGAACAAACGCCACCTACAGCTTTAAAAAAAAAAAAAAAAAAAAAAAATGATGGGTTGCCAGGTATCACTGAAAATAACTCCGAATACTGTAACCAACATAAAAACATAACATAAAACAGACAACATAAAAACATAGTAGGTGCAGGATCTCTGATCCTAAGGTTGGGGTTTCGAGTCCCACTCTCCACAAGGTTGTCACTGTCCACCCCCTCCCCAGTGCAGCTAACTGGGTTATCAAAGGCCGACCATGTCTCTCACTGTCTATGGTGTGAGGCATGTAAAAGAACCATTGCTGACTTTCAACAAGACTAGGCTGCAAAGCCGTCAGCGTGTTTCTAATCAGGGGTCGGAGTCTCCTGAGGTAGTTCGTTCACAGCAACTTTCTGGCAACTCCTGCAGCGGCACTGGAACCCAGTCGTATCGGCTTCTGCCCTTCCATTGGATCCTTTCAGTGGCGCCGAGAGGGGGGCCTTGATGCTGAGGTAACAGCCTGTCCTCCATATTTCCTACCCAGGCTATGCACACTGGAAAGTATCACCAGTCGGGATACCAGCCAGAGCGCAGCTCCATAGTCCTTCGAGACTGACGGAGGCCTACTACTACGACTACTACTACTGCAAACCATCAAACTGTATATTCAAATAATCAGCAAACCATTCATCCATTCATTCATTTTCTGAACCGCTTATCCCAATTAGGGTCGCGGGGAGACTGGTGCCCATCCCAGCCGACTCCGGGCAAGGGTAGTGTACACCCTGGACAGTTCGCCAGGCCAGAAACACACTGACGGCTATGCAGCTACTTTTGTCAAAAGTCAGCAATTGTTCTCTTACATGAACCTCTCACCATAGACAGTGAGAGACATGGCCGGCCTTTGATAACCCAGTTAGGTGCACTGGGGGAGGGCAGTGACAATCTGTTGAAATCGGGTCTTGAACCCCCAACCTTGGGATCAGTGATCCAGCACTTTTATCACCACGGTCCATCAGCAAACCACAAAAAGTAATAAATAAGGAATAATTATAAAAATTATTTTAAATTACAGTGTAGTAATTGGTACAAATCTTAACTCCAATGAATCATTAATACCCAGATATCAGTTTTAAGGTCAATCTGGCAACATTAAATCCCATTTTAATCCTTTGAAATAATACAAATGAAATCTTCTAATTTATTATATTTTTATATTTTTAAGCTGTTTTATTCAAATAGTGCGATTAGAATGATGCATTGAGGATAATGTTATGTACAAAAAAAGCAGAAGTAATCTAATTACAGAAATACTGCACTGGCTAATAGTTCTGCACTGACCATGAATCCCTGATCCCAGGGATTGCCCTCTGCTGTTTATTAAACACACTGCAGTCACTACATTTCAACAAAGAAACATAAACAAACTGTAAATTAGCATTCAAAAATAAATTAAGTAAGAGGGCTCACAAAGTGCATTGTTTTGTGGAGTGGTTAGCACATGGACATCACAGCACCAAGGTCCTCGGTTCAAATCTACAGCATTTCTGTGTGGAGTTGACATGTTCTCGTTGTGCTTGCATGGGCTTCCTCTGGGTACTGCCATAGTTTCTTTCCACAGTACACGGACATGGATGTTAGACTAACTGCCTGTTCCAAACCGCCATAGGTGTGAGTGTGAGTGTGAGTGAATTAATCCCTGGGTGGCGTGGTGGAATGGTGGTTAGCACCTCCACCTCACAACAAGAAGGTCCTGCCTGGGCTTGAGCCACAGGCCCTGACATTTCTGGTGTTTGCTTGAGTTTCATTCTGGTACTCTGGTTTCCTCCCACAGTCCAAAGACCAGGCCAATTAGCTGTTCCAAACTTCCCCTGAGCGTGAGTATGTTGACCCTGTAACGGTTTGACCAGGGTGTACACTGTCTTAGCCCAGCGTCAGCTGAGATAGGTTCCAGTCTCCCTTCAATGATAATAGGAAGAAGTCTTTTGGCGGATGAATGAGTGAGTAAATGAGGGGTTTCCCAAAGTAGAGGTCACAGACAAACTCATGACTATTGTTACATTTCGCAAAACAATTATATTAGGAGCAGGAAGCAGACTCTAAAACCCAGGGGAACCCAGACAGACATGAAGGAAACATGCAAATCTCAACCCAGAACATATTCCATGCTCAAGATCAAACCCAGGATGGTAGCTGTAACTACCTGTTATGTTGACATAGAGCTCACACATTCTTCCATAAACTGTCACTTGATGGTCATTTGTGTGTGTGTGTGTGTGTGTGTGTGTGTGTGTGTGTGTGTGTGTGTGTGTGTGTGTGTGTGTGTAAAAGCAGTTGGTTTCGTCTTTCTTCATCATCATCTTCATGACACCATCATCATCATATTCATGATGCAATGGACCCACACTTGTACACCAAGTACATGCCATGTGCCATGGCATGTGGTTATCCAGGTTCCCTGGGTTCTTCCTGAACATCACAGATTACTGAGGACAGACTAAATAATTACCATTAGTTGGTTCATCAGTTCATTTTCTGTAACCGCTTAATCCTAATTAGGTTTGCGGGGAGGCTGGCGCTCATCCCAGCCAACTCCGTGCGAGGGCAGACTACACCCTGGACAGCTCACCTAATCAGCCTCATGCCTCAGTCTATGGGAAGAAACCAGAGAACTAAGGGAAACCTTCAAAAACACAGGAACAACATGTAAACACAGAAATACATGAGAAGAGCCCAGGATTCAAACTCAGGACCTTCTTGTTGTGAGGCAGATACGCCATCTTTTACATGTGATGTGCCAAGGTATAAATCGTTACCAGCTCACACACACCCATTGAAAACTTTCACTTAAGTAGTTCCAAGTGAAACTGAGTTATAGCTGATAATTTCAGATGCACATGAAGTGTTTCAGCTGTGAACAATAAGCAGACTGGTTTGTAAACTTTTTGATTAATGTGATAGCAGTGACCTCAAGTGGACAAGTTTAGAATTGCAGCATATTGCTCCAGCGAAGAGAGAGGTAAATAAATTTACACACACACACACACACACACACACACACACACACACACACACACAAAACACATACAATACATACATACACACACACACACACACACACACACACACACACATATACATGTTCTTTGACTTCTCCAGCACCTTCAACACCATCAGGCCAGCGCTTCTGCGGGGGAAGCTGGAGGACGTGGGAGTGGACGGGCATCTTGCTGCCTAGATCACTGACTACCTTACTAACCGTCCACAGTACGTGCGGCTGCGCGGCTGTAAGTCAAAAGTGGCAGTCTGCAGCAGGGGGGCACCGCAGGGCACCGTCCTCTCACCCTTCCTTTTCAGCATTTATACCTCGGACTTTAGCTATAGCACAGACAGCTGCCACCTCCAGAAGTTCTTGGACGACTCCGCCATTGTGGGCCGTGTGTCAGAGGGGAACGAGCTGGAGTACCGGTCGGTCATCGTTGACTTCGTGGACTGGTGTGAGCGCAACCACTTGTGCTTGAACACCAGGAAGACGAAGGAGATGGTGGTCGACTTCAGAAGAAGCACACTAACACACACACACACACACACACACACACACACAATCACTAGTGAACGTCCAGGGACAGAACATTGAGATAGTGAACAGTTTCAAATACCTGGGCGTTCACCTTAACAAAAAACTGGACTGGTCCCACAACACCAACGCCCTGTACAAGAAGGGCCAGAGTCGCCTCCACCTTCTGAGGAGACTCAGGTCCTTCGGACTATGCAGACCTCTGCTCAGGACTTTTTATGACTCTGTGGTAGCCTCTGCAATCCTCTACGCTGCCATCTGCTGGGCCCCAGGCAGGCAGCACAGAGCGGGACAGAAAGAGACTGAACAAGCTGGTCAGGAGAGCCAGCTCTGTCCTCGGCTGCCCACTGGACTCTGTGGAGGAGGTGAGTGAGAGGAGGATGGTAGCAAAGCTCACATCCATCATGGACAACAGCTCTCACCCACTGCACAAGACTGTAGAGAAGCTAAGCAGCTCCTTCAGTGGACGACTGAGACATCCTCAGTGCAGGAAGGAGCGCTACCGCAGGTCATTCATTCCCACCGCTGTCAGACTGTACAACGCCACTTCGTAACTGTCTGTGAAAATACCGGTTATGTGCAATAAAAACCCCGTGCACTTTAATCAACCACATCTACCCCACTGACTGTGAACCATATCAACCCATCTACTCTGCCCTCAGATACATTTACACTTTAATATAGGCCAGTCTACAAAGTCGTTCCCTTCTTTTCTTTATTGTTTATTAATTTATACTATTTATGTATCTATTTATTTATTTACTTATATAATATATATGTATGTGTGTATGTTTGTATTTGTATCTATTTTTGCACCCCCTACTGATGGTACCCCAAGAGCCTGTAACAGTGAATTTCTCCATTGTGAGATTAATAAAGCTGTATCTTATCTTATACATATATACATATATCTTCTTCTTCTTTTCCTTTTGGCTGTTCCCTTCAGGGGTTGCCACAGCAAATGATCTGCCTCCATCTCTCCCTATCCTCTGCATCTTCTACTCTTACTCCAACGACCTTCATGTCCGCCTTCACCACATCCATAAATCTTCTTTTTGGTCTTCCTCTGGGCCTTTTGCCTGGTAGTTCCAACCTCAGCATCCTACTACCAATATACTCACTATCCCTCCTCTGTACATGTCCAAACCATCTCAATCTAGCCTCTCTGACTTTGTCTCCAAAACATCTAACATGTGCTGTCCCTCTGATGTACTCATTTCTGATCCTATCCATCCTCGTTACTCCCAAAGAGAACCTCAACATTTTCATCTCTGCTACCTCCAACTCTGGCTCCTGTATTTTCCCCAGGGCTACTGTCTCTAAACCATACAACATTGCTGGCCTCATCATCGTCTTGTACACTTTTCCCTTCATTCTTGCCGATACTCTCCTATCACACATCACACCGGACACTTTTCTCCATCCATTCCAACCTGCCTGCACGCGCTTCTTCACCTCTTTTCCACACTCTCCATTGCTCTGGATTGTTGAGCCTAAGTACTTAAAATCCTCCATCTTCTTTATCTCTGCCCCCTGTAACCTCACCGTTCCTCTTGGGTCCTTGTCGTTCACACACATGTATTCTGTCTTACTGAGACTAACCTTCAATCCCCTCCTTTCCAGGCATACCTCCACCTCTCTAGATTTTCCTCCACTTGGTTTCTGCTCTCACTACAGATCACGATGTCATCTGCAAACATCATAGTCCATGGAGATTCTTGTCTAACCTCGTCTGTCTGCCTGTCCATCACCATAGCAAACAAGAAGGGGCTGAGAGCTGACCCTTGATGCAGTCCCACCTCCACCTTGAACTCTTCTGTCACACCGACAGCACACCTCACCACTGTCTTACATCTCTCATACATGTCCTGCACCACTCTAACATACTTCTCTGTCACTCCAGACTTCCTCATACAATACCACAGTTCTTCTCTCGGCACCCTGTCATATGCTTTCTCCAGATCCACAAAGGCACAATGCAGCTCCTTCTGACGTTCTCTGTACTTCTCTATTAACATCCTCAAAGCAAACACTGCATCTGTGGTGCTCTTTCTTGGCATGAAACCAAACTATTGTTCACAAATGCTGACCTCTGCCCTTAGTCTTGCTTCCACTATTCTTTCCCATAGCTTCATTGTATGGCTCATCAACTTTATCCCTCTGTAGTTGCCACAACTCTGCACATCTCCCTTGTTCTTAAAAATGGGCACCAGCACACTTCTCCTCCATTCCTCTGGCATCTGCTCACTTTCTAAGACCTTGTTGAATATATATATACTGTATACAGTATCTTCTTCTTTTCCTTTCGGCTTTTCCCTTCAGGGGTGGCCACAGCTAATCATCTGCCTCCATCTCACCGTATCCTTTGTATCCTTTGCATCTTCTTCTCTTACACCAACTACCTTCATGTCCTCCTTCACCACATCCATGAATCGTCTCTTTATATATACTAGTCCTTCTCAAAAAATTAGCATATTGAGATAAAGTTCATTATTTTCTGTAATGTACTGATAAAAATTAAACTTTCATATATTTTAGATTCATTGCACACCAACTGAAATATTTCAGGTCTTTTATTGTTTTAATACTGATGATTTTGGCATACAGCTCATGAAAACCCAAAATTCCTATCTCAAAAAATTAGCATATCATGAAAAGGTACTCTAAACGAGCTATTAACCTAATCATCTGAATCAACCAATTAACTCTAAACACCTGCAAAAGATTCCTGAGGCTTTTAAAAACTCCCAGCCTGGTTCATTACTCCAAATCGCAATCATGGGTAAGACTGCCAACCTAACTGCTGTCCAGAAGGGCCATCATTGACACCCTCAAGCAAGAGGGTAAGACGCAGAAAGAAATCTCTGAGCGAATAGGCTGTTCCCAGAGTGCTGTATCAAGGCACCTCAGTGGGACGTCTGTGGGAAGGAAAAAGTGTGGCAGAAAACGCTGCACAACCAGAAGAGGTGACCGGACCCTGAGGAAGATTGTGGAGAAGGGCCGATTCCAGACCTTGGGGGACCTGTGGAAGCAGTGGACTGAGTCTGGAGTAGAAACATCCAAAGCCACCGTGCACAGGCGCGTGCAGGAAATGGGCTACAGGTGCCGCATTCCCCAGGTCAAGCCACTTTTGAACCAGAAACAGTGGCAGAAGCGCCTGACCTGGGCTACAGAGAAGCAGCACTGGACTGTTGCTCAGTGGTCCAAAGTACTTTTTTCGGATGAAAGCAAATTTTGCATGTCATTCGGAAAGCAAGGTGCCAGAGTCTGGAGGAAGACTGGGGAGAAGGAAATGCCAAAATGCCTGAAGTCCAGTGTCAAGTACCTACAGACTGTGATGGTCTGGGGTGCCATGACAGCTGCTGGTGTTGGTCCACTGTGTTTTATCAAGGGCAGGATAAATGCAGCTAGCTATCAGGAGATTTTGAAGCACTTCATGCTTCCATCTGCTGAAAAGCTTTATGGAGATGAAGATTTAATTTTTCAGCACGACCTGGCACCTGCTCACGGTGCCAAAACCACTGCTAAATGGTTTACTGACCATGGTATTACTGTGCTCAATTGGTCTGCCAACTCTCCTGACCCGAAGCCCATAGAGAATCTGTAGGATATTGAGAAGAGAAAGTTGAGAGACACCAGACCCAACACTGTGGATGAGCTTAAGGCCGCTATCGAAGCATCCTGGGCCTCCGTAACACCTCAGCAGTGCCACAGGCTGATTGCCTCCATGCCATGTCGCATTGAAGCAGTCATTTCTGCAAAAGGATTCTCGACCAAGTATTGAGTGCATAACTGAACATAATTATTTGAAGGTTGACTTTTTTGTATTAGAAACGATTTTTTTTTATTGGTCGGATGAAATAGGGATTTCTGGTTTTTCTTTACTTTTTTTGCCCAAATTATTTAAAACAATAAAAGGCTTGAACTACTTCAGTTGTGTGTAATAAAATATATGAAAGTCTAATGTTTATCAGTACATTACAGAAAATAATGAACTTTATCACAATATGCTAATTTTTTGAGAAGGACCTGTGTGTGTGTGTGTGTGTGTGTGTGTGTGTGTGTATATATATATATAGAAATATATATATATATATATATTTTTTTTTTTTTTCCCCTGAATTGCTTAATCCTAATTAGGGTCGTGGAGAGGCTGGCGCCCATCTCAGCTGACTCTGGCCTAGGGCAGAGCCCACCCTAAACAGCAGTTCTTCTGTGGGATCACACCAGGGACGTATAAGCCTTTGCTCTGCATTGAGTCTTGGCCACCATAACACTCTTAATAGTCCTCTAGTTGTCCTTCCTTTTACCACTTTTGGTAGGTACTTTTCACTACATATGAATATAAATCATGTCCAGTGGCGTCTCTGGGTCAGTAATCTGAAGGTCAGGGGTTCAAGACCCTGTATCGCCAATACACTATAATTCGGTGTAGACAGTGATTAAATAA